>CADEBD010000344.1:9262601-9644779 GCA_902825455.1 Arctia plantaginis
TTTCAAAAAAAAAGGGTTTCAAAACCCTAGCCAACCGAAATTACTAGGGGGAATACCCGTTACTCCTCCCGCTGAGCTAAATTGCTTGTATTAGGAGTGGGTTCACGTCGGTAGTGTACTGTCAGGATTCGAACCCACGACCTCTTGATCGAAAATCCAATGCCTTAACCACTAGGCTACCGCTATACTATAAAAAGTCCAGAATCTTACACTTATATGGTAAATCAACATCAGCAGAACGCGTTATTTCATAGGAAAATCTAATTACAACCCACCTCCTCTTTCTATTTGCAAACGATGAATGTGTACGGGTCAGCCTCGTGAATTTAAAGAAGCTACTATAGATAAGGGTTCGAATAATATAACTGGGTTCACTTTCGTTGATCCTAGCAACACCATTTCCCCTTTTTTTGGTTGAAGCTCTTGGTTGTGGTATGCAAGATCCAGCCCATCCAGGGGAAACTCCAGAAAACCGGTATTGTAGCAGCATCGAATAATTTCGATAGGCCAAGTGGCTTACATTCTGCAGTATGTTGTAAAAGCACTATAGTAGTTTGGTATTTAGTCAATTTAAATATGTCCGCATCACTAAGACGCATTACACCATTGGCCACACTCCCTCTGTCGATCATTGTTCTGCTGTCTGTAACACGATTAAGAGAAGAGATCCAATTTTTGATTCCCTTAATCCAAATTTATCAGAATCTATTTTCACATCTCCATAATGAATACGTCAGAAGTCTGAGGGGTTACATCACCTAAACACCAGTCATCCACTGTCATATCACAGTCAAAGTTAAAATTTAAAGTCATACTGACTTTGTACATCAGTACATTACAAATCAATCAGTATTATCAGTAAATACTTAGATAACAGTAATACAGTCGAGTCAGTCAAATCAATCAGTCAAATATTTTGCAAAAAAAAATTTAATTTAAAACATTCGTTTAACATAAGTATTATATCAGGTAGGACAACAATTAATTGTATTTTAGATTCAGGTGCAGACATAAAAATGATGTTAACAAACTTTTTAATCTCTTAAACGTCGAAATCAAAATTTTATTTATCAAATGTTAAATAAATGTCACAGGGTTTGGTAGAAAATCAATGCCTATTTTGGGTCAATGAAAATTAAAAGTAATTTGTCTTTATATAATCAAAACATAGTCGAAAATATTACAAATGGAACATAAAGTCTTTGTCATTATTATATTCTAATGACCATGTTTACTTAAAAAAACCTGACTGTATTTTTGGAAAAGCCATTGTCAAATAACAATTTATATGTCATAAAAGGATGTCAATGGAGTTTTTGGTTTTAGAGAAATAGAGTTTACTTAAGGCATAAGTACTCCGGTAATATTGCAGACCTTCCTATGTTATCCCACTCGTCGAGAGAGAGATAGGCGAAGAGATAGAGAAGGTGATAGGCAGGTGGAGTCCTAGACCTCAAAAATCTTCATCTCAACCCTCTAGTCAAAAGCCAACGAGAAGGCTAATTGAGGAAATCGATTAAATGTATAAATAAGTGTAAAATACTGTCTAAGTTAAGTATAAATTAAGTTTAGGTGATTAGGTTGGTAATCCTAAACCACTTGCTTATAATAATTTTGATATTATAATAATATAAGCGAGCAGGAAAAAAAATGCTTGCTATTAGCAATTAAAAGACTGAGCAAAAAAGTAAACAATATTTTGTAGCAAGACGATAACAAAAGGCGAATAGAAGTTTACACAATGCGGCACAGTAATACACAAATAAAAATAGTAAACATAGAAAAGGTTCGGTCCTGGACTTTCTGAATGTGGGCCGTAGAATAAAATATGTACATCGACCATATTGCGCGCGGGCTAGTGGCACAATAGTAAGAGGGCGGCCATCTTGCGGTAGGCGGGGCTTTTTTTTTTCATTGCAGGCACCCGTCAATCGCAGGGTGTTGCTGCCTTCTAGCACCTCCAATATTTATTTGGAGCCTATTACTTACTCTATCTATTCATTCTATTTTTATTTATGTGACTCTGAGTAATTGATTATGGCACTAAGGTATTTTTTTATTATTTACATTCTGCTTTTTTGTACTTATTGCCTAAACTTATCTAAACATTTCTTACACTAAATTACAAATTTATAAACTATATCTATATGTTATACAATATTATACTATACTATTTGTTATCTATTATATTACTATATTTAATTATGATGGTATAGTAGGCCAAAACCTCCTTTCTCAGGAGAAGCTTATGTCCAGCAGTGGACTATTGAAGGCTGGTTGATGATGAATTATGATGAGCAACAATAATTTTTAAATTATTATGTATCATAATCTTAGACCTTATTCCTTTTATTTACTAACCTAATTATATTTGTACAATTTTTTAGTAACTTATTTCTATTATTACTGTGCATAATTTTACTCAAGTTTATAATTGTTATTTTTGTGTCCATTTCCTGCTCAATCTTAAACCTTTGCCTGTCATAGGCAGGGCATTCTACAATGAGATGAGGGACGGTTTCCCAAACATCCGGGTCACAAATGAATGATGAGTTCTCCTTGCACTTGAATCGTGTCAAGTATTTGGAGAACCCCACCATGCCCCGTTAATAACTGGGTCGTAGTGCCGGCGACCTCCATCCTGCGTGCAACGTCATATGCGGCCAGTGCGTAGGGGAAAAAGAGCCTGGGGTGCGTGGTCCAGAACCTCCATGTGGTGCACCCTGGGCAACGGAGACGGCAGCGCCTCTCTCCCTAGGTGGGGAGGCGCTGCCGCCTGCGGCCAATTCCGGCCGAGGTGGGAACGGCCCGTCAAGGGCTGTTCTGCTATCCGCGTGTCCCTCTGTTTGGCAGAGGGCATAGGGGAGAGCGGGCTGGGGGCGGACGGGTCCACTGCCGCTGGCTCTGTCCAGAGGTGGGGGACACTGGTCTGACGCAGACCACCGTCCGGCCATGTCGTAACCCTGAATGGCAACAGTCAGGAATGACGGCTCTTCGAGGACTACGAGGAAGGCAACCTCTATAAAAATCCTGGGGCGGACGGACCCGGTCTGGTGCAGACCCCACCCGGCCCAGCCGTAATCCTGAATGGACAGGACCGGTGGATCTTCGGATCCGCGAGGACGTAAACCTCTATAAAAATGCTCTAAGCCTACGTTTCTGACGCCTGGCAAGGGGCTGAGTCGCTAGAGGGAGTCCAGTGCCGAAGGCGTCCCCGTCGAAGGACGTAAAACTCAAAATATGACATGAGGCCAATAGAGAAATCTACCCAGGAGGGTTCCGCACACACAGTGTCTGGGGAATCCCTCCCGGAGCCAAACGGCTCCGGCAGCTCCCAGTCGTATTCTGGGGGAGCACCGAATGTCGAACCTGCCCGTCGCCGAGCAGTAAATCCGGCGACGTTATCGCGAAGGACGCGAAAAACCTGGAGGTAGTGTCGAACACCGACACTGCCTCGGAGATGAGCGGAGCGAGTACCCCTATGGTCTCAGCTGCGGAGCAGCACCAGAAGGGTACTCCTGGGCCTGAAGAGGCAATTGGAGTCGGCCTCGAGCGATGAAGCCACGGCTCCCAATGTCGGCACAAGCCGCAGAGGCGCTCGCGGCGGAGGCCCGACTCCCCAAGGCCATGGTGGCCCGGAAGAAGGTGACGGTCATATCCGCGGCACCAGAAGGGGCCGAGGATGAGGGTCAGAGACCGAAGGGACAGGAGAGGGTCGCGTCCGGGAGGTCGACCATTGATGATGTGAGGAGCGAGGGAGGGGGTGCCGACCTCGATGAGCTGCGAGGCAAAACCGGCAACCCCGTCGACCGGATTGAGGAGGCAATCGGCGCCTATTGCTTGCTTCAGACGTCCGGTGTGGCCGGGGGCCCCCAACAGGAGGCCCTGGTAGCGGTCGTGCGCTCCATAATCGAGGCGGGCAGACTCCTCGTGGCCGAGAGCAAGGCCCACAGGTGCCACACCAGCGTCTTCGGCGCCGTTGGCACAGTCCACCCGTAAGGAGCCGGACTAAGTCCGGCTCATGGCGGAGATGGAGGAGCGGATAATGAGGCGTATCTCCGCAATAGAGAGCGCCCGTTGTCGCCCACCTCTGGCTCCGCCAAGGGCGGACCTTAAAAGCTATCCCAGTTTGCTTTTTTGGTATCATATTTTCGGGTTGTGCGCTGTATTTTGGTCCCTTTCGCCCTATTCAGGTTAATGTTAAGCACTATGCCGTTGTGGTCCGAGCTCACGAGTCCCTCATCGACTCTGCAGCCGTCGATCCAGCACGTAGCTGCAGTACCTTCGTCCACCCCTCACAGTATCGAAAGTCGGAATATGTCCGCTATTCAGGACATGGAGGTCCATCTCCCCGAGCGCCCTACTAAAAACTTCGCCCCGAGCGTCCTCGACCGTACTGTGCCACCAGGTGCTCTTAGCGTTGGCGTCGCCTCCTATTATTAAACGCTCAGAGCCTATCCCGCTCGTGATATTTTTTAGGGTCTCCACGTAGGGCCTTATGGGTTCATTCGGCTCGAAGTAGAAGGACACCAACGTGATCCTCCAGGCACTGGTCCGGATCCCCACTACCACGATGTTATCGGTGGTGAGTTGCGGGTACTTTACAACATCCAAGTTTGGGTCGAAAATGGCGATAGCCGCTTTCACAGTCCCTCCTCCTTGCCCAGTGTTCTGGAAGACCCTAACGCCTTGGTATACCTTCATACTCTTTACCGTCCCCACATAGGGCTTCTGTACTAAGGCGACCGCAGTTTTACGCCTCGAGGCTTCGTTTCATTATGATGGCATACGTAGTTCGGGAGATATTCGGGTTTATGTGACTGACCCGTTATTTTTGGAACCGAGTTTAGTTAAATGAAGATCGGTTAATCGATTGCTCGGTATTTTCGTAAATCAAACTCTAAATTAACCAAACTAACAATAGTATCTCGTATACTACAAGTACTGCCTAAATAGAGAGAAAGGATTCTAGATAGGAATGAAAAGATATTTCAATAATCGGTTTAATTAGAAAATTGAATGTTTAATTGTATCTAATTATTCTTAAATACAGCATTATGTTTACATGTAACAAAATGCATTACATGAGGTCAGTTGTAAGGGGTTTCGACTTAAATAATAATTTAAAAATCTAACAATAGAAGCGTGTGTTCGCAGTTCTTATCGTCACATTATTATTTATAATATTAGTTTTAATTGTATTATAAGTTAAATCATTTATCAGAATAGTTTATTTTTCTGCATAAATATTTAGTAAATATTCATTTTGATTCGAATTACACATTATTGTGCTAGACTGACGATAGAGAAATGTCAGATCATTAAGATCATCCTTTATCCTTTTGGTAAATTTAAGTTTTAGCAGGGTGCATGTGTATTTAAGATTAAGATTTTCAATTTTAAATTTCAATCAATCACAATCAACTTATTGCAAATGCTCAATTGTAAAGTTTTAGGCAAATATTGCCGATATAAATATTCTTTTAAATTTACGGAAATTACTAGACCGCACGACACGGGGAATCCTAGTGTGGGGACCAGAGATATATTGTTTTATTTTTAGTTCCTAAGTCTGCTGATGTAATATGTGTATTGTACTAATGTTTAAATGAATAAAGATTATTATTATTTAATATAACAACCAGTTTACACTGTACTAAAGTTTTTTTATATCTCTCTGTCATGTTATTTTTTCAAATGGAACCCTTTAAAGGTTATTCACCCTTATATTTATAATACACAAATAACAAAAACGTACACACTACGTAAGTACTATAACCAGAACTTACATATACTGTAGCTATAAAGCTGATTCATCAAACTGACAAATCAGTTTGGTTGAGTTGGTTTGTGCCATTTGGCATTTAGTAAACACGAATACGTCTGTGGTGGTGTGTGTGTGAGAAAAAGTGATTCTACTTCTGCACGAGAATATGAATAAAAGGAGAATAAAATCATTTTGAAGACAAGTTTGTTTGGACTTGTGTTTCCTGAAGTTGTATAAGTTGTAGCCCATATAAGAATATGAAAAAGCTAAACAGAATATAAAATTAACAAGCGTTGTTATTAAACTCCTCTGTAATACAACCGGTTAGCTTGATTTTAAAATGAGACTAACAAGAGCCTCAATAAATGTACGATAACCGCACGAACAAAGAAATATATTAATAATAATACCTACAATTAAAATAAACCACTTAATACAATTATAAATATAATGATAATAACTAGAACTGATCTATATATATCACTTCAGGAAGACTGTGACTTGAAAACAAAGCAGGCCGCCGCACAATAAACTTTAGTCACATATCGTCACTTCCATACTGCACTCCTTTAGGGGGCTACTACGAGGTACGATAAATTAATCCTAGTATTAGCATTTGCGAATAACAAGAAAGGTGAAGAATATCTAAAATTACGGAAGTTTTTAGTATTCCTGCACAATGGCAAATATGAAACGAAATGCAATGGTGGAGACGGCTGAATATTTGTGGATAATTGGAATCGCTTTCTCGGCAATTTGTTTGATAACACAAGCAGTATTATTTATACTTAGACCGAGGATAAGAAAAATGGATCAAAAAGTACTAATGCAACTTGCAGTGACGCGATTGTTGTATTCAGGTTTGACTTTAATAGAATCTAGCAGAAGAGCGCATGTTCAAGAAACTGAGGTGTATCATTTAGTAGTCATCAGATTGTTTGGTCTTATGGACATAGCGTTAAGATGGTGGATGTGTGTTTACACGAAGAACTTGTACGACAAAATTGTAAAAGTTTTTGTGCCAGACAAGTGGAGTTTTCTTAAATTGTCACTAATTGTTTGGCTTTCGTCATTAGTATTGTTTGCATTGGACTATGGTTTAGTGTATCTGCTAAAGACGTATGACATCGCTTTGGTTGGACTTCCAGTGTGGATTGGTTTAAAATGCATTCCAGTGTTTATCAATTTTATATTCTTTTGTAAAGTATTCTATATTGCGATTAGGGCAAGGACGGCGTCTAGAAACTGCAACAATGTCGCGATTACAAACTCTAGTACAAACTTTGCTAGTCTTGTTAAGATTTGTGTTATATCATTTATTTTAGTTTGCATTACCAGCGTACAAATTTTGGTCGAAGATACATTTAGGATAACATTAAGTTTGATATTAAATGATAAAAACACTGGAAATATGGTACTAAAAGCGTATGTTTGGAAGAACATTTTGCCCGTGTTTCTTTATACATCTGCTATAAGTTCATTTCAAGGTGTTGAAATAATTATTATTTTTCTGATATTAAACAAAAATGCGATCAAATGAAGTTTAATAACTAAATTCTTAACCACACGGATCTGATCTTCTGATCGGTATTACTTACTCATAAAGTATTAATATATAGGTACATCCATGAGCGATTAAAATATTGCACGTGACACAATAAGAAGTTTATTGTTTGCATATACTCATATATACTCGTATTACTATATCTATAGATCTATAATCAAAATCTCTCAAACAGAACCAGGCTCAAAAGACAAATCAAAATTTTGTTAATTGAGAGACCTCCCATACGAGCGTCATCGTCTTGCCAGCGCGTCGTTAGCGCGACGATAGCGAGGCGGACGCCGAGTTTAAGCGCGGGCGCAGGCAAGACGACAACGCAACGCTCGAAACACACTAGTGTAGGAGTATGACTTAAAATATTGATTTAAATATCTTATTTTAATAAAAGTTATTAAGATTAATAAGAACCTTTATTATTACGAACCAAAAATGTACGACTTTTATTATTTTTACATTGTTTGTTTTCTCCTTTGTGATATGAACAACAATAAAAATCGAAATCTCACAAGCCGTTTTTTCAGTTGAAAAATTTGCATTAAAATATCTATTACGTACCTTCCCAAAAAGTATAAAACTATAACCATAACCATGTAGATTTAAGTAGTTGTAATTTGTGTAAGGATTGTATTTTAATCGTAACAGTGTATCGTAATAAATTTAAAAATAAAAATATATTTCTATAAAGATTTTTTTCGGTGGTTTTTTGTTTAACAGTTTTAAACATACGGTAACACTTATATCCAAAAGCCTAAAGAAGAAGCCAGACGACCATCATCTTATGAAAAATTCTTCTACTTCATACAGAAAATCTGTCATGACCAGTTTTGTACCAAATTGATTATTGATATAATAATATTTCGCACAATACAAATAAGAAAAAATGAACAGTTTAGTACCTATTCTTGTTTTGAACCAACTATGGGGTCAATAAGAACGTCCTGGTTTAAAAATTGAATAAAACACAATTTTTTATGAAAAATGCATCTAATTGATTTATTTGATAGATATTTTTTTGCAATTTAAGTTTTAAATAATATATCGGCCAAATGACCGCCGCGGCTATTTTTGCAGACGGTCACCCGTTCACGCCAATTTTCGATGACGCGGTGCACCATTTCGGCCGGTATGTCGGCTATGGCTCGTCGAATGTTGGTTTTTAGATCACGAATTGTAGCTGGATTATTGCTGTACACTTTAGATATAACGTAACCCCAAAGAAAATAGTCTAAAGGTGTTAAATTACACGATCTTTGTGGCCAACTGATCGGTCCATTTCTCGAAATTAGCGAATCACCAAACTTTCCATGTTCACTCGAGTAATGAGAGGTGGTG
Organism: Arctia plantaginis; assembly: GCA_902825455.1. Taxonomy (NCBI): domain Eukaryota; kingdom Metazoa; phylum Arthropoda; class Insecta; order Lepidoptera; family Erebidae; genus Arctia; species Arctia plantaginis. Next base: position 9,271,265 of record CADEBD010000344.1, read on the forward strand.
CACCGTTTTGTTGAAAATAAAGGTCGTCTGTATCAATATCATCAAATTCCGGAAAGAAATATTCGTTTAACATCGAGTTATAGCGCTCGCCATTTACAGTAACAGGGTTTCCTTCGTCACTTTCAAAGAAGTACGGACCAATGATTCCACCGCACCAAACTGTTATTTTTTGCGGATGCAATGGTGATTCATGAACCACACGTGGATTTCACTCACTCCAATAGCGACAATTTTGTTTATTAACAAATCCATTGAGCCAGAAATGGGCCACATCTGAGAAGATGATGTTACGATGAAAATCCTCATCGGCTCCCATCATTTCCAGTTCATAATCGTCAAATTCACGACGGATACAATGGATGGCTTCAATCCTTGTGCCAAAACAATTTTGTAAGGGTGTAGGCCCAAATCCAACCGCAAAATACGTCAGTGGTCATTCTAGAGAGCCCCTACGGCTGCGATATTCTCTTAACTACGGGCATTTCTATGTCTCACAGGCACAGCAGTATCGTGGAGAGTGAATTCACTTTAAAATTTTGTTATTATGCGATTTATAGCGCGCACAGAAGGAGCACTATGACGACCGTTTTTTGCGCGAAGCGCTCTTGACAAGTGACATGATAAAATGGCAAACCTTACTGAACACAAATGTCAAGAGACGTCAAAGCTCCATCATCAAAAATGGCCGCTATAAGCTGTCAAAACCAGTTCATCCCTATTGGTAGACCCAGTAGATACCTTTTTTTTATGGAATAGGGGGCAAACGAGCAGGGGTCACCTGATGGAAAGCGACTACCACCGCCCATGAACGCCTACAACTCAGGAGTCACAAGCGCGTTGCCAGCCTTTGAGGAAGGAGTACGCTCTTTTCTTGAACCGAAATACCGAAAGCCGATAACTTGTTCCACAGATTGGTATTAGTCCGAACAATTCCTCGGAGCACTCTCCATGATATAAACGATAGGGAAGGCAGAGCGAAGCTACATCTCTACGTAACGCTAAGGGATCGAGCCGGTCGGAAATCTTTTGGCGAGCGACGATTCGATCCAGAGGGAGAAGCTGATACTGTGGTGCCCCTGCATAGAGATGAGAGCAGTATTCCATATGCGGTCTGACTTGCGCCTAGGATGGGCTAGAGTGAAATACTGCCTCGATCTGTCCAGCACACCGAGCTTCTTCGAGGCCAATTTGACCTTACCCTCTAATTGAACGCGAAACTGAACTTCGCTCGATATCTCGATACCTAGAATTGCAATACTGGCCGAGGCAGTTAGGGAGGTGCTCTCGAATCGAGGCGATCCGACAAACGGTATCTTTTTTGCGGTGAACGCGCATACCTGTCTTTTTTGCTTTAAATGGACCAGATTCAATCGACCCTAAGCTGAAACCTCCCCTAAGAAAGCTTCAACTTTAGACACAAGTTCGTTTCGTTTTCCCGAGAAATATTGGGACGGCCGGTATAAAAGGCATCTCCCGTGCTATCATCTGCATAGCAATGGATGCCACTAGTTTGTAACATATCATTGATATGCAGAATTTATTGACTTCAAATCGGAGCATGCACTGTCGACCTTAATACTTCTACCTGCAAGGAAACTGGTGACCCAGTTACATAATTTCTCGGGAAGCCCGTCGGAAGGGAGCTTCGAGAGGAGCGCCCTATGCCACACCTGATCGAAGGCCTTCGCTATGTCCAAGCTTACCGCACAAGCCTCTCCCTTGGTCTCGATTGCCTGTACCCACCGGTGTCTTAGATAAACAAGAAGATCATGTCATCAAGATCAGCATACGAGTACAAATTCACTTATTTCCGAGTTTTATCCTTCGATTTAAATAAAACATCTCTTGCTGTTACATGCTGAATTCTTTTTAAGGTATTATTACGTTTTTTATATGGTATAGGGGGGGAATGAGCAGACGGGTCACATGATGGTAGGTGACTACCGCCGCCCATTAAACTCAAAAGTCACAAGTCCATTGCCACCTTTTCAGTCCCTCCCTCCAGAATCAGGGGAAGAGTTTGTAACCTCACTCACTCGGTGAAAAGCAATAAAAGAACTACTTAACACCGGTTTTCTGTGAAGCCGTAAAATCACTCCGGTCGAGTCTGGCCTGTATGTATTGAATCACGACTCTCCAACTGTTAAAGTTTTATAACTCAATGATATAGCAAATTACTCAGCGAGGCGTCAATGAGCAAGAGTAGAACCCCTTTAAGTATAGAATATAGGAGTGCCAAATTTGATGGCTAACTGAGTAGGTGACGAAGACAAATGGCCGCAGATTAACCATTACCATGAGTGGCTACTTGTATAAGCATGGCAAAGTGAAGTTATTGATGTATAGAAAACTTTACAACACATTGGCACAATTTTTTTGAGAAAATATGATATGAGAATCTAAACTTGTTATTGATAAAACGTACAGTGTAATATCCATCTGAACTATAAAAACTTACGATATTAACTTGTGGTCCACTATGTTACATTACAATGCAGATTATTGTATAGTGGTAATCGTTCCTGAGTGGTATTGTTTAATTCCAGTTTATTGACGTGATAACGTATTATAAATCGATGAACGCCGGCTGCAGGCCCAAAAAAAGCATGACAAATGTCACGTTCCGCCTGAACCGAGCGTGCAAGCGACCTTTACTTTACCTTTTTTTGTTGAAACAATAAAACTATTTAGCTCACTCATGTATTCAAAGCCTCATAGGCATGTACTCAAGAAAGGCTGTGATAGATAGGAAAGGGTGGAGGACGGGTGGAGTGCGAAAGCCTCATTATTTGATTGAAATAGTAACTGTATAAATCAAAACAAAATATAAAGAATAAATATGTATAGGAATGCGAGATATATGTTGAAGTCATAGTTATTGATAACGACTTCCTCAGATGTACTACTGTTTATTGTATTGTGTAGTTAAGGAAAAACATATTTTCCTAACGATCTTTCCTTCGTATCTTCCCTCATATTTGATGCAATAATATAATCTATTATTTACTTTTAATATCATAGTAATTATATTACACGATAAAGGGACAATAGAAAAAAGTTTCGTTTAAATTTTACTTAGTCACAAAATGGCTGAACATATTTTATTATCTTGTATTAAAATGACAGTATAGTATAATTTACAATAAAATATAAAGAAAAACATATCTCTCAAACGAAGGTAAGTGATCTGCTTTACAGTGAAACAATGATAAAGGGTCAAGGAAAAACATCCTGCAATATTATTTAATCGAGAATAGTATTCGCGGTAATAGCGGGAATTCCCTGGTATTCCAAGCTAACAGTAAAAGCACTTCCGTTTTGTTGTGCATATTTGATAGTTTCTCTTATAATAATATCAGATACTAACTGATCCAGTTATGTCACCTCCATGAAAATGTCCATTGGTAACAACATGTCATGCCGGTCAGACAATTTAGTATTTGAACAGGAAGGTAATGAGTTTTGATTTGATTGCTCTTGAACATAATCTTCAATTTCAACTACACTGGTTCCATTTTCTATATACTGAGCTATGAACTGCTGGTCTTCTTCGTCTAACTGTAATTCACCTACTCCATCACTATTATTTGCCGTCAGCAAATGCAATTTTCTTCATCTCGAATATGAAATTCTCTGCACTCTCTTTCAGCCATTTCTGTAAAAATATATAAAGGTAAAGGAAATAAAAATACAAGAAAACAATACATTATTATAGAGCACTACATATAATAACACTACAATAAATACACCAGTTATGGACCATAGAGAAGAATAGCTTTAGGTAATTTGTAATTTTTAGGTACTTTTGCTAATTTTCTGCAGTTCACTTTATTATTACTTAAAATTATACTTACCGTATAATATAAAACACGTGAAAAAACAGTATTTTTATTTTCACAAGTCTAAAACACTTTGAGATAATACAGAGTTCAGCCCGCGAATGTTTTGGTTTTGGCGCTAATAAAGTTAAACAGTTCTTTTTTTTACACGTTCAGGAACACATTTGCCGCCTTAGACATACGTTTTATTTTGACATTCGGTGAAGAAAACATCGATTCGGTAATAATTGACTAATCGATTACGAATTTTGTAGAAGGGAAAAATATTTCCCTTGAGCGTGAAAGGGTTAAATTACGCTCACATAATCAACTTATTGCAAATGCTCAATTGTAAAGTTTTACACAAATATTGCGGATATAAATATTCTTTTAAATTCACGGAAATTACTAGACTGCACGACACGGGGAATCCTAGTGTGGGGATCAGAGATATATTGTTTTTTTTTTAGTTCCTAAGTCTGCTGATGTAATATGTGTATTGTACTAATGTTTGAATGAATAAACATTATTATTATTTAATATAACAACCAGTTTACACTGTACTAAAGTTCTTTTATATCTCTTTGTTATGTTATTTTTTTAAATGTAACCCTTTAAAGGTTATTCACCCTTATAATCGGTCTTTACCTATGAAATTGCCGTTTTGTATGCATTCAGTGAAAGTACTTATTTTTTTTAACTTTTTTATTTCTATTATGCGAAGTAATCACACTCACAAGTGTGAGAAAAAGTGATTCTACTTCTGCACGAGAATATGAATAAAAGGAGAATAAAATCATTTTGAAGACAACTTTGTTTGGACGTGTGTTTCTTGAAGTTGTGTAAGTTGTAGCCCATATAAGAATATGAAAAAGCTAAACAGAATATAAAATTAACAAGCGTTGTTATTAAACTACGCTGTAATACAACTGGTTAGCTTGATTTTAAAATGAGACTTATAATAGCCTCAATAAATATACGATAACCGCACGAACAAGGATATATGTATATTAATAATAATACCTACAATTAAAATAAACCACTTAATACAGTTAAAATATAGTGATAAAAACTAAAACTGAGCTATATATCAGGAAGAATGTGACTAAAAAACAAAGCAGGCCGCCGCACAATAAACTCTAGTCACATATCGACACTTCCGTACCGCGCTCGTTTAGGGGGCTATTACTAGGTACGATAAATTAATCCTAGTATTAGCATTTGCGAATAACAAGAAAGGTGAAGAATATCTAGAATTACGGAAGTTTTTAGTATTCCTGCACAATGGCAAATATGAAACGAAATGCAATGGTGGAGACGGCTGAATATTTGTGGATAATTGGAATCGCTTTCTCGGCAATTTGTTTGATAGCACAAGCAGTATTATTTATACTTAGACCGAGGATAAGAAAAATGGATCAAAAAGTACTAATGCAACTTGCAGTAACGCGATTGTTGTATTCAGGTTTGACTTTCCTAGTATTTAGCAGTATTGCACATGTTCAAGAAACTGAGGTGTTTTTAGTAGTCATCATATTGTTTGGTCCTATGGACATAGCGTTAAGATGGTGGATGTGTGTTTATACAAAGAACTTGTACGACAAAATTGTAGAAGTTTTTGTGCCAAACAAGTGGAGTTTTCTTAAATTGTCACTAGTTGTTTGGCTTTCGTCATTAGTATTGTTTGCATTGGACTTTGGTTTAGTGTATCTTCTTAAGACGTATGACATCACTTTGGTTGGATTTGCAGTGTGGATTGGTTTAAAATGCATTCCAGTGTTTATCAATTTTATATTTTTTTGTAAAGTATTCTATATTGCGATGACGGCAAGGACGGCGTCCAGAAACTGCAACGATGACGCGATTACAAACTCTAGTACAAACTTTGCTAGTCTTGTTAAGATTTGTGTTATATCATTTATTTCAGTTTGCATTACCAGCGTACAAATTTTGGTCGAAGATACATTAAGGATAACATTAAGTTTGGTATTTAATGATAAAATCACTGGAAATATGGTACTAGAAGCGTATGTTTTAAAGAACATTTTGCCCGTGTTTCTTTATGTATCTGCTATAAGTTCATTTCAAGGTGTTGAAATAATAATTATTTTTCTGATACCAAACAAAAATGCGATCAAATGAATTTGGAAAAAACGGATCTGATCTTCTATCGGTATTACTTACTCATAAAATATTAATATATAGGTACATCCATGAGCGATTAAAATACTGCGCGTGACACAATAAGAAATTGTATTGTTTGCACATACTCGTATATATTACTATATCTATAAATCTATAATCAAAATCTCTCAAACAGAACCAGGCTCAAAAGACAAAATCAAAATTTTGTTAATTGACAACGCTCGAAAGACACTAGTGTAGGAGTCTGACTAAAAATATTGATTTAAATATCTTATTTTAATAAAAGTTATTAGGATTAATAAGAACCTTTATTTTTACGAACCAAAAATGTACGACTTTTATTATTTTTACATTGTTTGTTTTCTCCTATGTGATATGAACAATATTATAATAAAAAACGAAATCTTATCACAAGCTGTTTTTTCAGGTGAAAAATTTGCATTAAAATATATATTATGGTTTCCCAAAAAGTACCATCATAACCATGTAGATTTAAGTAGTTGTAATTTGTGTAAGGATTGTATTTTAATCGTAACAGTGTATCGTAATAAATTAAAAAATTAAAATATATTTCTACAAAGATTTTTTTCGGTGGTTTTTTGTTTAACAGTTTTAAGCATACAGTAACACTTATATCCAAAAGCCTCAAGAAAAAGCCAGATAGCCATCATCTTATGACAAGTTCTTCTACTACATACAAAACTTCTGTCATTTGCAAGTTTTGTACCAAATTGATTATTTACGAGTATATAATAATATTTCAGACAATACAAATAAGAAAAAATGAACAGTTTAGTACCTATTCCTGTTTTGAACCAACTAGATACCTTTTTTTTACGGAATAGGGGGCAAACGAGCAGACGGGTCATCTGATAGAAAGCGACTACCGTCGCCCATAAGCGCCTGCAACTCAGGAGTCACAAGCGCGTTGCCAGCCTTTGAGGAAGGAGTACGCTCTTTTCTTGAAGGTTTGAAGGTCGTATCGGTCCGGAAATACCGCAGCCGATAACTTGTTCCACAGATTGGTAGGTAGTGCGAGGCAAAAAGTGTCTTGAAAAGCGTACAGTGGTGGAGTGCCAATTATCGCGGAAGGTTGCGACCGGTATTAGTCCGAACAATTCCTCTGAGCACTCTCCATGAAATATACGATAGGTAAGGCAGAGCGAAGTTACATACTACGTAACGCCAAGGGATCGAGCCAGTCGGAAATCTTTTGTCTATCGACGATGCGAGTCGCTCTTCTTTGGATTCGATCCAAAGGGAGAAGCTGGTACTACGGTGCCCCTGCATAGAGATGAGAGCAGTATTCCATATGCGGTCTGACTTGCGCCTTATAGCGTTGGAGGCGATGGGCTAGAGTGAAATACTGCCTCGATCTGTTCAGCACACCGAGCTTCTTCGAGGCCAATTTGACCTTACCCTCTAATTGACCGCGCAACTGAACTTCGCTCGATATCTCGATGCCTAGGATTGCAATACTGGCTGAGGCAGTTAGGGAGGTGCTCTCAAACCGAGGCGATCCGACAAACGGTATCTTTTTTGCGGTGAACGCGCATACCTGTCTTTTTTGCGTTAAAATGGACCAGATTCAGTCGACTCTAAGCAAGCTTCAACTTTAGACACAAGTTCGTTTCGTTTTCCCGAGAAATATTGGGACGGCCGGTATAAAAGGCATCTCCCGTGCTGTCATCTGCATAGCAATGGATGATACTAGTTCGTAACATATCATTAATATGCAGAATTTACTGACTTCAATTCGGAGCATGCACTGTCTACCTTAATGCTTCTACCTGTAAGGAAACTGGTGACCCAGTTACATAATTTCTCGGGCAGCCCGTAGGAAGGGAGCTTCGAGAGAAGCGCCCTATGCCCCATGTCGAGAATCAAACCTCGATCCTCGACATCACGGTTTGCCGGTGCTTACAAGCGGCTGAACCGCTAGCAAGCGGCGTGCGGCGCGGGTGACGGGGAGGCAGCGAGAAGCGGGGGCGCGGACGCAACGGCTCCCACCAAGCTATTATGTACTCCCACTCGCATTATATACTCGAACGGGATCACTGCTCCTTCAACGTACCTCTTGTGAACATTAAAACCAGCGCAACATATAGTTAGTTACCTTAACACCCCACCTGATCGAAGGCCTTCGCTATGTCCAAGCTTACCGCACAAGCCTCTCCCTTGGTCTCGATCGTCTGTACCCACCGGTGTGTCAGATAAACAAGATCACGTCATCAATACGAGTATACGATAGATCAGCATACGAGTAGGGGGAAGTGGGGCAGATTCATACAAGGGGCACCGTCATACACTAGATACATCTGTTGTTAGGCGCACATCAACTGAACGACTTATCCGTGTACGCGTAGCTTACTTATGTGTGTATTGGCTCACGGAGTTTGACAACAGTCGGTGGGAAATTCGCGATGAGGTGACGTGGAACGTGATTCGGCCACGGGTAAGTAATTTTAAAACCTCACTTTAAACGTCTTTTTTTAATAAAAGCTTTTTTCTTGATTTTTCAGTACTATTTTATTCAAAAGGTAATAGGATCAAGTTTGTAAATTGATACGTGAATAATGATATTTATAGTTGATTTTTTTTTAGGAATATTTTGATTTCATTTTCTTGTGATGGGGTTGGTTCATACAGCAGTAAGCGGGGTACATTCATACTGTATGAATGTGCCCCACATTTTTATTTATTCCAGATCCTAGAGAATATATACCGTAAACACAATTTAAATGCCGATCGGATTTTCAAAAACGATGAATCTGGTATTTCTACTGTTCTGAGCACACCCAAAATTTTTGATGACAAGAGCCAAATACAGATTGGTCAAATAGTGTCTGCCGAAAGAGGAGAACTGGTCACATTTGGTGGTATTATTTCAGCAACTGGAAACACCATACCGCCGTTATTCATCTTCCCTCTAGTACATTTTAAGGACCACTTCATAGAAGATGCTCCAGAAGGCTCTTTAGGTGTAGCCACGAGAAGTGGTTGGATAAACTCGAGCATTTTTGTTGATGTTCTAAAGCACATTCAGAGACACACCTTATGTTCGAAAGAAAATCCAATATTCCTTTTATATGACAACCATGAATGTCACATTTCTATTGATGCAATCAACTACTGCCGTGACAATGGGATTGTGTGCCTTTCCTTTCCACCTCACACGACTCACCGCCTTCAAGCACTAGATGTTGCAGTATTTGAACCATTAAAGTCGAAATTAAAAACAGCTTTCAATGACGCATGGCACGTTTCCAATCCAAGAAAATCACTTAATATTTATAATCTAAGAAATCAAGAAAGACTGTTACGTTAACTAACTTCCTTCAGTGTCATAAAAAGAAAAAGTACCTACATTTATGTTATTCTCTTTTTTACTTAGTATTATTTGGTTATTACTTAGTATTAGTTGCTCATATAGACTAATTGCTTTTGTTTTCGAGAACCTTGTGGTTTGATACTTTTATTTTGATGAATAATTAAACTTTTCATGCTAAACTTGTGTATTTTTTACATGTATGAATCTGCCCCATAGCCTGTATGAGAGTGCCCCGCATGTGGGGTACATTCATACATTTTAATTATTTTTTTAAAACTTTTATTAAAAGTCGCATATGTGTATTTACACAAATTACATGTTCTTGAAATAAAGTCAGATAGTTAAACTACTACTTTTTGATGAATCGGTACAGATATTGATACCAGAGTAAATTCTATAACACGAAATATAAAAACTGTATAAGGCTGCCCCACCTTCCCCTACAAACTCACTTATTTCAGAGAGTTTATAATTCGATTTAAATAAAACATCTCTTACTTGCTGTTACATGCTGAATTCTTCTTAAGGTATTATTACGTTTTTTACATGGTATAGGGGGGGAATGAGCAGACAGGTCACATGATGGTAGGTACTGCCGCCGCCCTTTAAACTCAAAAGTCACAAGTCCATTGCCACCTTTTCAGTCCCTCCCTTCAGAATCAGGGGAAGAGTTAGGGCTCCAGTAACCTCCCTCACTCGGTGAAAAGCAATAAAAGAACTACTTAACACCAGTTTTCTGTGAAGCCGTAAAATCACTCCGGTCGAGTCTGGCCTGTATGTATTGAATCACGACTCTCCAACGGTTAGTTTTATAACTCAATGGTATAGCAAATTACTGAGCGAGGCGTCAACGAGCTAGAGTAGAACCCCTTTAAGTATGGAATATGGGAGTGCCAAATTTGATGGCTAACTGAGTGGGTGACGAAGACAAATGGCCGCAGATTAACCATTACCATGAGTGGCTACTTGTATAAGCATAGCAAAGTGAAGTTATTGATGTATAAAAAACTTTACAACACATTGGCACAATTTTTTTTTGAAAATATAAAATGATATTATAAGAATCTAAAATTGTTATTGATAAAACGTACAGTGTAATATCCATCTGAACTATGAAAACTTACGACATTAACTTGTGGTCCACTATGTTACATTACAATACAGATTATTGTATAGTGGTAATCGTTCCTGAGTGGTATTTTTTAATTCCAGTTTATTGACGTGATAACGTTATAAATCAATGAACACCGGCTGCACGCACAAAAAAACAAATGTCACGTTCCGCCTGAACCGAGCGTGCAAGCGACCTTTACTTTACCTTTTTTTGTGTAAACAATAAAATTATTTAGCTCACTCATGTATTCAAGGCCTAATAGGCATGTACTCAAGAAAGGCTATGATAGATTGTTTATGTTTATGTTTATGTTTAAAAGACAACTCCCACATTAGGAAAATATCCTGTGTCGCGGGGGACTTTACAAACATATATGAAACGGACACAAATAACACCCAGACTTGGAACAACAATTTGTGGATCACACAAAGTGTCGTCCCATGTGGGGTTTGAACCCACAACACTCGGCGTAGTAGGAAGCGGCGTGGCGACCGCTTAAAGCACTACGCCATCCGTGCAGTCAGATTGGAAAGGGTGGAGGACGGGTGGAGTGCGAAAGCCTCATTAATTGATTGAAATAGTAATTGTATAAATCAAAACAAAATATAAAGAATAAATATGTATAGGAATGCGAGATATATGTTGAAGTCATAGTTATTGATAACGACTTCCTCAGATGTACTACTGTTTATTGTATTGTGTAGTTAAGCAAAAACATATTTTCCTAACTATCTTTCCTTCGTATCTTCCTTCATATTTGATGCAATAATATAATCTATTATTTACTTTTAATGTCATAGTAATTATATTACACGATAAAGGGACAATAGAAAACAGTTTCGTTTAAATTTTACTTAGCCACAAAATGGCTGAACATATTTTATTATCTTGCATTAAAATGATAGTATAGTATAATTTACAATAAAATATAAAGAAAAAACATATTCTCAAACGAAGGTAAGTGATCTGCTTTACAGGTGTTTAAAACTTTAGAGCTTCATTCTATCGGTTTCACTTCAAGTGCCCTGCATATATAGCTATGAATTAACACGTACAGTGAAACAATGTCTTATCACCGTAAAACATTATGCTTTGTATCTAAATGCTACGAATGTTGTAAACATAACAACCAGATGAGTCAATTGCTATATGTTAGTCAGCTTTAATGAAGGATAAAGGGTCAAGGAAAAACATATTGCAATATTATTTAATCGAGAATAGTATTCCGCGGTAATAGAGGGAATTACCTTTTTTTTTTTCGCTGCGGAAATCCCCTCGGATACCACCTATCGGTGGCATGTCGGACTCGAACCGACTAAAACCGCACGCCGTCGCGGGTACTAATAGCCGGGGAACCAGGTATACCCTAAGAGAGAATTCCCTGGTATTTTAATTGAAATTTATAATACCCACTAATAATATTTATTTTTCAGACAATTAGAATCCATGTTGTTAGTAAAAATTTAATCCTTTACCTATGTCAGTAGGATTCAATTAAAATTAACAGTAAATGTTTCAGTATGTGACAGTCTATTTTTGTAACACAAAACGTTAAAGGACATGATTGAAACGCGTGATCAATTCACTTAATAGACATGTACATAACCATAAAAAAAACACGGTAGAGTGCTTTATTTGTGTGAATCGGTAATTTGTGTGAAGGCAAGCGGTAAATAACAAAACAAACAAACTCACTTTTATGGTGACTCCTAGTCAGATCACATCATGAGTGTAATTAAGATTATGCAGTCAAGACGATGTAATAGTCAAGGTATTTTGAAGGCAAGGAAAGGAAGTACTAGAAAATGATATAAAATGGACGAGAATGATGCAAATAGAACAAGATATCTATTCACTATCGACTAATTGAATCGAATAGCAATAGGTCACAAGATCTAGATGATCATAATCGATACCATAGATTTCAAAAGCTAGATAGGTTACTGCTTACTACAAATTTATAACACATAATTAAACGAAGTCAATTCCACGCCTCGCTGTAGCAGATTGTTGTTACATTGATGAAAACTGACACGAAAAATAAATAAAAGCATGAATTTCGATAATCTTCACAGATATGCCAATATCATCGATTGGAGTATGCTTTTTAACTCGCAATGCATTGACGATAAAGCGTTACTCATTTCACAGAACAGTTAATTGCTTTATTTGGCAAACATTCACCTATTTGTCTAATTAAGGTAAGACCTCTGTCCTCTTTCTAAGTACAAGCGTCACCCTCAATTTGGGATAAATTTATTGATATTAGAAAAAACTGTAATAAGGAATGCTCAACGCGGACACATTCACAAATCTATTGAAAACGGTAATCGGTTAAAGTATGGAAATTTCTTAAGTCATTAGGAGCCGGTAAATCACGCTCAAATTCTGCTTCAAAAAATGTTGACATTAATTCCCTAAATACACAGCACTCCCACCAATTTTGGGGGGACTACTAATACAACTTTCTTAAATTATCTTTTATCTCTGCCGAATCCTTCCCTTCGTTTCTTTTCAGTAAATTTTCTGTAAAATTGTGATGTTAAGAAAAGCGTACTATGTATAACTTCTAATGTAGTAGGAACGGACAACATTAGCCTAGATATAGTACTTCCTATCCTAGATTAAATCCTACCTGTGTTTTGTCATATCCTTTACTATTCCATATCCAACAGTGTTTTTCCATCTGCATGAAAAAGGGCTCAAATTATGCCTCTGCCTATAAAAAGTAATCTCTCTTCTCTTTCAGACTATTGTCCAATATCCATTTTTCCCTTTTTCTCTAAAGTCCTCGAACGTCTTATCTACACCCAGTTACGTTCATTTCTTACAAAAAAATGTCTCCTAATTCCTGTCCAATCGGGCTTTCGTTCCCGCCTACGGTACTACCAAAGCTCTCATTCATATTACGGAGAATATCAGGTTCAACATGGAGGAAGGAAAGTTCGTTAACTTTCGTTCCTCCATGTTGAACCTGATATTCTTTAGGACCGTTGCCTTGCTTTGCTTCAGTAACGCTTTCAGTACCGTTCACTTTGATATCTTGCTCTTGCTCTCTTAATATATCTCCATCTTCATCGTTGACTGATTTCATAGCTACACAGAACTGAACAAAAACTGAAAAAACGTCTTGTATCTTTGTTAGGTTGGAAACTTTTCAGACTACCCTCGTACCTACCGTACCGTCAGGGTGCTTGTATTGAAAATAATAATTCCTCTTGGTGCACAACATCTGCGGGCGTACCTCAGGCCTGCGTGCTATCCCCATTACTTTTTACAGTTTTTTTTTCATAATGATGATCATGGATGGCTTACTTTCTTCCTACCACCTTTATGCAGATGATATTTAAAATTATACCAAAGCTTCTCCGGCTATAATATCTGGGTCCTGTTTAATAAAGCTGATATTTCGACATATACGTCAATAAGTGTCGAAATTGCAGAATTGTCACGATTAGGCTGTTTAAATCGTGTTTAAACGGACAGGTTAAATCTTGACATATTCGTCATTTCAAAACGTGTTTAATAAACCTCGGTCGGTGACAATTGTCCGATTGTCGTGAGAGTTGTATCGGATTTTAACATATTTGCATATTATTTTATTTTCTGAAATATTAATGAGTCAATTACTGGTGTAACTTCGATTGTTTAGTTTGATCTTACCATTTTGGGCCTTATTTATAAAAAGAGAAATATACTCTTTGGGAAGTTTAGTGACCAATTGACCCACGATATAAAAAAAAATGGAAGGAAATAGCCGAAAAATTAACAGCATTATGTATTTCCAATAAAGACTGGAGATAGCTTCATGACACTACATGACAAAATTGGCGCAAAAGAACCTTGGTTTAGACTGTTATCCAACTTCAAATAAAGAAAAATAATCTTTATAGTGATGCTGTCCTTTGTATTTGTATTGGTGTATTAGGCATCATTTTTTTTTTTACGTGTGGAAATCCCCTCGGACCGTCACCCCGCCGGGGTTCTCTATTCGGCGGGGCGGTGTGTCGGACTCAAACCGACTAAAACCACACGGTGTGCCCTCTTTGCGCTTCTATTTTAGGGGGGGTCCAGGTAGTTATCGCCTTCTGGACCCCTCCCAGCACTGGCCCTCTTTAGGCGACGCCCGGCACACGCGGACGCCGCCCCCTCGCGGCTGGCCAAACTAATGCGGGTGGAGGGGAAAAACCATCCCGTCCACCCGCGGCCACACTCAGGGCGGCATGAGGCGCAGGTAAGCGCGGGTTCGCCGCCCGGTTCGCCGGCTGCGGATCGGGTCCGAGTGGAGGTCGTCCTCCCGGGACTTTTCCGCCGCCTCCTTCTGCGAGATTACTTCCTCGCAGAAGGTTGCGACCGCGGTAAAACAACTGTCGCTACCGGCCATGTAGCGTACTACGGCCGGTAGCGAGAGATCCACTCCGATGACTGCAGTGAGGGCCCGGCGCTGCGTCGCCGATGCTGGGCAGACCGCCAGAATTAGGCATCATAAGCCAACCTCACCTGCCCGCGGTACATCCTACTGAACGACGAACGAGGCTGTGGCGACCGACCGATGGCGGTATATCCATCCCAATAGGCGTAACTAAATACAACAGGCCGGTGACGGGCAGCAGCGTTACCGGTGCGACAAGCTACGCCCTGCGATCGCCAACGCACCTGCCCAACGTGGCGATTATGGCCAAACCCTCCCCATGCAGACACAACAAAGGCCACGGCCCCCAGTTCCCGGCAGCCCCGCTATTTCCGGTCATGGTGGCGACCACGGTAACGGCGGGGCAGGGGGTGCGAAGACTCTTTCTAGGGTATACCTGGTTCCCAGGCTATTAGTACCCGAGACAGCGTTCGGTTTTAGTCGGTTCAAGTCCGACATGCCACCGACAGGTGGTATCCGAGGGGATTTCCGCACGGAAAAAAAAAAAAAAAAGGGGGGGGTGCGAAGACTCTCCGGGCTACGGGAGGCCACCACAACCGACTGACCCTGGCTACGTATAACGGACGCACGGTACGGCTAGACTCGCATCTGGCGCAACTTGAGAATATTAGGTGGCATATCCTAGGGCTATGTGAAGTCCGAAGAGAGGGGGAGGACACCATAACCCTCGAGTCAGGCCACCTAATGTACTTCCGCGTGGGAGACCAACAATCCGATATTATTGTAAAATTGGTCAAGGGAATTACTCGGAGAAGAGGTTCGCTGGCCTGATAATTGTCACTGAATATCAACACTTTTTATGAGGCACAATAGAATATACGGTATTTTAATTCTTTATGCACAAGTATGAGTAAGTGTCCGTGTAGTGACGGATTAAGTGTCCGTGTAGTGACGGATTAAGAGTCCGTGTAGTGACGGATTAAGAATACGGAATGTCACTACCCCAATTCATCCCGTGGGTGTCGTAAGAGCCGACTAAGGGAGCAAACTACGCAGAACAGCAGTGCAAAGAGAAGCAAAACTTGAAACACGCCCTATACCAACCCGTCTGGCCAGCGTGGTATAGTGGGCAAGAACCTCCTTTCTAAGGAGATGCCTATGTCCAGCAGTGGACTATTAAAAGCTGTTGATGCGTGATGTGATGTCGTGAAATATAAACACTGGAAAATATTCTTTGTTATGTACTTACCCAATTTTTTCAGTACACATTTGTGTTAAACAATTAATTAATTAGTTTCATTTGTAAATATTATGGATAAATCCTTTAGCAAATTATTTTTTTCGTCTTACGTGAGTTGATATTATTTTGCCTTTTTATTCTTTACAGGCACATAAAACATAAAGTGGCGCAGAAATTGTTTCTTCGAAGCTAGCTATTTTATCTTATTAACAATTTATGACTCAGAGATCCGGGCTATTTAAAGAACAATAAAATCTTAACATTATTTTTTTTTTTTAATTTAATTACACATAGTTAAGTATTATACTATGGTACATCATTTCATGTAGGCATACGTACGTACGTACGTAAAAACTACATCATGCTCTCGCGTATTTTTATGTTTTATGTTGTAATGTGTGTGTTTACCGTTCTAACATAAAACAATTATAGGCCTAAATCAAAACTTTGCATCTTTGCAAAAATATTAGAACGTATTGTGTATAGACAGGTATACGCATCGTTGCAGTCGTTCTTTACACCTGAACAACACGGATTTTTAAGACATAGGTCTACTGTATCTAATTTATTACTTTTTAATGATTTTGTCACGTCGAATATGGACTCGGGGGTGGAAATGCATGCCGTTTACACTGATTTCAGTAAGGCTTTCGATCGTATGGATCATTTACTACTTTTAGATAAGCTAAATAGGGCTGGAATACATGGTAACTTATTTAGATGGTTTACCTCCTATATAACAAAAAGATCCCAAGCAGTAGCAATAAACGGCTTCACATCGGCGTGGATGCCGATTCCTTCTGGTGTCCCTCAAGGATCTTTATTAGGACCATTGCTTTTCGTGATCTTCATTAATGACATAAAGTACTGTTTTAAATATGCTAACTTTCTATCCTACGCAGATGACACAAAGATATTTATGGCCGTTAAGAATCCCGCCGATTGTGATCTGCTACAGAGCGATTTGAATAGTTTTGAACAATATTGTATAAATAATAAGTTAAGTCTGAATGTCTCTAAATGTTTTGCTATTACTTTTACCCGAAAAATTAAACGAACTCAATTTCTATATACTATCTTTAACAGGCCTCTTTCAAATGCTTCCAGTATAAAGGATCTAGGCTTAATACAGGACTCTAAATTAATATTTGATAAGCACATTGACTCCGTCATAAAAAAAGCATATAGATCGCTTGGTTTTGTTATTAGGTCCACTTCAGAGTTTAAACATATTAAGCCCATAAAATTGCTGTATTGTGCGTTGGTGCGTAGTACCCTAGAATATGCATCGGTGGTGTGAAACCCGTTTTACTACACTTATATCGATCGTCTTGAATCCATCCAAAAAAAGTTTCTAAGATACTTGCAATACAAGACCAAGTGTACTGACCATGGTTATGAAACAAGATGCAGGAGGTATCATTTTTTACCCTTAAAGAATAGACGAGCTGTGTCTGATGTAGTGACACTTTTGAAAATTGTCAATGGCAATGTTGATAGCTCGGCCCTGCTTGATAAAATTAAATTCTCGGTACCACGAAGAATACCAGTTCGCCATAATCAACCCATGGCAGTACCTCGAGCCAACACTAATTACCGACAGAACTCATTTATTATTCGTGCAAGTAGATCAGTCAACGACATTTGTATAAGGCATGACGAGTTTGAAATATTTGGATCGGGGCCGTCACAGGTGAAAAATATATACACCTTAGATTTTTTTGGCTCCGATCCTGATGTGACAAAGTATTAGAATAAGCTTTTTGGTCTAGTATGTATCTATTTTTTGTTTTGTCTTAGTGTTCTAGTTTTGTTTTGTATTTTTGTGCTTCTTCCTTCTACTTGACTTGTGTTAACTTAACATTTTGAACCTATCTGCGAATGCCTGTCAATAGCAATGATGTTATCAGGCTTAGTTTCCAGAAAGTGTATTTTATGCTGTTGGTATTCCAAAGATAATAAAATAAAATAAAATAAAATAATTTATTAATATGACAACATGAAAAGCTGAATTTGCGACATTTCTACGGAAGATAACACCGTGGACGTTTAGTCCACGAACAAGGCTGCGAAGTTTTTAATTAATAAATTAAAAAGTTACATCAGAGGTTTTCATTTATATGACAAAGCCTTAAGGTAAAATAGGATCAAGTTCCTTATTATAGATACTATACATAGAACTTTTAGGATCCTATTTTCGTAATCTACGATGTATTCTACAACATTAAATGTGCATTTCACTCACTAGCACGGCGTACAACTGCATCGAGGTAAAATATTAATTATATTAGTTTATCCTTAATTACAACTACTGACTATAACTGATTACATAGTAAAACAGGAAGACATGACTCAATCAGTTGTTTATGTTATTCCCATGCAATTATCTTTAGCAGCAGTGTTTTTATGTATTATTGTCTAGAATATAAAATAACAGGATATTAAACACAATTCAATGCCATGACTATCGAGAAACCCGCGCTGGACCTTAATTTTTAGACTTCACAAAATGATCAACCCCTCTATACACAAATACTTCGGTCATGAGTCATGCGGCCCATTTGAAAAAACTAGTAATTGGCACTCTATTACAATACTTGCTAGACTGAATACAGATATTGTCTATCCTATTTAGAATTTGAAGTTTCCAAAATCTTCCTTGTTGATAATTCTGTACTCGACTGTAAGTAGATCGATATATACCACGTCTGAACTCTATTTACTGCAAGACAAGGTTCACATATAAAATACACTCGGTTCCAAAAATTACGGGTCAGTCACAAAAATTGAAATACCTCCAGAACTGTAAAAGTTAGATCAATGAAATAAAAAACAGAATAAAGACTTTTTAGTTGCGCTTCTAGTTATTATTTTATTATTTAAATTATTTAAACTGGTTGATGAAAAAAACTTCATTAGAAAAACAAAATTTAAAAAAAAATGACTATTTTTAAAAACAAAATTTTTGTTTCATTTTATTATAGATGCTTTCCATTTCTATTCTGTCACAAAAAAAAATCGTGAACGTCTTCCAGGTGCATAATTATTATTCTGTGAGGTGAAGCATGGCAGTCACGCTAGAGGAATGTACCAGAATCCTAACTTTTTTGGAAATTGGGCGGTGCCAGCGTGAAACAGCCAGAAACATTGGTGTATCTTTGTCGACTGTTCAGCGGGTAGTCCAGCGGTACCAAGAGACCGGATCACACCTTAGAAGACCAGGATTTGGTCTAAAAACTCACTTTATTCGCTTTGGAGGTGGCAATTTAAGCGCTCAAACAGTAAGAAGACGTCTTGCTGAAGCAAATTTGAAACCATTGAGGCCCGCAAATGGCCCCAAACTGGAACGGGGACATCGAATTGCAAGACAGAGATACGTGCGCGAGCACCTAAACTGGACACTAGACGATTGGTCTAGGGTAATGTTTACGGACGAGTCTAAATTCATGCTTTATAAGCATGATGGTAGGCAGTTGGTGTACAGAAGACCAGAGGAGCGCTTCCATCAAGCGTGTGTGGAGGAAAAAGTACAAGTAAAGGCTCCGTACAAGTTTGGGCTGGGATTTCTACTGAGGCCCGCACCGAGCTGGTATTCATTCAAAATGGAACTCTAAATGCAGAGAGGTACGCGGAAGAGATCCTCAATGAACATGTAGGTCCTTTCATGGCCAGGATGGACCGGCATGGCATATTAATGGATGATAATGCGCGTCCCCATACCGCCAGAATTGTACATGACTACCTTGAAGAGGTCGGTATCGAACTCATGCAGTGGCCAGCGCGAAGCCCGGACTTAAACCCCATCGAGCACGCCTGGGACGAGCTTCAAAGATGCGTGAAAGGTCGAAACCCCCCACAATCACGCTTCCCGAGCTCAAACAAGCACTGGTGGAGGAATGGGAAGGTATTCCTCAGCACCGGCTCCGAAATTTGGTGTACAGCATGCCTAATCGCCTGGAAGCTGTCAGAAGAGCTCGTGGAGGCAATAAAGTATTAAATGAAGAAAGTGATGAAAAACAGCAAAAAAACAATCATAAAAAAATGTAATCTTAAGAAAAATATGACTACTTTAGTTTTTTTTTAATTTAGAGATAAGTTAAGAGTTAGAGAGTTTAGATTTAAGTTTTATTTTATTTTTTATCTGTATAATTAAATTCTCAATTGAACAGTCTTCGTTTCATTAGGATGGCATACGTAGTTCGGGAGATATTCGGGTTTATGTGACTGACCCGTTATTTTTGGAACTGAGTTTAGTTCGATATTCTTCTTAGGAGTAAAATCATCATGAGATCAGATGGGTTCTTAAAACACTGTGCAAGCCATGCTATTCATACCGACTGCTGGCGTCGTGACTTCACTCAAGTAGCTTAGAATCTGTGACCCTGAATGATTAGAAGAAAAGATGAATGAAGTACAAGGTGTCAAGTTAAAGGAAGAGGGAAGTAACAGACAATGAGATGCAACAATCCAAAGATATACAGACAACCAGCCCATATGGACTTTATGATCGGAGTGACGGATATCGGTTCCCCGTTAAAAAATACTCTATTAAGACAGTATACTTAAATGTATTGAGGTTAACAAAATCCCGGGCACATCAAAGGGTGGCTTGCCTTTACAAACTTTGACTATAAACGAAGTGAATCTATTTTATGGAACTTTGTACAAAAAATTGAAATTTTACAGTTGTGTTCACAATTCTAACCTAACCTAAACCTAGTTTAGTCAGTATTTTTAACTGACTTCCAAAACAAAAAAAAGTATGTTATCAATTAGTCTGTATTTTTTTTGTATG
Source organism: Arctia plantaginis (assembly GCA_902825455.1). Classification (NCBI taxonomy): domain Eukaryota; kingdom Metazoa; phylum Arthropoda; class Insecta; order Lepidoptera; family Erebidae; genus Arctia; species Arctia plantaginis. The sequence goes on from CADEBD010000344.1 coordinate 9,292,080, forward strand.
TTTGTTACGCGATATCCCCGTCAATCATAAACCAATTTTCAAAATTCTTTTTGTAATCGAAAGGGTATGCTCTCGAGGCAGTCCCATTACCACCGAATCAGGATTTGATGATGGGATCCTAGATAATCGAGGGTAAAACTCAAATTTTACAGCCCCTGCAACGTGTTTTAGATTGTTTATCTAGCTATGTAGGTATTTGCGTTTAGTAGTCGTTACGTCATGTTGCTAAAGTGATGATGGAAGGGACCTTGACCTTTAGGAGTTAGGGTATAACTGTTTCTTTATTACACGATATTTTTTAGGTGTTTCTGTTGGGTTACAGAGACATGTGCACAAAAGAGATTACAAAACATTTAGTCAAAAAGACATTTAGTCCGTGTGGTGACGGATTAAGAATACAGAATGTCACCACCCCTTATTCATCCCGTGTCGCCGGCTCATACGATACCCACGGGCCGTGGGTATCGTATGAGCCGGCTAATGGAGCAAACTACGCAGGACAACAGCACTGCAAAGAGAAGGAAACTTGAAACAAACCCTAAACTAACCCGTCTGGCCAGCGTGGTATCATCATCATCAACAGCCTATAACAGTCTCTCCTTAGAAAGGAGGTTTTGGTCTACTTACCGTTACCGTTTCTACGGAGAGGCCTATGTCCAGCAGTTGACTAGTAAAGGCTGTTGATGTGATGACAGACAAAAAAAAGTTTGTTACGCAATTATTTTCATGTTTGTAACCTCAAAACTTTTCATTTGTAAACTGATTGCGAAAATTCTTTTTTATATATAGGGTAATTATTTTTTATAGGAAGGGTATATTACCCCTTTAGTTCCATTCAAATGTAAAGAAAAGATACCACTCCTAGTTTTGGAGAATTAAGTAATGTGGAAAACAATATATCATCTTACTATCTCATGTAAATTAAGTAACGGACTTATTAAACTATATTTAATATAATCTAACATCTACAGTGTGGTTCTATACAGTACGGTACGTAGGATTTTAAATATTGTACTTATCTACTCATTACAAACATATTACACTAAAAATGGTAAAAGAAAATCCTTTTAAAAAAAAAATCATCTGACTTCAAACAACCCTGACAAAGAGCACTTAAAATTTAAAAAATATTACAAATCTAAGTAAAAAAGCTATAATAAGTACCCTCAATATAACAGGTAACATTCTAATAGCAATAGTCCCTGCTAGTCTGTTTGAAGTCGGTGCCAAGCCAAATACCTATTTGGCTTGGCATCGACTTGGCTTGATATCCTTTTTAGAATTTAGCGCGGCAGCTGCAACAGTCTTCATGCTGCGCCAAACAGGCCATGAGCCTTTTCTGGTGTACAGTAAGTCAATTGATTGAGATACTGCTTTAGCTTAAATTGCAAATAAAAGTGCTGTTAAAAATTTCATCCAAAGAATAAAAAAATACCTACCAGGCCGCTAATAGGACCTCTACTAAGCTTGCAAACCACTAGTCCAAAACCACCAATTGGAATACAATATCGTGTATTGCTCACAAGGCTCAATAAAGTGTCCCTTCCTTTTCCTCGTCTATATTAATGACTAACCTTTCCTCGTAAAGGACATGAACGATATAGCACTTTTTGCTGATATTTTTTTACCTTTAAAATTAACAGACAAATAGAAAACTATAACGATGTAAATAATGCTATATCCAAAGTAGGTAATTGGTTTAATGTAAATAAATTGTTATTGAACGAGAATAAGTAATTTTAGATATCCCAAAGTTTTTCATCGGAAGTTTACCTACTACACAATACTTTGACAAAAGTCAAACCCGATTTCGTACCAAACTAAATTTGTTCTAGGCCAAACCGATGTAAGTATAGTGTAGCTTAGAAAATCTAGTCAATAAACCGTTTTGGCTTAAACAAACTAGTTTGGCCTGATATTGGGTTTGCCCAGATTGTTTAGTGTTATTGTTGGTTTTTGCAAAATTGTTTACATGGACCTGTTATTCTACTTTTTATTTTTTATAAAAATAAACTCTTAGTACCTATTAAATGATTGTTTCATTTACTTATTAAAAAAATCCTGACATGTATATTTGTATTGCGTGGAGTATGAATTATATAGAAAAAAAACATTGTGTGTAATTCCCGGAAATTTTTGGTCGTATCCATATGTTTCATAGTAATAGCACCCAAGATTCCGATCTATAGGAATTACCGGCTGCGATCTCGACATTGTATAGAACACCTTGGCAAAGTATAAAATTGATAATATAACTAATGTCTTAAAATTAACCATTGACCACTTTATCTATGTACATTAAAATGTTGAGTTGATTTGTGTACACTTCAAAAACTCAAAAAATTCTTAATGAACAAGCTTCAAAGATGGTTTTTATCTATTTTTTGCAACCACAATGTGCCAGAGCGCGGCAGGGTACAGCTAGTTTAATATAAAACGTACGTAACTTATTTTATACTTTATTTGTAAAACAATAACGTAATAAGTTTTAGGGTACTACTGATTAGTCTTGTATGAATCATGATCTGCCAATTAATCTGGTCACAGAACCCCAAGAGCCTCCCCCAAGGAGCGCTAACCAACAAGAAACGTCTTGTGGAGTCCGCATTCATGTGTAGTTCGCCTTCCAGCACGACGGACCGACGACTTGAGGAAAATGGTTGGCAGCGGATCATGAAATCCGGGTCTTACAAAAATACAAAATATAAAACGTGAATAATTATTTTGTTTCAGCTTAAACTGTGAACACTTCAAAGTAATTTATTTTGTATGTTTCATAAGAATAAGAAAAATTATAAGTATTTCAATGCCTTGAAAGGAACTTATAGCAAATACATATCGAAACACTAAATGATTGATTGGGCCACCATTGCCAAAAACTAAAGTTATTATTAGTACATCTACAACAAAAAGTTGAACACTCGTTATGCTCACCAAAATAAATGAGACGACACAAATCTTAATTACAACGGCGAATTTAAGATTGAAGTTTATGTTTGTGATCGTATCAGAGTTTCTAGCTTTCATCTTTGTTTTAATAATAGTATAAAACACTATGATAAACAGAACGAAATTTACACAAAGAGGAATTGCCTTAAAGACAGTCAAGGTAATGCTTACCGGCCAAAATTGAAAACGTAATGCATCACACTCCCATAGTATGCAAACTAACCCATAAAATAATACGGTTAGTGCGGGAGAAGTAATCCATATCACCAAGGATAATTTAAGGAAACTCCACCTTTCGGATACAAACACTTTCACAATTTTTTCATACAAATTATTTGTGTAAATATACATCCACCATCTTAACGCTATTTCTGTTATCATGGGTATGCCACTAAGTTTGATTACATTAAAGAGTTTTTCTTCGTAATAAATCATTAGGTAGAACAAGAAGGAGTGCATCAATCGCGTCACAGCCAGCTGCATAAGAAGTTTTTGATCATATTTTCTAATGTTCCGGTGAAGTATAAAGAGCCGAATTTTTGCTATAAAACAAGTTGTAGAAAATATTATACCAGTCAAATGTAGATATTTTTCAGTTTCAAATACTGTATTTATGTCTGTTGCATTTTGAAATACTTTATTCATGTTTATTTTAGCTTCAAACACTATTCACGACAGGAATGTTTGTTAGAAGTACACAAACTGCACAATGTAAAGAATCTCGCAAAATTAACAGGAAATTTTGTACACATTGCATTATAACTGGCAGGAGTAATAACAGTAGGTAATATTTAAGGACATAATCATATTGTTGTACTCATGATTGAACAAAATCTTGACTGGAGACAGCGAACCAAAAGATCCCCAAAAGAAACTAGAATATTAGCTAGTAATCTACTAACCCTATTCATCCCGCGGGTGTCGTAAGAGCCGACTAAGGAAGCAAACTACGCAGAACAGGAGCACTTCAAAAAGAAGGAAAAGTCTACACAAACCCGTTTGGCCAGCTTCGTACTCATAAAGTAGGCCAAAACCTCTTTTCTAAGGAGAGGAGGCCTATGTCCAGCAGTGGACTATTAAAGGCTGTTGATGATGATGATGAATATACTTACAACCAATGACCACATCTAACCAAATCACATTCATATCAAGTGATCTTAATCTATTTCTATTTTCACTATTTTTTTCTTGGCAGTAAAGCAATGATAATATCTGAATGCTAAAATGGAAGAGCACTACTAATATAGAAAACATGATCATGCTTATCACACTGTTATTTCTCCTGAGTGGGAATCGAACCCACGACCTCCGGCTTAACAGTCAGGGTCACTAGTCACTAGACGAAAGGGTCCGTTTTTAAATTATTATCCTATAGCCTAGTGTTTTAACTGTGCGACTACCGTGTGACTTCGTATGCTAACAATTTAAATACTGTTTTCTGTGTTTTTCTGTGACTAGTTCCAGGTTTGCGGGCGGCTAAAGGTTGTGTTTAGTGTTTTTAAAGAATATCAGTAACTTTTTATTGTTTTTTAAACGGAAATATAGTCCTGAATTCTTTTATTACAACTATTGGTGAGTAAATTTATTTTCTTTCTAAAAGTAGGAGGTATCTTTTGTTTATATTGATTTTTCTGCGTGTTGTTTATTTTTAAGCTTGTTCTTTTTGAAATTGTTGTTTGGTGTGTCTTTGTTTGGCTATGTCGGTTGTTAGCGAGTTGCCGGATCCATGCGGTACAAGTGAATTCCAACCGGGAAAAGGACATTTAGCGAAATGTCACCTACGGATTTCTCGCCAAAAGACAATAGATGTAAACGCATTAATAATTCGGATTTAAGTGGCAATGTTTCGTCTCTTAGCGGTCGTGATAACTGTTAGTGTCACAGGCTACCGATTATTTGGCAAAATTAATGAATTAGATAATGATCAGGGATCTCGGATGAATGTAAGTAATAAAACGGCGATTATGGACATTACTCAACGAATTCCCGGTATCGTATCCTTGTCTATATCTATACAAATAAATAAAATTGGAGTGTCTGTTTGTAATATTAAAATTACCGCTTTTTACTAAATGCAATGTATGTTTACACGGTACATATGCCAAAATAACATTTTTTACAATTTTTGCATGTCTGTCTGTCTGTTTGTTCCGGGTAATCTTTGGAACGTCTGGACCGATTTCGACGGGACTTTCACTGGCAGATAGCTGATGACATAAGGAGTAACTTAGGCTACTTTTTTTAGACTAGCTTCGCCCCGTGGCGTTGCCCGCGGTTATAACAACAAAAGCGGTTAACACCGCGGGTCTCAGCTAATTAGTATTAAAATCCTTTAGCAACGAAACGAACTTGAGCGACAAATGGAGGGTATCGCAACTCAACAAACGAGTTTAACGTATGCGGACAAACTTAAGCTTCGCTTGCCACCTAAATCTGCCCCATGCCCGATACCTACTGAAGCGCGCGTTCCTAGGCCTTGTGTTATTGCCTATCCCACTACGAAACGCTCAGCGGACCATGCGACCTCGTCAGCAACGAAACAAGCTCTCATGAAGGCTATTAAATCGAGCGATGAGGGTTTAAAATTGTAAGCGTTAAAAAAACTCTAAGGCAGGCGTCGTGTTACCTGTAGCTAACGAACGGTATCTTAAGAAACTGGAATCTGTAGACGCCATTAAATCAGTAGGGTTACGATTAGAAAAACTGAAAGGCCGAGAGCCCCGTATAATTGTAAAAGACGTACCCTATGAAAGATCGTGCCTTCCTAACAGAAAATGGGCGTCAATGGATAGGCTTACAATTAGAGGCAGCAGTTCGAAAACATCTAGCCAACACAAAAGATAAACTTTATATAGACTGGGCCACTTGTAGATTCATAGACGATATAGAAGTAGTTCGTTGCTTAAATTGTCAGCAATTCTGTCATGTACAAAAGTTTTGCACCATTAAAACCCCTACTTGTGCTGATTGCGCTGCCGCACACGAAACGCAAGCTTGTCCAGATAAAGCCACACCAGATTTTAAGCCAACGTGCGCACACTGCAGGCGGTTCAAAAAACCATCTGACCATCGATGCGGCTCACACGACTGTCCCACATACAAATTAAAACTGGAGCAGCTAATCTTAAATACCAATTACTGAATAGTTTTTTAGTTTAAAAAATAAAAATAAAGTTTATAGAGTAACTTACTAAGTAATGGATAATATTTCAATAGGCCAGTTAAATCTTCATAACGATAAAATAGCCACACCAGAATTAATCCGTCTAATTTTAGAACAAAAGTTAGACATTGTCCTTATACAAGAACAATATCAGAGCGCTCGCTTGCGTCGTAATGTAGTACAGCTTGACTGCCGTTCGCAGGCTGGGATATATGTATGTAATTATTGTAATTTTACGGTAACATCTTTGCGTAATATTATGACGACACACTGCGCCGTTGTTTAGAGTACATCCTCTACCTGTAAGGTTTACCTAGTGAGCTGCTATTTTTAACCGACCTTCAAAACACAAAAGAGGAAGTTCTCAATTCGTCTGTATTTTTTTTTATGTATGTTTGTTACGCGATTTCTCCGTCAAATGTGGACCGATTTTCAAAATTCTTTTTGTAATCGAAAGGGTATGCTCCCGAATTGGTCCCATTACCCATTATTGGTCCCACCAATTCAGGATCTAATGATGGGATCCTAGAGAAATCGAGGGAAACCCTCACAATTATTGGGAATTTGATAGCCCCGACAACGTGTTTCAGCTACGAGTATTTCTTTAGCCAAACAAACCATTGCAACCGTCAGAGACTGCGCGATGTGATGCGCAGAGAAATTGCAGTATTTATGACACCACAGTAATTTTCGTTGTATTAAGAAAAAAAGGTTGAAATTTTGTATTCTATCTTGTTAAAATAATTCGGATAGACGTTTTGTTGCTATGGATGGCATCGCATTTCGTTTGTAAGTAATTTTATACTTAATTTATTAAAATAGTTCTGGAAAAAGCTCATAAATTTTGTGTGGGTCAACTAGTAATAATAATACAACTAAACTAGTAACTTAACTAGTAGTAATAATAATAGTATAGGTTAATTTTTAACATACCAGTATTAACCCTTCTAGTTGGAACTCCTTCTATAAAATATTGAGCATATTTGTTGAGTAGTCTCACTAAAGCTTCCCTATCTTCACCTTCGAGATCAGTGTCAATTGAATCGGAAGTTATTTTGTTCGGTTGCAACTTACAAGAATTTGACTGTTTCTTAGAAAAGAATTTAAGCTGATCTTGATCAGTTTGGACGCCAATGTCATTTTCATATCCTACACTAAAAATGGTAAAATAAACCCTTTTAAAAAAAAGTTGAACCGACTTCAAACAACACCGACAAAGAGCACTAAAAATTAAAAAATAATTACAAATCTAAGTAAAAAACTATAATAAATACCCTCAATGTAACAGGTAACATTATAATACCAATAGTCCCTTCTAGTCTGTTTGAAGTCGAAGTTGAAGATGGCGGAAATGAATCTTACTCTTCACAATACCCCCGATGCACCACCAACTTTTTGCAACCCAATGGGTGAGTCTTCTATTAACGTGACGCTTACGCGCGGCGATGTCTCGATATCCGGATGGCGTGTCCTCCCGGACGCATCCCGTAGTGATCACCGCTTGATCGTGTACGAATTCATACCAAGGGTTGCACAGGATCCACAAAGGGCTCGCTATAATTTTAGATATAAAACTAAAGGTAACTAAAGGGCAAACTAAAGGGCTTTGTTTGGTTCACTCTTTGCAACTCATACCAAAGACTTCAGTCACAGTAGTTTCTCAGCTGAGGGAAGCGCCGAAATATTATCAGACACTTTCACATACTGCGCTGATGTATCTATTGGTCGCGGATCTATCAGTAACACTCGTAGATGTGATTGGTGGAATGATAAATTAGCCGAACTACGAAGAAGCTACCGGAAAGCTCGTAGAAAATTAAACACTATTAAAAAACATAACGTAACAGGAGATTTGTACAATAATGCTCTCATTGTTCTTAGAGTTGCCAGGTCTCACTACAGAGCTGCTGTGGAAAAATCCAAGTGAAACTTAATTCAGAAACTTGTGATAAACTCGATAGAGAGGGCCCGTGGTGACCATTGCATCACGAATTTAAGGCAAATAGATCAATCGACCTTGCATACATACAGAACATCAAATTTAATAACTGATATACCACAGGAGTAGAACAAACAGCAGAATATCTTTTAGAATTACTCGTAAATGACGATCGGCCGGAAAACGACACTGATCATCACCATCAGTGGGCCATCGATTCACCACTGTCTCCAATGTCTGATTTACCATCTTCAGACGAATGTCTCAGTATCATTAGATCCTTGCCGCTAAACAAGGCTTCGGGCGATGATAAAATATCTAACAAAATGATAAAAGAAGCTTGTAAAGTTTCGGGTAACACGATTTTCACTGCCTTTAAACGTTGCATTGCGGAAGGAATATTTCCTCCTATATGGCGGTGCGGTAATATTGTTATAATACCAAAAAGTGGCGACAAGCCACCGGATGATCCTAAATCCTACCGACCAATCGCATTGTTACCATCGTTAGGAAAGCTTTTAGAACGGCTTGCAGTGCCCCGGCTTCTGCCAGGTGGAGTCAAATTTCATGATAGACAATTTGGATTTACGTTGCGGAAACCGACAACTGACGCTGTTATATCGGTTAGAAAGTTTGTCACAGAGTCAAAATTTCAATACGTGCTGGCTATTTTCTTAGATATAACTGGCGCCTTCGACAACGCATGGTGGCCCAAGCTGTTGCTGAAATTAAAATCACGGGGGTGCTTTAAAAATATTTATTCCCTTATCTCTTCGTAACTTTCACAAGGTACAACTAAACTAAGACTTGGTCATCATTCTGTGTCGAAGGCGCTTACAATGGGATGTCCTCAGGGATCAGTGCTAGGTCCATACTTGTGGAATATCGGCTTTCTTGCGATACCAATACCATCCGGATCAACTGTAACGCGTATGCTGATGACGGCTTATTACTGGTGGAATCTGATACTAAGGCAGGGCTTGGGAGATTAGCTAATAGATGTTTGAACTTGATATCTCAATGGGGTGAACGTAATCGCTTAACTTTTGCACCCAACAAAACCTTCCAGCTACTTTTAAAAGGTAGCCCCAAATCACCGCCGAGCATTCAATTTGACAATGTCACTGTAAAAAATAAAACATCAGTGTGTTATTTAGGATTAGTTTTAGAAAGAAACTTTGCATTTATCGAATATATTAAAATAGTTAATGAAAAGTCTGAAAAGAGTTTCTGTGCATTGACAAGGATATCAACTGTGACATGGGGTCTATCATTTAATACATTAAAGATCATATACGGAGCTACTTATTTAGGTTCTATGTGCTATGGTGCACCTGTATGGGACGATAGGGCGACCGCAGGCGCCGTCCGTCGCAAATTGTTACAAGGCCAACGACTTGCACTGATATTCTTGTGCAGGGCATATAGGACGGTTAGCACTGAGGCTTTGCCGGTGTTGGCGGGTGTGCTTCCGGTCGGTCTCGAGGTGCAGAGACGTGCAGCCATGTACAATTCAAGACAACAAAACATGGAAAATCACCAAGTGTTGAAATTCGAATTCGGCGTAATTTGATTTCATTTTGTTCATTTCTTTCATTTTAGTTTGTATAGGGGTGTTGAGAAAACAATTGTTTTATAAAAACTGCCTGGCAAGGTATAAACGCAATGTACTTTATGTATAAATAACTCGTTTTTCAGTAGTAATTGATCATATTTTTAAACTTAAAGTGATTATTTCTTTAGAAAGAAGTATTTCAGTTTTATCAAACAATAATTTTCTATTCAAAACTGCCACGAAAGGTCCGTCAAAACCTATCTTAGTACATTCAGACCGTAATCATGATAACATCCGTGCGCCTAGGCGATGCAAAGATTAAGCATTCATTTATTTACTCATAGTTGTAAAAAACTAAATCACAAAGGTAGCCTATTTAAACTTACCTAAGTAACAGTTGGACTCGGTTTACTTCTTTTAGTTTTATATTTCTATAACTTACATAATGTTGAACACTCAAATGAATGTGACAAGTCAATTTTTTTGACACGTTTTTGTTAGCTTGGTATGCATGTGTGCATGTTTCTATGTATCGGAATCTACGAACATGATTTTGACCCACTTCAAAAAGTCGAATTAAATTAAAACTTCGCACACTTATCAAGGACGGATGACAATATAATAATTTGATAAATATGGCTAATTCTCTTTTTTTTTTCGTGCGGAAATCCCCTCGGATACCACCTATCGGTGGCATGTCGGACGGCTAATTCTCCTGATCAGGATCTTCGAAGATTAATGGGTTTTCCATATCTAAAAATACGGTAGTGGCTTTTGCATCGTGCTAAGAGGCGTCTGCTGAAACATATGTGACTTACTTACTGGTTACTTTTAATCTTAATGAGATCATCATTAATGACTAAAAAACAAAAATAAATTAGTTTAAAAAAACTAAAAAACACGCTTTTGTAACTGAACTGCTGTTGTAAGGAGATTTTCTATATGTTCAAAAAGGAAAACCATTTTATCGTAAAAAAGCGTGGGGTGTTTTTCAAGATATTTTATAATACAATAACTTTACTTTTACCAATATCTGTCAATAAAATATTTTCACAGCAATTGAGATCCTTTTACGCATTTTTACGATAAATTATTTTTCTTTTTAACATATAGAAAATTATATTTGTGAAAGTCCATTGACGGCATGTAAACAAAAAAAATATGATTCGTAATAAAAAGCAAAACACATATTTATAAAATATTTTATTATTAACTAAGATATAAGTATTCTAAAAACAATACAACAATTGGTTATATGCAAAATTACGACAAATACTCCTCAATAATTACATCCCAGTATATACATATTTCCTCATTAGATGCATTTTTGTTATTTTATGTTTTATGCACTTTACCTTTGGTTTGGATGGGTATGCGTGGGTCGCATAGCGCGCCAGTAAGTGCGCGCCATTTTGCCATGCGACGTTTATTCACACTATCACATCAGCGTCTACATCGACAAAAGCAAGGATTAATGAGATACTGAAAATAAGATATTTTATTTTAATATACTAAGATATTTGAGTTTTAACAAAGTATAAGTTCCAAGAATGAACAACTTCAATGGAAGCTCCAAAAAAATACAAATGATTTATACGAGTAGATACAGTCAATGACGACTCGCCAAATGAATCTCTACGAACCGTATAAATTTTTCACAATTGGTAAAGTTTCAATAGTGAGTAATCTTAGTTATAATAAGATTGATGACTGTGTTGAACTTTATTAAGTATTTAATTGTTTATTTTATACCATGTATATTGCGTTGTTTATTTCCTAATGCGTTTCTATTATTTTTTTCTTTGTTCTGAATGTGTCCTAATTATACGGATTTGTATCCTCGCCTGTTTTTGAAAAATTTACTGTTAACATTTAAAGAAATGACTAAAATAAGTATTTTTACACTTACGTTAGACTGACACCGACCGAATTCATTTTACTTTTATTGTTGTATAGATTAGATTTATTTGGTGTATATCCCGTATAAAATTCGACCACTTGAAATGGCCAAAAGTGATACAACTAACAAGTTAAGAGCTACTTAATCTCAACTTAATCTTCCTACCAGAATATAAAAAGGTAAATAAGTAGACTTTCATACAGTGACCGCCACAACCAAGATTAACAAGCTTGAAATAAGAAAAAAAAAATTTACTTATATCGGCTCAAGCAGTAGGAAAAACTCCTAATTAAACAAGACAATCCCAGGTAAGGATAGTCCGAGTGTAGAAGGTGCTTTGTCTCACATTAAGAGAGCCCTATCTTTAGAAGTGAAGCAGGTTGATTCGACTGTCTGCAGAGAACTTATTTACTTTAGGTAGTAAAAATTTGAAGACTGACGTATGCATATACGTCAGTCTTCAAATTTTAATTAATTAATCCAAGCTTCTGGTTTCGAGCGAGCCATTTAATAAAAAGATACTGTAAGTAATCTTACAAACGACTTACATATTTCAATATAATTAAAGATGGATCATGCCAATCTGAAGAATAACTATTGGGCATCCATAAGGTCTAAGTACTTAAACATGTGGGTAACTCATAATAAGAGTAGACAAATTTAAATCGACAAAAGAACAAGAGCAACCATTTTATAAACTTTCGTCCAACTTAATTTTTTTTTCGTATCTCTTTACTGTGCAAGTAATCATGTTCCGATTTACCCATAAGGTAGATGTGCTTTAAGATGAACCCGCTGTGGGTCACATATTAATGTTTGGTAAGTCGATTATATTTTATGTTAAGGTTGGATTTTTTTTGTATGTTTCGTATTTATTTCATCATCAGTCTATCGCCGCCCACTGCTGAACGAATGCTTCCCCCAAGAAGCGTCAAACATCCCGATCTTGGGCAGTCCGCATCCATGCGCTGCCAGCCACTTACTTCAAGTCACCGGTCCATCGTGCCGCAAGGCGCCCTACATTACGGTGCCTAATCGCGGTCTCTACTTTATTTGTATTTAAGGTATTTCAGCCCCAGCAACCATCAATCCGTCTAGAGACATGACATGACATGCAAATATTGCTACCATTAAAGATAGTTGCAAGGTAATATTTCAACATTACAGTCTCCATTTAAATATCGATAATAACAATAAGACAAAATTATCGTTTCAAGTGCCGTTTGATTCTAAACGAACAATACAAAAACATATTTTAGTGCACTGTTCTAAATTGTACAAAAGTTGGCTTAACAATAAACATTTTTTGTATGTGAATCATTTTTTATACGAAATTTGCTCATACAGAGTAAAATTAAGGGAAGAGATAACAGGAATTAACAATTTCGTTAACCAGTAGCTGAGTTTTCCCAGTGTCAGTCTTAACAAAATGTTTGCATTTTAGTGTTATAAGTAATATAGTTGCTGGTTGGTATTATTTGAGACATGACAGATGAACTTTCTACTAGTACGGGTTAAACAACTGATCTATCTGAATATCAAGTCCCAAAGAGGTGTGTGTGTCTTCTTCCAGAAATTAGTACAAATATAATTTTAGAAGGAAAACAATAATAAACACATTGTTTGAAACTAGTCTCATCTGCTTCTATGGTTATTAAAAAAGAAACACATAAATGCTCTCCCAATGAGATGTCAAATGAAATCAGGTGTAGGGTTCATAGATGCATAGAACAAGCTCAAAAATTAAATTACGCCCATAACAACTATTTATGCAGACGACGTAGAAAGTTATACCTTCTACTAGCACGGGTTACACAACTGATTTAAAAATTATCAAGTCCAAAAGAGGCGTGATCTCCTAAGAACTGGGTACAAATATAATTATAGTTGAAAACGCACAGGAGACTTAATTTATTTAGAAGACCCAAACATTATATTGAAAGGATTTTTCAAACCACAACATAATAATATGCTATTTTATGCCTTTGAAATATACAAGTAATTTATTGATAGCATCATTAGTTATGTACCAAATGGAAGTGAACAACGAAGAAGACAATGTTATTTACCCAACAAAAACTTTGTTTGCCGGAACAAAAACGCCACTGGCCATTTTTGTATTTTTTTTTAATGCCTTTTAAATATACAAGTATTATATTGATAGCATCATTAGTTATGTACCGAATGGAAGCGAACAACGAAGAAGACAATGTTATTTACCCAACAAAAACTTTGTTTGCCGGAACAAAAACGCCACTGGCCATGTTTGTACTTTATTTTATACCTTTAAAATATACAAGTATTATTTTGATGGCATCATTAGTTATGTACCGAATGGAAGCGAACAACGAAGAAGACAATGTTATTTACCCAACAAAAACTTTGTTTGCCGGAACAAAAACGCCACTGGCCATGTTTGTACTTTATTTTATGCCTTTTAAATATACAAGTATTATATTGATAGCATCATTAGTTATGTACCGAATGGAAGCGAACAACGAAGAAGACAATGTTATTTACCCAACAAAAACTTTGTTTGCCGGAACAAAAACGCCACTGGCCATTTTGTACTTTATTTTATGCCTTTTAAATATACAAGTATTATATTGATAGAATCATTAGTTATGTACCGAATGGAAGCGAACAACGAAGAAGACAATGTTATTTACCCAACAAAAACTTTGTTTGCCGGAACAAAAACGCCACTGGCCAAGGTTGTACTTTATTTTATGAATTTTAAATATACAAGTATTATATTGATAGCATCATTAGTCATGTACCGAATGGAAGTGAACAACGAAGAAGACAATGTTATTTACCCAACAAAAACTTTGTTTGCCGGAACAAAAACGCCAATGGCCAAGGTTGTACTTTATTTTATGAATTTTAAATATACAAGTATTATATTGATAGCATCATTAGTTATGTACCGAATGGAAGTGAACAACGAAGAAGACAATGTTATTTACCCAACAAAAACTTTGTTTGCCGGAACAAAAACGCCACTGGCCATGTTTGTACTTTATTGTATGCCTTTTAAATATACAAGTATTATATTGATGGCATCAGTAGTTATGTACCAAATGGAAGCGAACAACGAAGAAGACAATGTTATTTACCCAACAAAAACTTTGTTTGTCGGAACAAAAACGCCACTGGCCATTTTTGTACTTTATTTTATGCTTTTGAAATATACAAGTATTATATTGATAGCATCATTAGTTATGTACCGAATGGAAGTGAACAACGAAGAAGACAATGTTATTTACCCAACAAAAACTATGTTTGCCGGAACAAAAACGCCACTGGCCATGTTTGTACTTTATTTTATGCCTTTTAAATATACAAGTATTATATTGATAGCATCATTAGTTATGTACCAAATGGAAGCGAACAACGAAGAAGACAATGTTATTTACCCAACAAAAACTTTGTTTACCGGAACAAAAACGCCACTGGCCATGTTTGTACTTTATTGTATGCTTTTTAAATATACAAGTATTATATTGATGGCATCAGTAGTTATGTACCAAATGGAAGCGAACAACGAAGAAGACAATGTTATTTACCCAACAAAAACTTTGTTTGTCGGAACAAAAACGCCACTGGCCATTTTTGTACTTTATTTTATGCTTTTGAAATATACAAGTATTATATTGATAGCATCATTAGTTATGTACCGAATGGAAGTGAACAACGAAGAAGACAATGTTATTTACCCAACAAAAACTATGTTTGCCGGAACAAAAACGCCACTGGCCATGTTTGTACTTTATTTTATGCCTTTTAAATATACAAGTATTATATTGATAGCATCATTAGTTATATACCAAATGGAAGCGAACAACGAAGAAGACAATGTTATTTACTCAACAAAAACTTTGTTTACTGGAACAAAAACGCCACTGGCCATGTTTGTACTTGTAGAGGAACGGGTGTCTGTCTCTCCAACACAAAGGGAGGATCCTCCGACCAAGCGAGGTGATCATGCCTGGCGGGCCGCGGCCCAACGGTTGATGTTGGGAAGTTGTATATATGCTAACCGGTGAGGGAATTCTTTATATCGCGATACAGGATTAGCAATTCTTATTTTAGTAGTTACTCCGTAGTTCGGCGTGTCTTCATTAGATGGCGCTGTAGTATGTTTCTGTTTCTTTGTATGTGGGAGTCGCCACATACTTTATTTTATGCCTTTTAAATATACAAGTATTATATTGATAGCATCATTAGTTATGTACCAAATGGAAGTGAACAACGAAGAAGACAATGTTATTTACCCAACAAAAACTTTGTTTGTCGGAACAAAAACGCCATTGGCCATTTTTGTACTTTATTTTATGCCTTTTAAATATACAAGTATTACGGGTATATTGATAGCATCATTAGTTATGTACCGAATGCAAGCGAACAACGAAGAAGACAATGTTATTTACCCAACAAAAACTTTGTTTGTCGGAACAAAAATGGCACTGGCCATTTTTGTACTTTATTTTATGCCTTTTAAATATACAAGTATTATATTGATAGCATCATTAGTTATGTAATATAATAATAATATATATATCGAATAATAATATTTTTTTATTTTGCTTCTTACAATCACCAATCAGTACAATATTAACTTACATCAATAACTAACATTAGAAACAGTAATTGTGAGAGGACTGGTGCCTGAATTAGACATAAGCCTATAGCTCAGATCACCAGGCACTCACCCTTCTTAAACATTTCTTTGCTGTCAATACATTATTAATGCAAATCAAGGAAATACATTTAAAGTTCAGAGAAGATAAAAATCATAAGGATACCAATATATGAATACGAAACACATCTTAAAAGAAAAGGAGAAATTTTTATAGTTGCTGAATATGCTCCCTAAAACTCTAATTTCGATCTATCACCACACCTAGATATTTTATACTATCTGCTAAATAGAAGCGAACAACGAAGATGACAATGTTATTTAACCAACAAAAACTTTGTTTGCTGGAACAAAAACGCCACTGGCCATTTTTGTACTTTATTTTATGCCTTTTAAATATACAAGTATTATATTGATAGCATCATTAGTTATGTACCAAATGGAAGCGAACAACGAAGAAGACAATGTTATTTAACCAACCAAAAACTTTGTTTGCAGGCACAAACGCCTCTCGCCGTCATTTATACTTTTAAGTTTTAATGTACCTCGATGAGCTGAATTTTATACCGTATGATTTAAATTATTGTTCAACTTTATAGGTTTACCAAGAATTTAGGAGTATGTATCGACGATAAACGAAACCATGATTTTTACCATCCAACTTTTTTCAAAATTTTACGCATACGTATTTATTATTGTTAAGTATATTACTTTTGTAGTAGATTTAAAAGTTTAGTTTATCATCCATGAAGATATCTTTAGGACAACACAAATCTGAAACATTTTGTAAATTCGGAGCAACAATTTAGAACCTAGTAATGACTATTATATTGGACCAACATAGAATATTGCTTACTATATCGTAGTCTAAACAAAATACTTGAAGGTGCACTTCAGCTGATACTAAATTACTTTTTTTATATAAAGCATTCCTATGATTATTTTTATTTTTTATTAGCCATAGATATTATTTACGTATACATTACCTATTAATTTATTATTGAATTTCTCTAAAGGTCTTAGAAACTTTTTCAAGTAAGTATTTGTTGTACATTTTGTCATGTCTTTCGTTTTGTTTTTTTTGTTAATATATACCAATATTGGTATTTTTACAAAATAGTTCCAATGTGATATTTTAACATTAGTATCCATTTGAATATCAATAAGAGAATACGGTGACAATAAGATCAAATTTTTCAAGTGCACGAAGAAATGAAAATAGTTCGATTCTGAACATTAAGTAGAAGACAACATGCACACCTAGGCATGCTGATTGAGGAAAATTGATTCGATGGATGCAATTACTACATCATCAGAAATAAAAAAAACATTTAATTCAGTACATTATTTGGAATTGTACTTAAGTTAGCTCAACAATAAACATTTTTTCTGTATAAATAGTTTGTTTGTTTAATTAAAATCTCACATTTATCATATTTATATACAATTACACAGAGCGGAGATATGAATGGGACGAACAATGTGCCTAAATGCACAGAAGCCTTTTTATATTTAGAAGAACAATGTGCGTGAAAACGCACAGGAGAGACTTCATTTATTTAGAAGACAAAAACATCCTATTGAGAGGATTTTCCAAACCGCAATATAATAATATGGTATTTTATGCCTTTAAAATCTACATGTTTTATATTGATAGCATCATTAGTTATGTACCGAATGGAAGCGAACAACGAAGAAGACAATGTTATTTACCCAACAAAAGGTTTGTTTGCCGGAACAAAAACGCCTCTTGCATTTTTTTGTACTTTTATTTTTTAATGTACCTAGATGAACTGAATTTAATATTGTATGATTAAAATTATTGTTCACTTTATAGGTTCGGCAAAAACACTAAACCCATTAATGACTATTATACTAGTACTTATACTACCAATTTAGAATATTGCTTACTATATAGTCTATACTTGAGATTTTAACACTAGTCTCCGTTTAAATATCGATAAGGGAATATATTGATAACAATAAAATCACCATTTCGTACCAATTTCACGAAAAAATAGAAATTGTTCGATTCTGAACATCAGAAGTGAACATGCATACCTACGTACGCTGATTGTTAGAAAATTGTTTCGTTTCATTTAATTCAGTACATTATTTGAAATTGTACAAAAGTTAGCTAAACAATAAACATATGTTTCGTTTGAATCATTTGCTTTTTAATTTCAATTTCACATTTATCATATTTATAGACAGTTACACAAAGCTGAGATGTCAATGAGACGAACAATGTGTCTTACCAATACCATCCAACTTGTTACTTTTTTTTACCATAACTTTTTTCACACATACGTGTTTATTATTTTTGTAGTAGATTTAAAAGCTTATTTATAAGTTTATTATTGTTAAGTATATTATTTTTGTAGTAGATTTAAAAGCTTATTTTTTACTTTTTAATTCCATCAAAGGTCTTAGAAACTCTTTCAAGTAAACTAAGAATTTGTAGTACAGTTCTGTTTTTTTTTTTTTTTTAAATATCAATATTGCTATTATTACAAAATAGTTATTTATTAGTTAGATATTTTAACATCAGGGTCTCCATTTAAATATCGATAAGAGAATATGGTAAAAATAAGATCAGATTTTCCTTTCAAGTGCACGTAAAAATGGA
Source organism: Arctia plantaginis (assembly GCA_902825455.1). Taxonomy (NCBI): domain Eukaryota; kingdom Metazoa; phylum Arthropoda; class Insecta; order Lepidoptera; family Erebidae; genus Arctia; species Arctia plantaginis. The sequence goes on from CADEBD010000344.1 coordinate 9,310,857, forward strand.
AATAGTTCGATTCTGAACATTAGAAGACAAAATGCACACCTAGGCATGCTGATTGGGAAGAAAAAATAGAAATTGTCCGATTCTGGACATCAGAAGTGAACATGCATACCTAAGTACGCTGATTGTTAGAAAATTGTTTCGATGGATGCAAATACTACACCAACAGAAATACCAAACATTTAATTCAGTACATTATTTGGAATTGTACTTAAGTTAGCTCAACAATAAACATTTTTTCTGTATAAATAGTTTGTTTGTTTAATTAAAATCTCACATTTATCATATTTATATACAATTACACAGAGCGGAGATATGAATGGGACGAACAATGTGCCTAAAATGCACAGAAGCCTTTTTATATTTAGAAGAACAATGTGCGTGAAAACGCACAGGAGAGACTTCATTTATTTAGAAGACAAAAACATCCTATTGAGAGGATTTTCCAAACCGCAATATAATAATATGGTATTTTATGCCTTTAAAATCTACATGTTTTATATTGATAGCATCATTAGTTATGTACCGAATGGAAGCGAACAACGAAGAAGACAATGTTATTTACCCAACAAAAGGTTTGTTTGCCGGAACAAAAACGCCTCTTGCATTTTTTTGTACTTTTATTTTTTAATGTACCTAGATGAACTGAATTTAATATTGTATGATTAAAATTATTGTTCACTTTATAGGTTCGGCAAAAACACTAAACCCATTAATGACTATTATACTAGTACTTATACTACCAATTTAGAATATTGCTTACTATATAGTCTATACTTGAGATTTTAACACTAGTCTCCGTTTAAATATCGATAAGGGAATATATTGATAACAATAAAATCACCATTTCGTACCAATTTCACGAAAAAATAGAAATTGTTCGATTCTGAACATCAGAAGTGAACATGCATACCTAAGTACGCTGATTGTTAGAAAATTGTTTCGTTTCATTTAATTCAGTACATTATTTGAAATTGTACAAAAGTTAGCTAAACAATAAACATATGTTTCGTTTGAATCATTTGCTTTTTAATTTCAATTTCACATTTATCATATTTATAGACAGTTACACAAAGCTGAGATGTCAATGAGACGAACAATGTGTCTTACCAATACCATCCAACTTGTTACTTTTTTTTACCATAACTTTTTTCACACATACGTGTTTATTATTTTTGTAGTAGATTTAAAAGCTTATTTATAAGTTTATTATTGTTAAGTATATTATTTTTGTAGTAGATTTAAAAGCTTATTTTTTACTTTTTAATTCCATCAAAGGTCTTAGAAACTCTTTCAAGTAAACTAAGAATTTGTAGTACAGTTCTGTTTTTTTTTTTTTAATAAATATCAATATTGCTATTATTACAAAATAGTTATTTATTAGTTAGATATTTTAACATCAGGGTCTCCATTTAAATATCGATAAGAGAATATGGTAAAAATAAGATCAGATTTTCCTTTCAAGTGCACGTAAAAATGGAAATAGTTCGATTCTGAACATTAGAAGACAAAATGCACACCTAGGCATGCTGATTGGGAAGAAAAAATAGAAATTGTCCGATTCTGGACATCAGAAGTGAACATGCATACCTAAGTACGCTGATTGTTAGAAAATTGTTTCGATGGATGCAAATACTACACCAACAGAAATACCAAACATTTAATTCAGTACATTATTTGAAATTGTACAAAAGTTAGCTAGACAATAAAAAAAAATTCTGTATGAATCATTTACTTTTTTAATTAAAATTATATATTTATCATATTTATATACAATTACACAGATATGAATAGGACGAACAATGTGCCTAAAATGCACAGAAGCCTTTTTATATTTAAAAGACCCAAACATTCTATGGAATGGTCTCCTTCGCGAGCATAACTTGCTCGCAGAAGGAGACGGCACGGAGCAACATACCCGATTACCTGGAATGTACTGAGACTAAAGTAGTTCATTATTACTTAGTCAGAATTAAGTTTTCGTTTAAATATGAAGTTAATTACTTAAATGTCCGTGTGGTGACGGATTAAGAATACTGAGTGTCCCCACCCCTATTATTCCAGTGGGTTTCGTACTACGCAGGACCATAGCACTGCAAAGAACAGGAAAACTTGACACAAATTCTATTCTAACCCGTCTGGCCAGCGTGATATAGTAGGCCAAAACCTCCTGTCTAAGGAGAGGCCTATGTCCAGCAGTGGACTATTAATGAGATGATGAATGAGTAAAAAAATTTTTTTTTTATTATTAAAAATGTGATTACTTGGTTACTCACCATTTTAAGTTAAAAACTATTCTTTATTTCTAATCGATCTAAATGTGGGAGAGCCTTGCTTCGGCACTCAGGCCTCACAGAAAAATCTGTTCGTTTGACAACCCCCCCCCCCCCCCTATACTCTAAAAGAAGAAACCTGTTGTCAATCCGTCGTTGACATATCCATCGGTAACTGGGGCCCAAACATTTGGGGTGGGGGGTGAACACAACTGTGGCTCTGAAGTTGTAGATGTCCATGGCCGGCAGTAGTCACTTACCATCAGGTAACTTGTCAGTTCGTTTGGCCCCTATGCTCTAAAAATAACAAATCCCGTTCTTCGTCCGTCGTTGACATATCCATCGTGGCTCGTATCTCCTCACTGTAAAATAAAACCTAAATTAAAACTCACGAATACATAAACATAATCGAAAAAATGAGATCAACTTTAAGATATTATTATAGAGTTCTACTGACAGAAGGCTTATCAGCTGAAAAGATTTTGATACCCTATTTAATAAGACCGGCCAAGTGCACGTCAGGCCATACAGCGCAGCCGTTTCAAACAAGTAACAGTTATAATTTCTTTTGTTGGTATATGTACATATATCTTACTCTTCATATGTGTATGGGAGGTACACTATCAAAAATTTTATTCTCTTATACATTTTACTGATTCATCGACATGATTATTATTTACATGTCTATATTATAAAGTATTCTAGTGTCAAAAGCCTAACCTACGCCGCGGTAAACGAGCTCACGGACACGGCGAAATTATAAGACAAAAAATTTGTCGGATTTCATGAAGATTAAGATTTGGCGTAATGCAAATAAAGTATTTTTATTGAAGGTACCTACAAAAAAACAGTTCTATTCAAACCCTTGTTGATATCGATTTAAATCGGATTACATAATAACCATTACTAACCAATATTTAAACAGCTTTCTATTATATTATATTCAGAAAAAAGGAACTTTAATTTAATACACAATTGCACTATTAACTTTACGCCAATCATATAAACCACAAACTACAACTACGTTGGTACTAATCTGTGCCTATAAAAATATGAATACCTATTCTATCCGACAATGTGGCAAATAAATAAGTTCACAATGCAACAAGTATACAATCAGATGGTTAAACAGTTAGAGGACCACGAGATGTTAGCTTATTCTACGTATAATGTTTATTGCTTATTACTTTCAGAAGTTCCTCATAGCCGGACAAGAACTCGGGTTTAAGTTACGTGTACCAAGAACTACTGTAAAACAAAATCTTTTGAACTACTGTATTTTATACAAATGAATATTGTGGGTTTGGTTCCCATCCAGAACAAATAAGCACGATCATTTGTTCTGTGCCTACGTGTAATTTATCTTCAATATGTGTGTATTCAGAAAGGAAGAGGGGTTCGTAGCTACGTGGTAAACACTCGCTTACGGTTAACACATTGCAGAGTTTAGCAATCCTAGCCAGGTCATTCTGTACATCTCCTCCTCTCCGTGCCTCAGCCAGAAATTCAGCCGTATCATAGTAGACTCAAAGCCGACACCGACCTAGTTTGAGAAAAGGCTGGGAGGAAGAATGTATGTATTCAGAAATATTTAAGTATGTTTAGCAACAGTCTGGATACCATACTCAATCATTTTCTGCGTTCCATAATGTACATAAATGGTTATAAAACTATAAAAATACAGAACAAAAGGTTAGGAGAGAGGAAGAGCGCTAAGCAGTAATATCTAAGTATTTGTATTATTATAGCTTAGGCTTTGCCTAGTTTAGGATCAGACTGAGTTGTGTAAACTTATTATTTTTGTATTATTATTATAAACCACCATTGGGTGCTTATAATTTTTCGAATCACATCACATTAAATAAGCCACTTTAAATCTAAGTACGACAAAGTTCGAACTACTAAAATACTCTTAGTTTCATTATTGAATTAACTGTTCATAGTCATTGAATGTCAAAATGGGGATCAATGGTTACTTACCAGAAGTATATTCAGAAGCTTCTCATGTGCACCAAATTCGTGGATTCTAGTAATGATTCTGTAGTATTGTTCAATCATTACTTCTAGTGTATCTGAGAAGACCTGTTGTAGGCATGGTAGCTGCACGCGGTACATGTTATACCGAAGTGTTATACTCTCTCATGCTGACTTCGTTCATTTTCTTTTACAATGATTTTTCTTATTCAACAGCAAACTTTTGTACTGCAACAGAAAATATTTGCAAATTATTATAGTTACTAAAAATAACATTAAAACTAATTGTACAATATTTAAGAATATTCTAGAGCCCCACACTATGGAACATCCAAGAAAAAAAATCATTTCGACTTTACGCGTAGTGTATGGTAGGTAGTTAATCAAAAATAAATTTTAATGATTTTGTTTTGCCACTTCGTCGGCATGGTTAACATATATATATACATTTATACGCAAGCAAAATTGTAGCTTTCAAGTACTAATAGTCTAAAGTAAGGCAGGAGGGCAAGACCATGAGGGTTCCTTGTTATGACAGTGAAACCCAAAACAAAGTTAGTATTAATGCTTGATAAATGGTGAACAAATTATGTGCCTTACTGTAATGGAACAGATTTTTTATAGAAACCTTCAGATACTACTGCGCGGTGGTAAAATAGTTACGCTGTGCAATAAAATAGATGGGTAATTATGCATGAATTAATGTAAGCTGCCCATAGGCCGAAAAGCACTCGGGTTTAAATAAAGACCAAAACTATTTAAAAAGTCAATAATCTACTGAAGTAAATGTGGTTCATTAGTTGCTTACCTAAAAAGTTTACTGCCTTGTCTTTCGCTTTCTCCATATCCGTCGATTTTGGATTACTTCCTATGTAGAAGACCAATTAATGTACCGTCACAATGGCTTTACGGCACATGTTGTAACTAAATCTTCTGTGTTCTCATATGGACTTCTTTATTCCTTTCTTTGATAATAATTATTTGTATTCGACAGGAGCCTCTCGTACTATAACAGTTTGTATTTGCAAAACATTCTCAATTTGCAAAATAAATTAAACCTTTGTAACAAGACCTATCTTTCTGTTTAAAAACCCACAATGTTCTAAACCGTTCTAGACGATACCAATATACTTATATGTACAAAAATTCAAAGGAGGGTAAACGTAACTAAACATGACCATTATTTATTCCATAATCTATGTCAACCGTCACCAATGATATAGCAATTCGTTTTAAATTTTGATATGATTAGTAGGTAGTTAACAATTCGTCAAATTATGAACCTATAACCTACCTACCTAAAATTATAACCTGAACTAATATCTTATGAGTGAAACAGTTATAACATTTAACATTTTTCAACTGTTCTAAGAATATCTTTACAAATTTTTCGTTCAATGAATCATTAGATAAATAACTTTGGGTGTTAAAATACCGATTCCAAAAATAGGAAAATTATGCTCAATTTATTTAATGATTGTTTTTTTTTTCGGGTTCGATCCCCTCAGGGGACAACACTTAGTGTGATCCACAAATTATCGTTCTGAGTCTGGGTGTCCTTTGTGTCATTTCATGTATTTTTGTAAAGTCCACCGCGACACAGGATATATTCCTAGTTCTTTTTAAAAGAAAAAAAAACAAATGGGTAGTTTTCTTTATTACTAGTCTTGACCCGTGCTATATGTACCGTCGTTTCGCACGCCTAAGAGAATTTTTATCTGGTTCCCCGGCAACGGGTACCCGAGACGGCGTGTGGTTTTTTGTTGGTTCGAGTTCGACATAAGCATCCGACCGATGGGTGGTATCCGAGGAGATTGCCTCACAGATAAAAAAAGGGCAATAGATTCTGGATGTAATTAAAATATTATTGTCTTTTGCTTCCCTGGAAACGTGTTTAAAAAATTAAAATATATTGATAGGATGAACAGTAAGTACGCCATTGTATAAATTAGAAACAAATAAATATTGACTTTTATACACCTTTTTTTCCGTGCGGAAATCCCCTCGGATACCACCGGTGGCATCTCGGTGGCATGTCGGACTCGAACCGACTAAAACCGCACGCCGTCTCGGGTACTAATAGCCGGGGAACCAGGTATACCCTAGAAAGGAAGTCCCTGGTGCACCGACATACCTCGGGCCATCTACAGACGAGTAGACGACCCCCTCGTGTGGGAACCCCATGTTCAATCTGCTCCCTGGAAGCGAGCGCGCTTCGCAACGCGCTCGCCGCCACCCCGGCCTGCCTTTGCTAGGGTGACAGATGGCCTCACCTGTCACCCCCAGGCCTGCGCTTATGGAGGACGGAGGTCATTCTGCGACCTCCGGTGCCCGAGTCGCCTGCGGTACCTGACCCGTTCCGTGGCCAGGCTATCGAGCGAGAGAAATCCCACTCCGATGGCCGCCACGAGTTCTCGCCTCTGCTCAACCCACGCCGGGCACTCCGCCAGCGTGTGGAGAGCCGTGTCCACGGTCTGACCATCGCAGTGGTGGCACTCAGGCGTTGGCTCCTTGCGGATCAGACACAGGTGATCCCCGAAACATCCTTTCCCAGTGATCACCTGCGTCAGTCGGTATGAGAGGTCCCGTGACGCCTCTCGAGCCAATCCTCCATAACGGATCTTACCGCCGCGATGACGGCGTGCCCGAGACTTTTATACACCTAAACGGATTGATTTGGATGAATTTTTGTGTATATTTCAATGGGCTATCTAGTTTTATTATAAATTATAAGAAGGTTCGCTCGAAAATGACTAAGGTCTCTATGAAAATTGAATGTTAAATCTTTTGTCAGACTGGAAGTACAGAGAGCCAAAAGAAGCAGAAGATCTACAGTAATAGAAAATATGACCTAACTTTAGGTATTTTATACCGTTAAGTAACGTTTTAGTTTAACCTTACATTTTACAGAAAATGTGTTCTTTTATTTACCTACATACTTTAACTGATTTCAAGAGCACCTATTTTTTTATTTGTTTATTTTATGTAAAACCTAATGCACATGTTGTCCAAAGGCAGACCTAATGCCATGGGGCATTTTCTCCCAGACAACCTTCAGGTGATATATATATGATGCGGTGCGAAAATCAAATATTAAATATTATATTGTTTATAAAAAAATACTCTGTACATAAAAGATAACATTAGATAACATTTTTACATGTGTTATTCGTAAAAACATAACCTTATTCACAGTTTGCTTATTGTAAATTTTACACATTACCTTTAATGTTGGGTACACCTATACTCACTAGATATTTTGCTTACTAGGTTGTGTTATAGCACCACCAATTGATTTATTTATTAAATATAATTTTAATTATTTTGATTCTCAGATTAAGACAGCAAATCTATTTTTACAGCAGATAGAATGACTAAAATGGTGAGAGACATGGTGGTAGTTTATGAATAGTGCTGGATAAACCACTCGACAAGAGACATGTTCTCATATACACTACGGTTTTAGTAGCTTCATTTCCTATTTTTTTCTATGGACAAGGTAGGTAGGTAAGGTATGGAGTACCTACCTAGATTCTTGCCCTTGTGTTTGACTGCCTGAATGAATATTTATATTTGACTGCCTCGTTGATGCACTAGTAGCGTATGCGACTGCTGTGCCAAGGTCTCTGGATCGATTCCCAGGTCGAACCAAATTCTTCGGAGTTTCATGTTTTGTACGTATAATATGTATGTATTTACATAAAAATATGTAAGCATTATTTTTTTCTTTTAAAGAAAACTTCCGCATTAGGAATATATATCCTACATAAACATACATAAAACGTACACAAAGAACACCCAGACTAACAACAATTTGTGGATCACACAAAGTGGTGTCCCATTTGGGGATCGCACCTACAACACTTAGCTTAGTAGAAACCGGCGTGGCGACCGCTTAAACCACTAAGCCATCCGTACATTCAGATTCTATCAGTCAATCTGAATTTCATAGTACAAGTCTAAGTCCTATCTTTGGTTTCTTTCTTGGTTTAGAGGAAGCTTGTCTTACTATTTTCACTTTGGTTTGCCTTGATGCCATTTGTGAAATATTTCGTTAGGAACAGTATAAATAGCACAAATAACAGAAAGCCGCTTATGAGCTGAAATCTTTCAATTTAGTAAGATAACTTTCATGAGAACACAATCAGAGAAAGTGCGTTAAGTTATTAAATGATCATAAGACGTAGATTAAAAAGAAAACAATACATAACAGAGTATTTATGTAATTTTTCGCTATAACTATTTAGCCTTCCAGAACAAACATCAGTTGCCATACAAAAATCTTTCATTGCTCATTTAAAATATTTGTATCTAACATATACCTACATGCAGTGACAAAATATAAAAATAACTATCGTAAATTATGATAACTCGTTATGCACATAGAATATTAGTTTATTTTATTCCTTAAAAGTCTACAATGAACAATGTTCATTTGTGCATAACTTATGCTTAAGACATCGTTCAAGAAGACTAAAACTTAATCTATGCACTTCGAATTGAATTAGCTTACATCCTTAATCATATGCGGACTTGTAGGTATGTTTATAATATATATTACATGAAAACATTTCTATCACCTATTTTGGAAATTGAAATATGTTTTCTTCAATGCAAAATGATTGTTTTTGCCAAAAAAAAATTGGATACAATCACAATACAAACCTTAGAAGCAAGCTGAGAAATATAATAGAACAAAAGCAGAACCACAAATTCACACTAAACATATTAGTTAAATACATACATTGTGGAATTCTATTCGTCATTTAGTGGTTAGCGCGTAATGTTCTGAATTTTAAAGATAAAAAAGTGAGAAAAACATAAGTTTCTTCTCTAATTCTTTAGTTAGTAGCAAAAAATATTTCCAAATTATTCGTTCTTTCACAACGTTTAGCAAAGATCACAGTGAAGGAACTTCAACAATTGCTAATTGAATATATATGGATAAACTAATTATGTAAATGGTATAATCAAAATCACTTTGAACCAATATTGAAATAAAATTTATTGGTTTTACACTTAAAATTAAACACACTTATCAGACATAAGAAAATTCAATGTGAAGTTTATCTTAATAATAATTACCCAAAGTACTTAAGTATTAAAGTACATATTAAAATACTAAAGTATTAAAGGTAGTAAGATGAATATTTCTTGGCTAATACTTGGTATTTAAGTATTTGGCAAAATTAATGAAAACCGACGGGTTTAAAGTTGAGTCTGAATTTAAATAACTTTACTCATACAACATATCAGATCAATAAAGTAAAATTGTTGCTAATGAAAGTTTGTAAACCCTAAGACAGTCAACTATGATAAGTTGGTCAGACTTGTGTTTTTAAATGGATTAACGAAAGAACTACAGAAGTATGTGTTAATTTTATTTTTGCTCCTTTAATCCATCTTATAAAAATGCGACACATTTGTATTTCGGTAATAATTACGCAATAGATAGAATCAAATGTATTTCATTAATTTTAGTGGTGTGGTGTGATTTAAATCAAATATAGTATAAAATTAAGACCCTCTTAAATTTCCACACATATTGCAATACGCACATTAATTATAAACAAACAAATAAAAATGAAACAGTATTTTTTTATAAAATACAATTTAAGATGAAACAACATTTAATAAGTACTCAGTGTACATCAATATTAATTATAGGACCCATATTTGCATATTGAAGAATACAGGCATTGAAACAAAAACCAAGGTTTTCTGTGTTCCACTTTATCAATTGCAACCATCAAAAACTTCAATGTACTTATAGATACTAAAAATTAACAACCCATGGCTCTTCTTGCTTACACTTACTAAAGATTGCAATGGACTATTTACATTTTTTACTGTGTCTATGTTCATTAGCCAAGACAAATTAATCTCACAACCAGTTGCTTAATTGCTAGACATGACTCCGTTAATCTTGAGTTTCTTGACGCGTCGTGTAGTTCCCTCACCATCTGAACTGTCTGAATCGTGTGAATCTCCCTCAGATTTAATGCCGAGTCCTAGTTCATGGGCATCCACATAATTACCTGTAGTTCGGGCTTTCTCCAACGCTCGTACTGAAAAATATATATTAAAACCATTTAAGGAATAATATAAAATCTCATTCATTCATAATCATTTTATCGATATACATCAATAAGAATAATTGAATATTTATAAATGATAGTAAAGTAAGAAAAATTAGTACTTATACCAAAAAAATAATTTGCAGTCTCAAGATGTGAGGGTAGTTTATAAAACAAAAAAGTGTTAGAACATGTAGCTTATTCAATATATATAAAAGAGAGTCTTACTTCAGGTAAGTATAGATAATTGTTTGAAGGTACAATTTTTTTGCAGGTGCATTTTTTAAAATTTAATCCATACTTATAAATGTAGAAGTGAGTTTGTTTGTTATGCTATCACACCTAAACCACTGATTTGATTTAAAAAATTCTTTCACCAATGGACAGCTACAATATGAGTGAGTTACAGAGGCTACTTTTTATCGCGATAACCGACAAACACGCGAGCGGAGCCGCGGTCAAAAGCTAGTACAGAATAAAATAAATGGTTGCAAATTTACGATTGATTTAGGATTTATGTTAAGAAAGCCCGACCAGTTTGTTTTCTATACAGAAGTCAGTTTCGAGGAAGTGTGGGATATTTATTAATTATATGACAATGGTTGAAAACTTGCTACAGTGAATTGAACTACTATGGACTGGGGACCGAACTAGTAAGCTGTAGCTTAACATTTATATAGCATTACAAGTGCATCGAAGGAGTAAAATCAAATGGCACTTACTTTGTGACTCAAGTAACATATTTTGTCTTCTCAGATCTTCAATATCCTGTTGATGAGAGTTATTTTTTCTTCTCATAAATTGTATATATTCAGCTGCTTTCTTAAGTATTTGGGCTCGACTCGCCTGCAATTTCGTAGAACTCTAAAGAGTACAATGTTATCAATAAAAATGGTGATAAATACATGAAATTTGATGAGATGATATACACTGTAAGTCCCCATTTACATGGCAGCCAGTAAGTTGTATGGATTTTGATCTAAAAGCAACTAATATTTCAATAACTACTTTTAAAAACCAGAGTTTTCCCTGTTGCATGAAAATGAGAACTTACAAAAGTAAAGCAAAATTTAACATTAATATACTATAACAGTATTCTTTTCATATATATATAGCTATATTGTAAATTACACATGTTTTAACAATATACTGTGGACTCGACAAGGAAAAACTTAAGCCCTGTAATCCAAAACAATATTTATAGGAGACCCTGGAAGTCATAAAATATCTAATTATGAATAATATGCTGATAATGTAGTGCCTTTGCATATAAAAATACAATCCAAACTGGAAAATTACAATTACAAATTACAAAGTATTTTAAATCTATGACTTCCACAGCAACTAACAAGTATGGTTACTGCTCTTCACTTGTTACTAAATGAATATGATGGAACACATGTGGTATTATTAAGTACTCTTAAATTAAAGATAAGATTTTCTTACTTCTGTATGTGCGGTCTTTTAATACTATTAAAAGACCACACGCACAGAAGTTCGAAAGTCTTTACAAAACATGCAAAACAAAAGTCATGTGATGTGACAGTGATGTGACCATTTCTTGTATTTTTTTTTAATTTTATTTATTGCACAATACTCAATATTGTAAAACAAAGATTAAAACAATACTTTAACAATCTATGTTTTAACAGAAATCCTTGACTACATTTAGTGATAACAGATATAATATAAATGCATGTGTTAATTATTTAAGATCAGAACACAAGTTGTCATGGTATTTTAACCACGATTCCATAATGTTGAATGTGACTTTTAAATACCATGCAAGATATATAAAGGTAAACCTACCACTTTCTCATTTTGTAGTGCAGGTACTGCTTCTCGTAGTGAGGTAAAACTGTCCTTTATGTGATCCCTTCTTTTCCTTTCTAGTGCATTGTGGTGTGCCCTTTTCTCTGCCTACAAATTAAAGAAAACTTTATAAAGCTATGTTAATAAAGGAGGGTAAAAAAATTTAAAGTTTCTAGGTTCTGTGCAAGATGTTTAAAATTCTTTTCTGCAATATTATCATTACCTGAGAGTAATAGCCGCTTCCACTGACACTATTTCTAGCATGTGTACGAGAATCCGAGTCATTTTCAGCCTGGAAAATCACAAACGGAAAAAAAATATTATGACTGAAAATAAACATGCAGCACAAAACCAGTGAACTGTCAAAATCGGGAAAACACCTACATCACTTTCGATATCAATATCACGATCGTCGTCACTCATCATTGTGGAAAAGTTTTTCTACAGCACAGCCTCGTATATTAGTAAACAATCATGAGTGAAATTCACACTCCATAAAAATGGCAAAACAACATGTACACTCCACGACAAGTACAAGAAGAAAAGAAAGAAATTCTCAACTCCTGTCTGACAGAACTAACAAATACCATTGACAAAACACCTATTGTCTATGCCATTTTCCAGACTTAGAATAAAATTGGTGTTGAAACCATAGACTAAGAATGAATACCAAGTCTATGGTTTACTTTCCGAGTCTGGAACCAAGCAACCAAAAAGTAAAAGAGTATATATAATAATTCAATTGATAAACTTTAAAACAATGCAATTTAATCTTAACAATTGATTACCTATTTAAAGAAATTCAGCCGTTGTAGAATGTCTGTCAGATAATAATAATATATGGCTTTAATGTTTATCAGGTATAAATATACAATAATTAACTTATTTAGGTTAGACAAGTACAAATTCCGGCCTTATCGCTCAGAGGCAATCTCTTATAGGCAATCGTGGTATGGAGAGAAAATGCAGACGTGAAAAATCAAAATTATAAAAGGAAAAAATAGATTTGCTCATAGCGAACCTTTAAAGGACCGAAGCATTTAAACGACAAAGAAACATACATTATTTATTTACTTAGAAGTTTTTTATGTCAAACCTTTAATTTTTAATGAAAAAAATAATCGTTTTATAAATATTCATTAGTAGAGACAGTAATATTAATAGGAAACAGCGTTCTTTCTTCACTTTAATGAAAATGCTTTTAAGGATTAAATACAATATTTGACTACTTGATAGTGCGTCATTTGCTAATCTACTTTCAAGCAAATTCTGAGCAATTAATAAATTTCCTATGGGCTGAAGGTTAATCCTAGTACAGTAAAAAAGCCGTGTGTTTTGGGACATCTTCCTTATGCTAAATTTTGACAAATAATCCATTTATTTCAAGGTATTTATAAAAAAAAATGCGTTTTTAGGGTTCCGTACCTCAAAAGGTATAAAACCCTTATAAGATCACTTTCTTGTCCGTCTGTTCGTGTGTCACTACCGATTTTCTCGGGAACGGGTAGACCTAGCAAGTTGGAATTTATACGAGATACTGAGGTCTATGGTCCCTAATAGGTATATAAAAATCAAGGTTTTGAGTCAACACGATAGAAACATATGGGCAAATTTCGATTTTCGCGAAAACTTGTAAGTACCAAAATTTACCTTAATTTTCAACTTTTTTATTTTTAAGAATTTTCTCTTCACTTGTGCTGTAAAACCTTGCTTTTAACCAAAATTGGCAATTCTAGGTCAACCGGAAGTACCCTATAGGTTTTGGGTCGAAAACCTGTATGGTAGTTCCCGTTGACCTAGAATCACGAAATTTGGCAAAAAGAAACGCCTTACAGCACAAATAAAGGAATAATTCATAAAAATTAAAAAAAATGAAAATTATGATAAATTTTGGTACTTAAAAGTTTTCGCGAAAATCGAAATTTGCTCACTTATCATATTCAACCTAACGAAATCACAATCACATGTGAAATCATTCTGACTAAAACTAATCATTTCATCAAATTAATATAATTTAAAAGTAGGTAGCAATCATTTACATGTCTATGGTGAAGTATTGGTCATTGGCGGGAAAACTTTTATGAGTTTTAATATTAATTTCACTATTAATTGATACACTGCATAAAACAAAAAAAGCATGACTGAAGAGCAGAAAACGAATGTAGACAAAATAAACAGCATTCAAAACATTGATGTTAACAATCCTGACTTTTACGAAAATGTTCAATGTGAAATTGAATCGGATTTAGCTCGTCTGAAAAAAAATGTTGAAGTTGTATTGAACTTGCGTTGTAAGTAGTATTAATATTAAAATTTACTTCTAAATTTTGTTTTAAATTACATATAGGTAAGTGTATAGGTATACCTTCGGCACGATGGGCCGACGACTTAAAGAAAGCAGCTGAAAATGGATGGATGCAGATCGCCCAAGACTAGGATAGTTGGCGCTTTTGGGGGAGGTCTTCGTTCAGCAGTGAACGGTGATAGGATGATGAAGATGATGATAATGTATATAGTAACAAAACATTAACGAAGTCTCTACTAAGTTAGAAGTTGGTACCTACAATAGATTGCAGTACTTACAATATTAGATTCTTAGATTAGTTACTTTATCTAAAAATAAACGGTCAACTACGTGTCAGGACATACGCAATTTAAGGTTCTGTATTTTATCACTATTTAATTTTAAGTTTAACTGCCTATCTAAATTTTTTTTTTTTCTACGGAATTATTACTTTGTACGAAATTGACTACCTAAGTTACGCAACTAAGTACGAAAATAAGAAAATTACACAAACATTTTTTTAAAGTATTTTTTTATATATTTACATGTATATTTAATATTGAATTTATATGTAGTAGCCGCAGCAGAGGTGGAAGTAGAGACTGCTGCTTTGTACCACGCTGAACTGTTTTACGATCTCCTAGATATCCAGAACGAATCTGAGGAAGAATCTGAAGAAGAAGACAAAACTGAGAATGGCAAAGACAACAATACAGACGACGAACCTTTTTAAGTAAATTTTTATTTAATAGGTCAATGGATGGATGTTTGTTCAGAAAATATAATATATACTCAATAAAAAAATAGTCTTATTAACACGGTTATTAGCTTGGTATGTATGTATGTAATAGAATCTTCGAACTAGATTTTAACCCACTTCAAAACGTCAAATTAAATATTGTGTCGCTTAACTTCAAAACTCGAATAAATCCATTCTTCCTTCTTAGGAGATATCTAAGAAAAAGCGATAATAATCTTAATTCGATGATTTGAAAGGCAGTATTTTATTATTATGACAACAGTGTTGAATAAAACGATTCTGTTCAGCAAATTAATTTTAAAAGCCATCCATGGTTTAGAAAAATTAATGTTAATATTGGATTTACCTGCATTTGATATGATTAAATGCGATTTATCTATCTTTGAAAAAATTCAGTGTAGATTTATAGGACTTTGATTTAACAGATCATGATCTAGCTGGATTTGAAAAAATACGAATATAACTAGGAATGTGGTAGCGGCAAAATTTCGGCATACTATCGACATTTAACATAATTCTATTTTAAATTATTTATTTAGTCTAGGTATATATCATGCAAAAAATATCCAGACGGCCAAGTCCACAAGGCACTTATATTTTGTTCCTATATAATATGTTCGGACAGTTTATGTATTAAAAAAAAATGAATTTATAGATGCTTTTTACATCCAAATTATTCTGTAACAATAGAACAACAAAGTATAGATAATTATCGATACATCGATAATGGTTAGAACAACATTAGTGCCAACTCAGGACTTCCACACGACGCATGATAGGTATTTCAAATTTATGGAATTAATTATTAACTATTGTCGCAGAGTTTACATCAATTAACGGCTATCTTGAACGAAAGTAATTCGCTGATTGGCTCGGATGGACTTAACTATATTTGGAAAAAAATGTCTCTTGGATCTATCTGATTTTGTTAAAATATTTTGACTTTAAAGGTTTTTTTCTCAAAAACCTTGTGGCTTTATACACAACTGAGGAAATTGTTTCAAAGCTTGTTTTTTTCCCTTCCTTTTGATACCAAAATCTTGAAAATTCTTAGAATTGGATTTATCCGAGTTTGAAGTTAAGCGACTCAATTGCAACTGCACACTTATCAAGGACCGGTGAAAATACAATAATTTAAATAGTCTCGTTATCCTGATCAGGACCTTTAGGATTAACGGCTTTTTCAATACCTAAAAAATACGGTAGTGTCTTTTGCCACGCACTAAGGCGTGTGCTGTAGCATATGTGATAAACTTATTAGTTACTTTTTAGTCTTAATAAGATAATAATCATAATTCATGACTAAAAAAGGAGAAAAAGGTTTATTTAAAAAAACTGAAAAATCACGCTTTTGTAGCTAGCCTAGTAGAACAGCCTGGTCATCAGAAGCGAAATCAACGGAACACTATGTAAACTGACGATTGATACGGGAGTTTCTCGCACAGTTGTCGGTTCGCAACTTGCAAATAGGTTTCTGAGGGCCATCACATGTAACCGTGAGTGAGTAGACCTCGTAACAGCGACTGGTCAGCGCATACTCGTCCAAGGCGAACAGAAGGTGGAGTTCAAGTTGGGCAACCAAGTTTATCTGGCTGAGATAGTTGATGTCTGTATCCTTGGCCTAGACCTCATGAGGAAGAATGGTTGTGAGCTCGACATTAAGCAAGGTATAATGAGAGGTAGTCAAGTAGAACTGTTCATGGAGGGGGCATTATCAGGAAAAGTCTATGGTTTAAAGAAAGTTGTTCTTCCCCACAGATCAGAAACAATCGTGCCAGTTAGTCTTCCTCATAACTCTGGACAATTGCATCGGTGTGTACTTATTGAAAGGTGAGATAATAACCTTTCATGGAACAAGAAAGACTTCGAAGAAAGTTTGTTAGTGTGGCTACATAATCTAGTTCGAAGTAAAGGGAGATCTCCAAAGCTAGAAGCCAAATGGGATGGACCATACCGAGTGGTGACGAAAATCAATGATGTCACCTACTGCATAGAGAAGTGTCCTAGAGGTCCCCCAAAGATAGTTCATCTGAATTGATTGGCGCCATATTATGGGACCGATTATGCTCGAGACGAGCGTGTCTTAGGAGGAGGCAGTGTTGCGCCATAGGTTTAAATGGTTCGATTGTTCCAGAATTGTTTGGAATGTGGAGGACAACGCCATCTAGTATCAAATAAAGTAAAACTATTGAGATTGTGCTGAATAATTCTGATACTTACAGCGCTAGATGGCGCTGCAAGTAACGCTTAAAATAGTTAACCGGTACTGGAATATTCTTATTCTGTATTAATAATGATGTATTCTTATTAGTCTGTAACGGACTATCGAATACTAGGGATCATTCTAGTAAATTCAATAGATCTCGATTGTTATAGTGAGTGTTAGTAAATACAGTGCAATAAAAGTAATTAACAGACAACTTTTATTTATTATATGCCCCGCTCGTAACAATAATAAAATATAGTCACAATAAGAATGACTATGTAGGCACTTGAAAGATTCTTAATATAACTTACTTAAGTACTAAAGATAAATGAAAAAATATATGGAATTTAAAAAAAAAAACGATAATGACATACTTAAGACTGAAAATTTTGCTAATACAACAGTGATAATCACGTTCAATTTCAATTCCGTTACAGTTTGAATTAACGTAGTGGCAGTTATTTTGATAATATTAGTGTAAAAATAGTTAGTACAATGTTTTGTTAATTTGGAATTTCAAATTAACAAAACATTGGACTATCGTATGCACCTAATTAAGAGTACCTACTGTGTGATGAAAACTAAATAACAGTAGGTATTTTATCCTCAAATAGGCTGCCAGATATTCATAACAAGTCAATACACATGGCGTCTATATTAAACCGCGTTGGTCCCGTACAAAAAGATACATAATTTAGCTGAATATTTTGAATGGGAAATCCCTAGTCATGACTGCCTTTAAGTAAAAAAAGTTAAAATATAAGAAAGTTTATATAAACTGAGGAAATTGTTTCAAAGCTTGTTTTTTTTCCCTTCCTTTTGATACCAAAATCTTGAAAATTCTTAGAATTGGATTTATCCGAGTTTGAAGTTAAGCGACTCAATTGCAACTGCACACTTATCAAGGACCGGTGAAAATACAATAATTTAAATAGTCTCGTTATCCTGATCAGGACCTTTAGGATTAACGGCTTTTTCAATACCTAAAAAATACGGTAGTGTCTTTTGCCACGCACTAAGGCGTGTGCTGTAGCATATGTGATAAACTTATTAGTTACTTTTTAGTCTTAATAAGATAATAATCATAATTCATGACTAAAAAAGGAGAAAAAGGTTTATTTAAAAAAACTGAAAAATCACGCTTTTGTAGCTAGCCTAGTAGAACAGCCTGGTCATCAGAAGCGAAATCAACGGAACACTATGTAAACTGACGATTGATACGGGAGTTTCTCGCACAGTTGTCGGTTCGCAACTTGCAAATAGGTTTCTGAGGGCCATCACATGTAACCGTGAGTGAGTAGACCTCGTAACAGCGACTGGTCAGCGCATACTCGTCCAAGGCGAACAGAAGGTGGAGTTCAAGTTGGGCAACCAAGTTTATCTGGCTGAGATAGTTGATGTCTGTATCCTTGGCCTAGACCTCATGAGGAAGAATGGTTGTGAGCTCGACATTAAGCAAGGTATAATGAGAGGTAGTCAAGTAGAACTGTTCATGGAGGGGGCATTATCAGGAAAAGTCTATGGTTTAAAGAAAGTTGTTCTTCCCCACAGATCAGAAACAATCGTGCCAGTTAGTCTTCCTCATAACTCTGGACAATTGCATCGGTGTGTACTTATTGAAAGGTGAGATAATAACCTTTCATGGAACAAGAAAGACTTCGAAGAAAGTTTGTTAGTGTGGCTACATAATCTAGTTCGAAGTAAAGGGAGATCTCCAAAGCTACAAGCCAAATGGGATGGACCATACCGAGTGGTGACGAAAATCAATGATGTCACCTACTGCATAGAGAAGTGTCCTAGAGGCGCCCCAAAGATAGTTCATCTGAATTGATTGGCGCCATATTATGGGACCGATTATGCTCGAGACGAGCGTGTCTTAGGAGGAGGCAGTGTTGCGCCATAGGTTTAAATGGTTCGATTGTTCCAGAATTGTTTGGAATGTGGAGGACAACGCCATCTAGTATCAAATAAAGTAAAACTATTGAGATTGTGCTGAATAATTCTGATACTTACAGCGCTAGATGGCGCTGCAAGTAACGCTTAAAATAGTTAACCGGTACTGGAATATTCTTATTCTGTATTAATAATGATGTATTCTTATTAGTCTGTAACGGACTATCGAATACTAGGGATCATTCTAGTAAATTCAATAGATCTCGATTGTTATAGTGAGTGTTAGTAAATACAGTGCAATAAAAGTAATTAACAGACAACTTTTATTTATTATATGCCCCGCTCGTAACAATAATAAAATATAGTCACAATAAGAATGACTATGTAGGCACTTGAAAGATTCTTAATATAACTTACTTAAGTACTAAAGATAAATGAAAAAATATATGGAATTTAAAAAAAAAACGATAATGACATACTTAAGACTGAAAATTTTGCTAATACAATAGTGATAATCACGTTCAATTTCAATTCCGTTACAGTTTGAATTAACGTAGTGGCAGTTATTTTGATAATATTAGTGTAAAAATAGTTAGTACAATGTTTTGTTAATTTGGAATTTCAAATTAACAAAACATTGGACTATCGCATGCACCTAATTAAGAGTACCTACTGTGTGATAAAAACTAAATAACAGTAGGTATTTTATCCTCAAATAGGCTGCCAGATATTCATAACAAGTCAATACACATGGCGTCTATATTAAACCGCGTTGGTCCCGTACAAAAAGATACATAATTTAGCTGAATATTTTGAATGGGAAATCCCTAGTCATGACTGCCTTTAAGTAAAAAAAGTTAAAATATAAGAAAGTTTATATAAAGTTTTATAATATAATTTAAAATTTATAAACGTCGAATGAAATCTATTTTTTGAATTTTTTTCGGGCGGGTTTTTAATCTGTATGTATTTTCATTGTTAAGAATTACAACCTACCATCAACCAGCTGTATCTATACGGGAATGATAGTTCTTCGAAGTGGAAAATTCCAAGTTTTGGAAATTCATTGACAACAATTTGAAAATTCAAAGTTGTTGAAATCGGTTTAGCGGTATAGGCGTGAAAGCGTAACAAACAAACTCACATTCCTATTTACAATATTAGTTAGGATAGTAAACCTTAATAGTTCTATGTACATTACTTATTTACATAATTTTCAACTTTTGAGCACATATTGTTTAAACATTTTAGCTTTCTGCATTTCTTCTACCTATAAACTTTAACTGTGGTAATTCAAACTCCTCTCTAAGTGTAATTTATGTAAAAAGTTATAGGTACATGTAAATATGGGTTTACTTATTATAATTTTACTTGTTTTATTTGTATGATAAGACTGCACAGGACTGAACTATTACTGAACCCTAATTTGAACAACTGGCTCGGTCCGAGAATATAAATAACACAATCACATTTTAATTGTTGAACAGAACAGTTTGCAGTACCAGGACAAGATGAAGCGATATTCAACATTACTCATTTTGATTATGTCAATCATAGTCAAAGGAAAACTGACTACCACCGTAAACCCGCCGCATTGTACACAAGTGACGAAAAGTAAGTTCTAACTAATTCGTTTTAATATGTATAATTATTAAGTGCAATACGCTCGTCAAATGACTATTAAGTATAACTTTTGTTAAAAACTGTCCGTTTGGATTAAAGAGCCACTTTTCATATCTTAAGGAAATTAATATTATTATTGGGTAGTAAATTAAAACAATTGTAGCTTCCATCCTCGATTTTGTAATATAATACTTTTAAAGTTATATAAACATAAAGGTGGCTAAATCTAAATGTTTGGATTGAGGAGCCACATCAGAACTAGGAACATAATGGCTAATAATATGTACATATATTTATCATAATTTTGTATAATTTTGTAGTATTTAAGAGTAGTTAGTAGACAAAATCTGAGCTCGATAATGTTAAAATTAAAAAAATACCATACATTCTATATGTGGCTCCTCAGACCTAGATGTGACTATCATTTTTCAAAGAAGCAGTCTTTCAATTGATTCGCAATTACTTCATCATTTAGTAGTAAGTATGTTAAATTTGTAGTGTAAAGAGTCATTAATTAAAAATGAGTGAATTGGAAGATATGGCACATTTAAACCTGCTCCTTGTTAAGATGCTTCGGTAAATAGATTTAACTCTAATATACTTATACTTGTGATGAAATTTGGAACATAAAACATCTTTATTTTGTATAAATTTATACTAAATGTACGTATAATCCTGTCATAAAAAAGTACAGTATCTACGAAGTTATTAGCTATTCTTTAACTTCCTAACACAAAAAAAATTGTAGGGTGTCCATGAATAACTTATATAAAAGGTATTTTTTTCGTTCTGTTTCATACACAAATCTATTTTATTTTATCTAATTATTTGGAGGTAACTGCAAATTAATATAGTTACCTACCTACCCTCACTAATATTTATTTATACACCACGACACAAGAGTCAGTATCTCAACACTGATAAATAGTTATTACAGATGTAGTGAATTATTACTTTGATATTTAATTATTCTTATCGATACAAAACGCGGCAATAGGTGTTATAGAATTTATCCATGCAATAAGCGACGCTGTAACAACTGTACATGTCACTACCCAACAAAGGATCAGATGTTTTGTTACGATGACTATGATTCTCAATGTAAAATTCGTGAAAGCACCGACCAACCAATATAATTTTATTGTATAACTTATGTCTAAATTAATTAATAAAAACTTCTCACTGAAGTATTTCCGTACATACCTATATTTCGATACTTGTTGATTTGTTGAAAATTACATTTCAAAAACTTGTAATTTCAGATTTTGACATGGTCTCATAGCGAATTCATAAGGAATATCAAAAAGTAATTTATTTTTCAAATACCAAATATATATGCAACGTTGATCTGTAACATATTTATTTAGTAGACATTTATACTAAATGTTAGTGTCTCTGGTTTTTGTTTCTGTTGTGATCTCAGGTAGGTACCAGTCTATTATTTATTATGCAGAACGTCAGGATTGAGAAGCAAAATAAAAGGCGTTTATTTACTAAATCCACCCAGTTTAACTACTTTCGCCTGATGCTAAAAATTCAAACACACTTGCTACTAAATGTTTTTGGAGTGGAATATAAATTTTGACCTATTACTTTCATGGCAATTCACGCTCTTAAATATAGATTGAGGAGCCACATTTAAAGTATTGTATATTCTTGAATATCAATAGTACTGGATTCAGATGTTTAGTAGGTACTATACACAATTACTACTAAATGATACCAAATTTTCAAAAAGATCAGTTAAATACTTTTCGTGTTTCAGGTGGCTCCTCAATTCAGATGTTTGGATTGAGGAGCCACTTTTACATATGGATATAACTTTGGACATATCTGACTACAAATTTCAGGATTTGTCCTACAAAATTATTTGCTAACCTACTAAATAAGGGGTGAGTTTCCGTTTAAAATCTAAAGTGGCCCTTCAATCCATATGGACATAAAAAAAATACATAAAAGAAGTTTGTTGTGAAGTAAGTAGCCTGTTTTCAATATTAGGCGACTATCTAGTCGCCTAGATGTTTTGATATGCATCTGCATATCAAAACATCTTATAATAAAAATGCAACAAGATCTATTTAACATTAATAATATGAGCGCTTTAGTCCAGTATGTACACATACATTTTGTGTACTATTGCTATTTTCGTTATGAAAATGGTGTCAAGAAGGCGAATCTTTATTCCATTTATTTATTAAACAAAGATGTTTATCTTTAATACGGCAACTGTTAGGGACCTAGATAGTTACTATTACTAGATAGAAACTAAATAAGATTGACACAAACAGATGTAATATCTAAATATCACCACTTTTTGTGGCAAAAACTTTTTTGCCGAAAATTTAAATGAATTGACTATAAAAAACTAAAAATACATAAAAATATTTTTCAGGTACCGACTATCAGGCTAAGTATAATTACGACTACCCGGTAGTTTATATTCCTCCCGGCCAGCGCGAAGCCTTTCAACGCGTAAGTAAAATTCATAAACACAATGCAACAGATAAAAATAAATCTAAATAATTGAAATTCGGTCAATCATCTACCCAGTAGGTAAAAAGTATGTGAAAAAAAAATAGACAGAAAATAAGTATGTAAAGAAGGTATAGTTATTCTTTAACCAATCGTGTGAAAATAAATATGCACAGCAAGCAGGTAGGTGTGGGTAGGTAGGTTTTTGTCACTTCATTAATTACAATAATTACCTACAAAATGACATCATATTAACTTGTGACCACAGGTACATAACGGACAACGAGTGACATCAGCGTTGAGTATTTTATAAAGGCCTAACTACAAAGGCAAGACAGGCATAGCCTAGTTGCGAAACTGCAAAAAAAATATAATGGAACCTGATATGATTTATCACAATCACATAAAAAAATTGGCCACTGAAAATGCGCTGATAAATATTCTTCCTGTTTTGCTCTGATAGTCAAATAATCTTTTGCGTGACAAAGCGTACATATGTTATTCCATTTAAATACCTTCTGGCAATAGATTACCCACTATTTACATTTCAGTCGTAGATAAAAATAAATTATTTCAACTAGTATATATGTCTACATTATGAGAAATATGTAGCGAAATTATGAGAAACATTTTAGCGGTAAGGCCGCCATTTGTACATGGTCATTACTTTGATGTGCTCTTGTATGTATTATGTACTAAACTGGTGTACAATAAAGTGTATTCTATATTTTCTTCGCAGATGGATAACCTCATTCTAGTTTAGAAAAAATCCAAATTTTATATTCTATTTTTGTAAATTACCACCTGCTTGAGACGGCAACCGGCTTTGTTCTAGCTACTTTTACCATCCAATTTTGATATTGGCTGTCACCGGCAACGCAACAATGGAAGCACATAAATTAGTCTTTAAAATAAAATAAAAACCCAGATTTCTATTCACTTGAAAGAAACTAGTTATCGATATGTCGTTTTAAATCATAATGACCATAGATAAAACACTATAAGCCAGAAAAATAAAGACATAGGACACTCCGACTTGTATCGAAAACAGAATTTCGCATTCAACTTTGTAGCATCCTTTACCAGCCAGCGCTTATCATGTGTTTTTTTATTTCTAGATTACCTTTTTTTAAATATAACATAAAATTTTCAGTTATTCTGCATCAAACCACCCACAGTGAACTACGAAGGGACAGTAGTATGCGATTGGGTTGCTCCTCCTGAGGTTCAGTTCACATTTGGTGATGAATACATGCACGTCGTACGACAAGATCCTACCGGTAGATACCTCGGTAACGCCGTTATTAAAACTCAGCAAAGGTGCAACCACCGAAATATGTCAATCAGCGAATCATCACAAATTGGCGTCATCCAATTATAATAATCTAATTAAAATATATCCTGAATCAAATAAAAGTATGGCGATAAAAAGGCTTTATCAAAATTAAAAATAATGTAGTCAATTATTGAAAATATTGCCATAATTGGCTACATTTTTTTTCGATAAAATGCCTAACATAAAACCAATTACCTTCAAAACCGCTCTTTGTAAGTGTTAAATTTGTAGTGTAAATTTTATTGCGCGTTAAAAATATTGTTTCATTTTCTTATTTCATCATCATCAAATAAAGGATTACGCACTAACTTCTTTTGTTTATTGCACGCCCTAAATTAGGTACCTACTCTCTACGTTTGAATGTACTGGATTTTATGCATGAGCATTTAGGGCAAAGACAGAGAAAGATTGAATCACATTCTCCCTCAGAAAATATGACTAAACAGGTCACCTGATGGAAAGTGACCACCGACGCCAATGAAAGTCTGCAACTTTGGTGTCACAAGCGCGTTACCAGCCTTTGAGGAAGGAGTACGATCTTTCGTCGTATTGGTCCAGAAATACCGCAGACGATAACTTGTTCTACACATTGGTTGTGCGAGTCAAAAAAATTTAGTAAGAAAGTTTCTGAGTTGATGAAAGAGCCCAAAAGCGTTGTGTTAAAATTCGGGTAGGTGTCTTTGATCTTTATCATATACAGATATTCCTATTCTCGAAAAATGCTTGGAGACTATTGTTAGCATTACTGTCAATTTCTTCAACATTCCAAATTATTTATTTGAATAATGATGCATACCTAATAATTACTGTCTCGCTTTAAAAAAAAGTAAATATACCTAAAGTAGGTAATTAAATTAATGTCTCCAAAATATTTTACCGGATAAGGCGTTGCTTTCAGTTAACAATGGGACGAACTAAAATGGCGCGTGCTCTGATCAGTTGATTTATGGCGGCCGACTTGTGAACACGCAAAATGTTTACTGGAATTAAAAGTAATTTAAGCAAGAAGTTCTTATTTCACGGTTTCTTACACTCTAGAATAGTTAGTGATTCTTCTACTAGTATTACATATAATTTCCTCTTTTCCTTATCAATAATATCTAATTATAAGACCAAAATCAAGACACTATATCAAGCACACAATGAAATGCCGCTTCATCATCCTGTTAAATTTCATCATTTTTACGCACGACGGCACGGAGAAGGTACTCGTATATGCGTTTAAGGTGAGAGATGTTTGTTTGTATGTGCAAACCAATGTTGCCAGCTAGCTATCTCCAACATAATACTCGTAGTCCGATTTTAATGCGGTTTTCAGTAATTCATGGTTGATTGGTTCTTAAATGGGTGTTACGGTTCTTAGTTGATTTGACTGGTTCTTAGATGGGTGTTACGGTTGTAACTCACTAGGGAGCGCTGCGTTGAACCTTGTTTGTGCAAAACATTGTTGCAATTATCCCAAAAAGTACTTGTCCGATTTTGATACGGTTTTGAGTAATGGGTTCGTGGTTGATTAGTGATGGTTCTTAGATAGGTGTTACGGCGGTCACCTATTGGGGGGCACTGCAGTAAAAATTTTCCTTTCATAAAAATGAGTTATTGCTCTTTTTTGGTGAGTTTGATCGTCCTGCCAGTTTGAAACTTTACAGTTATATATGGTTTACAGGTCAATACTATAAATTGGCAACTTAAAGCTGATCTGATGAGGAAGCCAAGAGGTGGGTACTTTAACTCTTCAATGGCTACTAGCAAACCTAAACTGATTTTTACAAGTCCCTTTATTATGCATGGTGGCGAGGGTCTGATGATGGAGCCAAAAGAAATATGGTGCAACTCCTTAATGGTTACTGGTAAAACCTTTGAGTTTGGTTCATTTGATTTATAATGACAAAGCCGTCCAATTAGCCAGGAGGTTACACTCCTTTTATATTAGTTACTACATATTTTAAAAAAACTATAGAAAGCGATAGGTGAGTATTTCTGTAGAGAGTAGTGACGTAATAATAATCTCTCCGAGCCGATTTCGGCTGCAGCGACTGCTGAACAGGCTCAGCAGATGGCGTCTCGGTGGCCCGCGCGGTGGTGTGCTCGCATATTGCTATTGTAGCCAATTTTGGCCTTAAAAGTTCTAGAGTATTCGGACAAGTGAGAACGCCGCCACTATAGTGGTAAATTAAAGCAGTTGGTGGTCTGGCTTTTAGCTCGTGTCTTTTTGCGTCGAGCTCGTCTTTACGTGAGCTTTTAAAGGCGTCGATCTTCTGCCTTACGAGACGTCTCCATGCCGAGCGGTTCGCCGCAGATGACTCCCACGATAAAGGGTCAATACCGCAGCTTTTCATATGCCTTTTAAGCACATCTTTGTATCGCAAGAGCTGTCCGCCATGCTTGCCCTTACCCTCTTGAAACTCGCTATAAAAGATGCACTTGGCGATCCGTTCATTTGGCATACGGAACACGTGACCACACCAGCGTAATTGACGTCGCATTATATATGCTTCAATACCGCAGATCTTAGCACGTCGAAGAACTTCAGTGTTTCTGATGCGGTCCGTCCAGTGGATGTTCATGATATCCCGCAGACATCGAAGATGAAATTGGTCTAAAGTCTTTATGTGTCTGCGGTAAAGGCACCAAGTCTCTGGGCCATATAACAGGCTTGGTAGGACAATAGCTCTGTAAACTGCGATGTTTGTAGCCAGTTTTAGATGGTGCGAACGAAAAACCTTAGTGCTAAGTTTACCGAAAGAGGCTGAGGCAGCACCGATTCTGCAGTTTATTTCGGCATCAAGGTCGCACTCTGATGTTATTGTGCTTCCAAGGTACTTGTACTTCTCTACGCGCTTCAGGACATCTTGACCGAGACAGATTTTCAGAGGTTTATCTGTTGAGACACCTGTTGTCATGACTTCTGTCTTACTGAGATTTATCTTAAGGCCGAACGTGGTGCACGCTTCATCAAGGCCAGTCATCAGCTGTTGCAGAAAAGTCGGGGAATCGGCTAAAAAGCATAGGTCATCCGCGTACATAATCTAGGTTATCATTTTGTACGAAACCTTGGTGCGGGCTTTCAACCTAGCCAGATTGAAAAACGTTTCATCAGTTCGGAAGCGAATGCGGACGCCCGTAGGTACTTTTTGTAACGTCTCGTTCACTACAGCTTTTTTTTTTTTTTTTTTTTATTGGGACTAGTCCCACCCACACGCCCACCACTGTAACTCCTGTACACCAGGGTCCACAGCAGTGACCCACTAACACACCGAGTTATGACACTCGGGAAGTCCCAGGAAGAAATTAAACTGTCTTGGAACCCGCAACGAAATTAATCAGAAGAAAATTGGAGGAGTTGGAAATACAGTAAAACCACTTCCCTCCTTAGCAAAGCGGGAGACAAAATGAAGTAAAATAGGCATACACTCTTTTAAACAGGGAAGCACCACGGCCACAAAATATTACGGGTCCTACATGAGCTATATTGGATTTCTATAATATGTATGGCAGAATCACCTAAACGCACGGAAATTCACCCTAGTTAACACAAGATCCCCATAGTATACGGCCCCAGATGTCACCTGCAAGCTATTCAGCATTATATTAGGTTCATTGTACCAAATTTGTATATTTTACTTATAATTATTTTGACATAAGACAAATATCGAGTACTTCTCATGCGTCCTGAGTCTCGAGAAATCGAGGATCAGACATCCCAGCTCCGCCAAGACCTCGTGGGGGAGTGGAAGGAATGACTTAGGCCACCGAGCGCCGGGCACGCCGTTATCGCGGCGGTAAGACCCGTTATGGAGTATTAGCTCGAGAGGTATCACGGAACCCTCTCCTACCGGCTGACGTAGGTGACGACCAGCAAAGGATGCTTCGGATTACCTGTATCTGATCCGCAAGGAGCCAACCCCTGAGTGCCACCACTGACAGGCCCGAGACGGGTCAGGTACCGCAGACGACTCAGGCGCTGGAGGTCGCAGAACGACCTCCGTCCTTCATAAGCGCAGGCCTGAGGGTGAAAGGTGAGGCCATCTGTCACTCTAGCAGAAGCAGGCCGGGGTGGGTGGCAGCGCGACGCGCTACGGAGCGCGCACGCCCTTCGGGGGCAGGAAGGGAACACAGGAGGGGGTCATCTATAAGCCAGGAGTCAGGTTACATACAATATATGGAACCTGGCTCCTCAGATTTTTTACTTACAATATTCCTCCCCGGCTACTGGTACCTAGAGACAGCGTGCGGTTTTGGTCAGTTCGAGTCCAACATAATCATCATCGGACTCGGGTGTGGTCACGGTGGGTGGTATCCAAGGGAAGTTCCGCACAAGAAAAAAAAGTTTACAAACAATATGTATTTTAACCGACTTCACAAAAGGAGAAGGTTCAATGATAAACTGTATGTATTTTTTTAAATAAAACAGACAGAGAAATGTACTACATTAATAAAACTGTGTTTAAACGTATTGCCTACTTGTAGTTTTTGGGGAACACTGTCAATGAGGAACTTAGATCTTATTATTACATTGTCTATACATATGTGTGTTAAGCATAGGTACATCTTACAAATGGTGCATCTTACAAAAGAATTAAAACATGCATTAATAAAACTTGAAATCAATTTCATATCGCTAAATTCTAAACATTACAAAATGAAATAAGTGACAAAGGTTAAGTGGTTCTAATCATTCAAATTCATTATTAAGTTTTTGATTAGAATACAAAGAAATAATACCTAATTGATTATAACATGACGCGAAGTAAATCATATAACAATTTATAGTTACTGCGACAAAATTTAATCAGTTACTTAATTGATTTATTTCCTTTTTTAGAGATCTGTAGTCCTAACAAGGAACCCTTGGGGTGCGTTGCCATCCGCTGACTCGGACTTAGGCGGAGTGGAGCGGAGCGGCGGATGAGAATGCCGCTGAGAAGAAGGAGACTATTAGAGCTATAACTATTATTGAATTGGTATTTGAAAAACATTGACGGGATATGGAGACCATTTTAGGGACAGACAGACATGATTCGCTTACGAAATATTAATCGTATACTGAGTGGTGTGTTCTCACTATAACCAAAAAGAAGCAGATTAACCCTTAAATTTGCAAGATATAATATTTGGTTATAGCGTTGTTTTTAAGTATATTCTTGGTTTATTATCATCCCAGGATAGTAGGAAAAATACTTAAAAAAAACTATTAAAAGCGAATACTATTCGTAGGTCTATTAGTTGCAGGTTTTGATTTCTGTATTGTTTTCCGATCGTCTATATCCACTATACTTGTTTCTCCTGCAATAATATCCCACCAGCTCAATGTAAACTTAGTAAATATCATAGCGAAAAGCTAGCTTTTAGTGATAGTTTAGCTTTATTTTCTCTTTTGTTTAGCGTCATGTAAGAGGTGTGATAGGTGGAAGTATAGCAACTGATAGTGAAGGCAATGATTGTATAGAATTCAATTTAGGAATGGGATCATAGTTGTTTGTTGAAGGGGACTTTATTCAACGTGGGCGTTAATTGTACACTTAATATTTTCTTCACTGCCCATAATGTAAAGGTTTTCATAAGAAGAATCCAATGAAGGTGATGTAAACGAAAATTACTTACTGATTTTAGGCAATAAGTACCGTGGTACCTTTTACCTAAAGTCATTAAATTTCGTTTAACTGGCAACGGGAACCGAGGGGTATATACACAAATTCTATACCATGACGTTTTTAATTCAGAAGATATAAAATTTTATCATAATCAAATGTTAAAATTACTTACACCGTCAAAAATAAGTAGTATTTACTTTTTTATAACTAAGGTATCCTGGGAGACCCTGAAGCGATTTAAGGGTAATGTGTAGAGGAAGTCTGCTCCCTACAAACAAATCCGTTGACTTGAAATTCCTAAAATAAAATTATAATATTAGGACGTAGAAACCAAATTATCATGACTCAGTTCTTTTCGCTCAAACGTAATTTCTATTACTCTTGATGTGTTGACTCCCTGTTTTATCTGTGCAGAAATCAACTCGGATACAATCCGCTGTTGGGGTGGTTTTGTCGGACTCTAACCGAATAAAAACTGCACGCCGTCTCGGGTACCAGTAGCCGGGGAACAGGTGTACCCTAGAAAGAAAATCTGTGGTATCCTGACGTACCTCGAGCTGTCTACAGCTTGTAGATGACCCCCTCCTGTGTGGGAAACCTAATGCTCCCTTTTTACCCTTGATAGAGAGTTTGCACTCCGCAGCGCGTCTCGCCGCAGGACTGCTTCTGCTAAGGTGACGGATGGCCTCACCTGTCACCTCCAGGCCTGCGTTTTTGAGGACGGGGGTCGTTGAGTGGCGCGCCTGAGTTATTTGTAAGACAGCGGAGTTCCACGCGCTATCACTCCGTACCATGATACCGAGTGAAAGAATTGCCACTCCGATAATCGATCTCTTGCCTCTGGCGTTTTCCCAGATATCTGGAAGGCGGCGAAGGTTGTACCACAATCTACAATCGCGATCACGTAAGTCACTATAGGACAATTTCAATATTATCTGTCTTCGCCAAGATTTTGGAGTCCTTGTACATACAGTCTCATTTGAAACTTTTCCTTAGTAATTCTCAACGTGGCTTTCTGAGTTCTAGATCTACCTGCACAAACCTGGTAACGTCACCAACAAGGCCAACAAGATATCGTCGTACAGAGACAGACTTTTACATTTTAATATGATATCCCTACAGAAGAGGAGAGATTTACTGGATTATGGTTTTTTATTTAAAACTCTGAGACACAAAATTAACTGTCCCCAATTATTGAGCAGGATTAAAATCCGTGTACCTACGAAAATTCCAAGAGCTCCTATAACTCCCTTACATCCTTCTCTTC
This sequence comes from Arctia plantaginis, assembly GCA_902825455.1. Classification (NCBI taxonomy): domain Eukaryota; kingdom Metazoa; phylum Arthropoda; class Insecta; order Lepidoptera; family Erebidae; genus Arctia; species Arctia plantaginis. The sequence goes on from CADEBD010000344.1 coordinate 9,342,425, forward strand.
GCAGAACCGCCCTTGGTGCTAATTCTCCTATCACCGCCTCTACGAATTGTCTGAATCTCATCGATGTGCACTCTGACTCACTTAGTAGGTTCAGAAGTGCTATTTACAGTCTTGTGAAAGCGTCCGTGTTATTGGTCCACTATAGTTCTTGCTTTGTAACTTTGATTTTCAAATATATTTATTTTTGTATAAAAGCCATCATTATTTGCAGTGTCTTAGGATTAGTGTAATTTAAAATATTTTATATTGTTAAATTGTATTGTTGTTAGTGCATGATGTGCTTACCTATAAAAATTGTTACACTATAGTTTATAAGTCTATTAAATGTATCTAATGTCTTTGTATCAGTGTATACAATTGTTGGTGAGCCACGGTCCGGCCATTGCAGTGGTGCCACTCAGGCGTTGGCTCCTTGCGGAGCAGACACAGGTGATCTTCGAAGTATCCTTTCCTGGTGATTACTTACGTCAGCCGGTATAAGAGGCCTCTCGAGCCAATCCTCCATAACGGGTCTTATCGTCGTAATTACGGCGTGCCCGGCCCAAGTCGTTCCTTTCATTCCTTAACGAGGACTTGGCGGAGTTGGGATTTCTGATCCTCGATTTCTCGAGAATCAGAACTCTCACCCCATTTAAGCGATTCCTTGTGCCACTGATATAGAAATGCAAGGGCTCTCGCCAAAAAAAAAAAAAAAAAGGAGATGACGACGAGGAGTACGACGTTGCTGGTTTTCAGGGCCTCCGCCCTTACTTAGGCCCTATAATGGGCCAGTCTTCTGCTGGAGTCATTGGGTCCCCTTATGTTGAGCAGCAGCCGTGGCAATGCACGCGCTGCTCCAACCAACTTGGGGACCAGACCTCGGAAGTAATGTCCGAAGTCCCACCGGTCATTGAGCATGAGTCCCAGATACCTCATCGAGGGCTCGATGCCACAACTAGTGAAAGAAAGAAGAAATAAATCGTATTTTATTTTTTAAAACACGACAATTTTTTTATTAAAATACAGGTAAAAATTGACAAAACCAAAAAACATACAGTTTCAAATGTGCCAGCCATGTCACGCACAATGTGGCAACACTGGCTACGTGGCACTCACCACAGCGGCACAGCCACACTCAACACTGGCACTCACGTGTTAAATGTAAACAGCTCGTTTTTTTTTTATACAATCATTAAATACTTTGGTTGCAATTAATTCATTATGTTAGTGAGAGATGCGTCGTGTATAAGAAATTTAGATGAACACTCAGCATACCTACCTACCTACTACTACTACCTACTAGTGCCTCCTACTATGAGGCTGCATCCTTCAGGTGGCTTCCCCCGAGTTCTATAAAAGAACAACCCCTCGGATTTGTACAAAACCACTTCAAGACCCAGCCACCGGATCCGCTCCACGACTTGGTCAACTCCGGCCGTGGCCCTAACACCGAACCCTGAGGAACACCGCACGACATTTCACGTTTACTGAGACTAGGACTAGGGACCCCTGCGACACTGCGGGCCTGACACGCACTTGACCGGTTATTTTTATTCGCATATATGTTAACAATCCGCAATTAAAACTGAACTGTAATATAATTATAACCCATATGAAACTAATATGCATTTATTGACGTTACCTGCTGATTAGCTTCAAGCATTATTGCTAGAAGCAATTACGTGTCTCTCAATATGAGGAATATAATTAAAGTATTTATTTTTATGCTTATAATCATCGAAGGGATTCAGGCTAAGAAACATGAATTTACTTTTGGTATGTTAACTTTATTTTTTAGTCAACTTTAAGCCTCATAAATATTGGAAAAGCTTTTTGTAATAGTGCTGATTTCTTTTGCCACATGAAATCTTCTGGGTAATTTATTTAAATATTCATTCGTATACACACATTATTTGATGTTACAGATAAGATTCCTAACTTTAGTTTCTTTTGATATTTATAACTTAGGTATAGACATTTTTTTAAGATGTGGCAATTAATAATATCCCTAAAACTATTTTTTATAAATTTATGCACAAAATGTACAATGCCGACTTAATGCCATAGGCATTCTCTACAATTCTACCGTAGAGTGGTGTGGAAATGAATAAAGAGGTGCACGACACTTTGGTTGAGAACAAAAAAGTAATAAATATTAAGAAACATTGTCTCTAAGAAAGAGAAGGGAAGAAATGAGAATAGCAGTGAAATAATATAAATAAAGAAATAATATAACGCATACATTATACAAGAATACATTCACATATAGATACATACATATATATAAACTAGCTGACCCGCGCAACTTCGTCTGCGTCTGTCAATAGTAATACATTTTCTCCGTTTTTGAAACATTCTTCATTGGTGATCCGCTCCTATTGGTCTTAGCGTGATGATATATAGCCTATAGCCTTCCTCGATAAATGGGCTATCTAAAACTGAAAGAATTTTTCAAATCGGACCAGTAGTTCCTGAGATTAGCGCGTTCAAACAAACAAACAAACAAACAAACAAACTCTTCAGCTTTATAATATTAGTATAGATATGCACATACATATATATATATATATATATATTCTCATCATTCTCACTATTCTCTACACTATTCTCAACTCTCCTAACTCGCCTACATACTTGACATCCTCCTTCCAGTTCTTGTGCTCCAATCATAACAGAACCCTTCGCTCTACAAATAATCTTCTACTATATATATAACACAATATATATGAATATGAATGTATGTATTCTTGTATGTTTACGTTGTTATTTTTATATTATGTCATTGCTTTTTGCTCAGTATTACTAACATTACTTCTTTTATGTCCACTTTATAATTCTCAACCAAAGGGTAGTGCACCTCCACACTCATTTCCACACCACCCTAAGGTAGACTGGTAGAGAATGCCTATGGTACTTATGTGCATAAAGTTGTTAAATAAATAAATAAATTATTTGTAGAGCGAAGGGTTCTGTTATGATTGGAACATAGGAACTAGAAGGAGGATGTAGGCAAGTTAGGAGAGTTGCGAATAGTGTTGAGAGTCGTGAGTGCGCGCATGTGACGACGCTGACGAATTGGGAGCCAATTTGACGAACAGAGGAAACATGATCATTTTTACGAAGGTTAAAAATGAATCGAATGCAGTTGTTCAGAAGTCGGTCGTATCTGTTGAGTAGATCTACATTCAGGTCATAGTAGCATACATAACCATAATCTATAATGGGTATAATTGCACTGCACGGACTGCACGGATGGCGTAGTGGTTTAAGCGGTCGCCACGCTGCTTCCTACTACGTCGAGTGTTGTGGGTTCAAACCCCACACGGGACGACACTTTGTGTGATCCACAAATTGTTGTTCTGAGTCTGGGTGTTCTTTGTGTTCGTTTCATGTATGTTTGTAAAGTACCCCGCGACACAGGAATGGATTCCTAATTCGGGAGTTGTCTTTAAAAAAGAAAAGAAAAAGAAAAGAAAACGATTTCGAATTTCATTTCGTCTCAATTATAATGACAAAACATAGTTTCTTGTTATGGTATTTAATATTTTATTAAATTTAATTATTTTCAAATCTAGGCTCGAATCGTGGCCAGATATTCTACACAGCTCACGGCCTACTTACCACTTGGGCTACAAACGTGACTATACCAGTAAGTATCGCAGTCAATTTAAAAACAAAAAAATTATATATGAACGTTTTCCTATGGCTGTCACCTGGTTTTCGGACTATCGATAGCCCTAAACTGAGAAACTTATCTTCCGAGGTAGAAAATACAGGAAGATTTCTTTGACTATTAAATATTTACATATTACAATCAAGAACACTGTTTGTAAGGCAGTACAATTTTTCTAAGTATCTAAACCTGACAACTATGTCCTCCACAAAGATCTACATCGCTTATTATATTTCAACATAAATCACTACATAATAACTTTGAACTGCCGATTTCACTTAGGCTGATCGGCAAAGAGCTTTCCGTCCTTCCTTACTTTTATTGGTATATTTATATGCACGAACATATTTTTGAGGTCTATTAGGATGTTATTCCGACTACTAAATAAATAACACATTTTTTTAATATACGCCTTCATTCGCGTTACTAATTCAATCGAACTTTCTTTTTCGTGTCTCAATTTATATTGTGTTCCAGGTTCCAGATAACATGCGAATGATTTTTATCAAGGTGATTGTAGACTCCACACAAGAACCCAAAGTTAACTACGACCACCAAAGTAAGACAATCAACATCAAGTACTCCTGGCATCAAGCGCCTTCGTCGTCTTTCAAAATTATAGCTCAAGGCTACCTTTTCGATGATAAACCTCATCTTGGATAGTAGTCCAAACTCAATGATAAGATTTTATAGTGTTTTACAGCAGAGCTTACCATAACCACCCTATAATAGTATGACAGTAAACTGAAAAAAAGGTGTAGGTACTATAATAAATTGACAATCAAGTTACAATACCTACACCTTTTTTTACCTATCCTACCCTACTTTTTGTACCTACACAAAAACAATATATATTATCTCATCATCAATATACATCATTAATGTATCTCATCTTATTTCAATATACCTATATATATATTATTATATATCTCAGCCGAAAGACGTCCACTGCTGGCAATAGGCCTCCCTCAAGTTTCGCCACAACAACCGGTCCTATGCTGACAGTATCTAACGACTTTACAATTACTTCTTTCTACTTCTTCTCCTTGTGTATTATGTGACCTCGAAATTATAACTGACAAAATGTATTGATGTTCAAATAAATAATTTTCTTTGAAATTCAGTGTAAATTTTTGTTTTTTTTTACAACTTCATGCACAAATGCATGCAACGACGGACTTAATGCCTAAAGCATTCTCTACGAGTCCAACGATTGGGCGATGCAGAGAAACGATGTATGTAACGAAAAGTTACTAATATTGCAAAAAAGCAAGAAACGTCACGTCACGTGTTTTTACGAAATAACGGGGGTAACGAGTAGACGCGTCCCCTGATGGTAACTTAGTCTTCTGAAACTAAATCCCGCCCCAGAATAGAGAAGACGGGCGGGGTGAGTCTTCTTCAACGTCACTCACTCGCTCTTTTTTGAATACGGCCGAGGGAGAAGTTGGTACTGAGGTGCCCGTGCATAGAGATGAGAACAGTGTACCATATGCGGCCGGACTTGCGATTTATAGAGTTGGAAGCGATGAGCTGGAGTGATATACTGCCTCGATCTGCTCAGCACACCGAGCTTCTTCGAGGCCAATTTGACCTTACCCTCTAAGTGACCACGAAACAGAACTTCGCTCGATATGGCGATGCCTAGGATTCCGATACTGGCTGGAGCAGTTAGGGATCTCGAAGGGAGGCTATATGACAAACGGTATCTTTTTTTACGGTGAACACGTAAACCTGTCTTTAGCTTAAGCTGATAGCGGGAAAGTTTTCGAAGCTGGATGGTCTTCCGAGTGCAAAAGGCGTTCTTCATTGAAAACAGTGGTGAGTGCCTGGTTGTCTTGAGCAAGAGAATCGGGTGGAAATTTGAAGCGAGGTTGAATTAGATGGCATGAGTGAGAAAATTCTGCTCTCTCATCATTTGCAAGCTGTGTTGGAGGTAATTAATTGCCTGTGAGTTGTACTACCTGTTGGTCCAAAAACCTCTTCCCATACCCAGTTTGTAGCACCTTGTGTTTTACAATTTAGGATGGGTGCCTCTAAAACAATATATAACATGACACGTTGTAATGTTAATAAAACAAAATTGTGTACTTTGGCTAGAATTATATCTGTATAAATAAATTTTAGGAATATATCTTTACCAACATACATGAAACAGACACAAAGAACACCCAGACTTAGAACAACAACTTGTGGATCACAAAAAGTGTCGGTCTATGTGGGGATCGGACCTACAACACTCGGCGTAGTGGTAAGCGGCGTGGCGACCGCTTAAACCACTACACCATCCGTGCAGTCAGAATAATAAAAGATAGTACCTATTTTAAGGCTTTGTTGGCAATTTATACATGGAATAAAGGTCAAGGTCTCTCAATGTAAAACCAAGAATAAAGATACATTTACACATACATAGAACCCATAATCTTAAAATTACTTTCGACGAACAAGATTGTATGTGAATTTACAACTATAATTTTTATGTAATTGCCATGTACTCGTAAAAAAAGTAGTTTGTTAAGAAATGTCGTCATATTCATTAGTTATTATAATAGTGTTATTGTAATTTACATTAAGGGTGTTTCGCCTATTTCGTGCAAATTCGGTGAAAATTCTAAATTGCAAATTATTGTCAAAAAACTTATTTTTTTTTTCTTATTGCATTACTATATACTTAATTCTTCAACCTTTTATTGTTTCTACCTTATTTTTGTGAAAAATAATGAAATTATTAGCATATCAAAAATTGGAATGAGATAGTAATGAAAATGTTGGGGAGGGGAATGATTTTGAGTCGTTAGCTGTGGAAATAACACAAAATGTTGTTATACAAAGATGCATTTTTAATATTTATGATTCAAGAATCTAATTGCTATAGAAATAATGATCATAACATAATATGGGCCATGTCTCCATGCCTTCCTTAAAAAAAATTCTTTATTAATACAATCAAAATCTAATTTATCTAAATATATTAATTACTAATTTTTGGTAATCCGAGATCAAGAATAAGAAAAGTCTCTCTTTACAAATCTTAAAATCATTTCACAGATTTGTATCTTCTTTGTCGGTTTCATAATTCCAAAAGTCAATTACTCGTAATTTCTTCTGCTTTTCATATATTTCGTCTTTATTTTCTTTTGTGTAATTTTCATTACTACTCTTACCCATAATAAACTTTTCAGTCTGTTTGATAATTATTACTAATTTGTTTCTTTAGCAAGTTTTTCCTTATTAATGTAAAATTTATTTGCCCAATCAGTCAAATTTATATCCGACAGTATTTTAACCTTTGGTGAGTACGGTCTATTTGGCAATTTATCTTCGAATCTGATTGATGGTTCAGAACGAGTAATTGAAAAATCTGGGTTGCTTATTTATTTTATGAGTTCTGGTGTTGTATTCTCATCAATAAAACTCTGAAACTGGCTAGAATTGACATCATCATGAAAAGTATTCCTTTTCATGATGACGTCAATTCTAGCCAGCCTAAGTTCCAGGTCACAGATTTTGCTGGCTGATCATATAAAAAATAAAACGATTTCGATATTGACTTGACACAGTACATTTTGTTTCCGACAGTCCACTGTCGGAGACAAAATGTACTGTGTCAATCTGGCTTGAAAGCTCCATCACATACGCAATAGTCGGTATCAAATGTGCCCAAACAGCTGCTGCATCGTGTTGGGTACATTCACTTACTGTGCAAAAGCCATATTGTTTTTGAATTCCAACTTCTGGATCTATCAAATAGATAACACATGTGTGCAATGATAACTGCATCCTACTTCCACCACAATGAAAACTCTGCATTTCCTCGTAATATTTTACGCAGTATTTCTCACTAAAATCAACATGAATCACTGCTTCTTATGGATTAAGATTATTTTTAAGCTCTTTAATATTTTTATACTGAGTTAAAATATTAGTGCAGTGTTTCATATAGCCAACGAGAGAGTTTTTAAATTTTGAAATATAATATTTCGTTTTGTCAACAAATCAACATTAACGTGAACTTTGCAAGCACACATATATCTGCTTGATTCCTGTGGGTATAAAACCCAAAATGGACGATATTTACAAAAGGTTTGATGCGTTACCTTGACATTTGAATTATGCATAAACTTCTTGTAAAAATTAGTCAATGTGTCTGTTAAGTATCTTTTCTGCTTTCTTATTTTGTTTCTAGTAATGTAACATCTTTTATCAGCTGCAATTCTAGTTACTGCGTCATCATCGAAAAACTCCAAAATTAATTGCTCTGTTAAGTTCTCACTCTTATGTGTTTTCGTCAAGAGCTTATATCTTTATTTTTTTTATTTTTCCGTCATTACCACATGAGAAAACTCTTTTTTATCTTTTTTTTTCAAACACGTATACCCTTTTTGAACACTACTTCTAAGGAGCTAAACATTAGTTTCTTTTTAATTTCTTCACGTTTTTCAATGCCTTCATTTTGTACCAAATATTATATTTTTTCTTCAGTCGTTATATTTGCATTTTTCTTCTCATTTTTCATTGCTTTATAAAACATTTTTCTAATGGCATCTTTCTGTTTTTTTAATTTTTTCTATGTCTTGTTTCAAAATGCCGATTTCTTTTTTATGTCGGTAGCGAAGCTTTCTTAAAAGCACATTCTTTTTTAGGCACTGTTGACAAGAGTTATGGTTACCGGAACCCAAAGAATTTAAGGAAGAACTTGGAAATGGGCTTACAGTTGGTCTAGAGAGAGGATCTTGTTTCGCTGAGATTACTTCAATGTCACTATTTATTGGAGAATTCTCTAGTAATAGCTGTTGTATAACTTTTTCTTTCTTTTTCCTTTCGTAGTGACGTTTCGAATTAACTCTCCATGTTTTTCTTTGGACTCTTAATTGTCTTGGTGTCATATCTGCTGCGCTTTTTATATTTTCTGTTCTTTTCTTTTAAGTTACCTTACTCGTTCTTTTGCTTTCTCTTTTGCATACTTTTCGGGGCCTTACTTTATTTCTGCATATTTACTTTTTTTTGTAGTCGATCTCGCTCTCGTTTCTGCTCCAATGTTTGTTTGGTTTTCTTTGGCATCCTTAGCGATCTATAGAAGTAATTTTTTATTTGCTTTATTTATTTTTATTATGCTTTATTTTTTTAAATTATAATAATTGTATTTTTTTGCTTAGCCAGTTATCGTCACAGTTGGTAAACATAATTTTGCAAAAAAGAAAATAGCAAATAAAAATGAACTAACACAAAATACATTCTAATTGCCATCGTATTAATCTCATCACCATCGCTCAAAAAAACGACGGTAAACGAAGGCACTGAGAAAGAATGTAATGAGGTTTGAATACTTTATCCATAGTTTCCCAAAAAATATCAAAGTAACGGACCTAATGCATATCTTAAACGACAAAGGTATCTATTAAAATTGTAAATTAGCTGCGCACTGAATAAAATCATAAATACTCACTTAATAGTGTGGACGATAGGAAAGAGTACGATTTCAGAATAATCACCTCCCGCAAAACTCTAAACGAAAATATATTTTTTCCACGAACAAGCATGCACCTGCTACGATGTTTGCCAGCCAAATGAGAGATGTGCGCGGGGTATAGTAACAGCAAAGAAGCATTTAAGGGCAAACCCAGACTGCAATTTACACTTTCTTACGAACCGATGGTTATCAGAAAAAAAATGTGCTAAACATAAATAAAATAAAATTCCATTGTATTGTTGAGTTAATATTGATTATTTTAAGTTCAAATGTTGCTCTTGTTAATACAGTTTCTTAAAATTATTACTTTGTTAAGGTTTGATATTTATATTTTAGGTTTAAATACAAATTTAATAGGGAGAATAGCAAGTGGACACTGAAGTAAATGAGATTTAGCAAAGTTTTTTACGTATAACACTTTAAATAAGCTATGTGGAACAGTAAATGTTACATGCATATAAGCACAATTTTATAACATATAATTTGATTTAAAAGAATCATAGATATTTATTGAAAAAATTAAGATTTTTGCAATGGACGCCTAATTTGCACGAAAAATGAGAAACACCCTTAACGTGTTATGCACGGAATTCATTGAAATTCTATTCGTCTTTATTTTAACAATAAAACCAAATCTTTCATAGAAAAAAAAAACTAGGTGATTGGGGCATCCTTAAATAATACCATATGGCATTTCAATATTATACAATAGAAAAATATTATAATATATATAAAAATATTATGAAATTACCCACCTGAAATATCCATATTTCCGTTCTTTATTTGTTATTGCACTATCTGTACTTGCATTTTTTCTTGAAAGACTTAACATACGTTTAGAGAGTGTGTTCATCATATTGACTGCATAAATTATCTATTGAATAAAAGTTGACTGTGTCCATAACTTTTATAAACCTCTAGAACCAGGATCAGGATCATCAGAATTGAGAATGTTGACACAAAGAAGAGGAGACTAAGGGAATTAACTACGCAGGACAACAACACTGCAAAGAGAAGGCATCTTGAAACAAACCCTGTACCAACCCGTCTAGCCAGCGTGGTATACCTAGTAGGACAGAACATTTTTTCTAAAGAGAGGCCTATGGCCAGCAGTGGACTATTAACCAATATGTTGTATGATGATGTTGTATTAATAAGACAAGCCCTGTTGCCCAAAATTGTTGTGTTCTAATACTATGTGAGAACAAAGTAGTGTCTGTGCCATTCGTTACTCAAAGCCATTCAGGACATTTTGGTCCCACCGTATCTTCGTTTTGATATATTTTAATGACTAAGGGGATATAATATAACTACATATATTAGGTTTAAAAAAGTAAATCCTATTAGATTTTAAAGTGCACTTAGAACAACATAATACTTCACATCATCATCAACAGCCTTTAATAGTCCACTGCTGGACATAGGCCTCTCCTTAGAATTAAAACCCTAAAGTGGACTAGTTGTGATCGATTCTTTACATAAAATTCACACCTGCGCAGCAATATTCCATTAATTCCCTTTCTCCCCAGTAGTTTCACAAGAAGAAAATCGTGATTCATTAGGTCGAACGCCTCTTTGAAGTAAGTGTATAGCATGAACGTCTCTACCGGTATCTACAGTGGCGTAGATAGGCGTGGGCGAAGTGGGCCGTCGCCCACGGCATCGCGCTTGGGGAGGCCTCGCGAGACTCCTTTAAATGCGATGACCCAGATTTAACCACAGATTACTGATTATTTTGATCACATAAGCCCAATCTCAGGTGCAACTGCGAGGCCTTTGTAACTACCTTTAAAGACCACGACCATTAGATTAACGAAACACGAGAGAGACTTGTCAGGCATTAATAGCTATGAGCAAGGGCGGACCGTGAATGTTTGGGGCCCTAGGGGGATTAATCAGGGGCTTTCTGTTGATGGGTTGGAAAAACCCTTGGATCTCACGCTTTGGAGACATAGGAGTTAGGAGTATGTAATGTCTCCTCTAAAACCCGCCCGACGTCCGGCCTAAGGCTTTCAACTCTGGGATGACCTGGACCATGTGATTTCAGGTCTCTCCCGGATAAACGCCGGACCTAACTAGGTCCTATCCCGGATCAACGCCGCGCCTACATAGGTCCTATCCCGGAAAAAATCCCAAACTTCCCTCTCCTATTGGCCCAATCACTACCTATGTTTTGCCCGGCCATGTTTTCATCGACCCACTCTTCGCAATTACGCAGAACGACAAGATAAAACGCGTTGGCGCACATTTCGAGCTAGTCCAGCCGCGCGCCTTTGAATGTGGGTGAATGCGTCGCCGCATTTCGAGCTCGTCCTGAACCTTCTCCGCCAGGATATCCAAAGGTACCAAACGTGCCAGGACTGTCACCGCCTCCGAGGAGATTGTGCGGAATCCTCGTACGATTCAAATATTCGCTAGCAGCTGCGCTTCATTGAGCTGAATTTAGCAGCGGGAGGAAGCCGATAGGCGCTTAGCCTATAACGGCGCTCCGTAGAAGGTCATGGATCGTATCACCTCATAGTATAGGCGGAGATTTTCCCCCCGCGGATCCCTTAGATTAGACAGGTACTTCATATGCCGTTTGATTTCGACCTCTGTTTACTCTACGCTAATGAGCGAGTGGGTAAGAGCTGCATCTCAGGCCGCAACCGTAAGCCCAGACCACCGATCTTTTGGCTTCTTTACTCAGCCAGCTCCGAGTGTTCCTTCGCTTAATAGACGACGCTCATTCCTAGGGGAAGGTTCTCGGGACTGCATTATACGCGAGGTTCCCGAGGAAGAGGTCCTAAGACGTACGCCCGGTACATAAAATCTTTGCCAAATAACGAGCTTTCTAAGCATTGTAACGCTTTAGGTGTAGTACTTCAAGATGGAGAATGCAAAGACATAGAATCTCAGTATGGAGACGTATCTGAGGCATCTGTAAGTACAGAAAGAAGTATTTCTAAGTTAAAAATGGTTGAAAACTACTTCAGAATTAAGCAGATCCGACTGCCTGTTTTAGCAATACCTTCAATTCGAGCAGATTTAGCTGCAAAAATTAATTACAAATCTTTACGAGTACCAGAGGTCTTTAGTCAAGCCAAAAGCCGAAAAAATTACTATGGTAAGAAGTTTATTCAATAATCAAAATCACGCAATTTACAAATTAAACCTTTTTTTCTAAATCTATATGCTCTCTAATATTCCGTCATCGCGTTGTTTTTTACTATCATGAATAGGTATGTCGTAAAAAAGCATAAAATATATCTACCTACCTATTGGGCACCTATGTCTGGGGAACAAAAGAAAAGGGGCCTAGCTGATGTGACATCGCCCACGCCTATGTTAGTCCACGCAACGCCTCTGGGTATCTAACGCATTCGATACATTGTTAGAGTGAGATGTTCCTCCTTACTAGCAAAACAATTGTTTTAAAAAATCTGAATTAAAATTATGATGTTAGTACATACCTACAACGCATGTAAAAACCAAACTATTATGATTCAGCTCTGTAGACTTAAGAGTATTACAAAACCATACTCAAACTCAATAGGCTTATGTCCACTAATAACAAATTGCTTGGTTTATAGTTTCAAATTAAAAAAGAAGAGACATAGATAAGAAAAAAACAGTATATTTCTCATAAAAGTTAAAGATTTATTTTTAAAATTTAATAAAAAAATCAACAAAATAGGCATTAAGTCACGTGACAGCGAAGACCACTCAGAAAGTGTTACGTCACGCCACGCAAAACATCATTGTTGTTGTTGACGTTTTTATACAGCAGAGCAGGTTATTCCTTATTGGTTTTCATTTTTAGTATATTTTCTCATCTTAATACAGTTTCAGTTGACACTGGACACAGATGTAAACGGCTTTATTTCGCAGACTGTGACGTCATTCAAGACGCCATGACACTATGCAGCGTTTTCAAGGGAAATTATTAATATATAGGTTTTTTGGAACAAAATAGATATTAAAGTATATAATTAACCAAGTTTTCAAATTGAGTCAACTAGCCTATTGTAAATACCTACTTTTATACAAAATTCTTTGAAAATAAACATTTAGATGAACTTATTCCTTGTTTAAAAAGGGCAGCAATAAACGATGGACCTTTACACTGCGTATGCGTTTTTGCTCGATTAAGTTAACAATGCGTAAGTAATAGCTCATTAATTTATTAGTTGACTTATTAGAAATTTCAATATAAATTACAACATGAATGAAATTAGCATGCATTAATTGACATTGCCTGCTGATTAGCTACACTCCGTCAATAAAATTTTATTTATCACAATAGTTAGAATTGCTAGAAGTAATTATCAGGTGTTTGGCAATATGAGGAATACAATTAAAGTATTTCTTTTTATGCTTATAATCATCGAAGGGATTCAGGCTTGTAAACTTGTTTTTAATTATGGTATGTTAATTTTAGTTCTTAGTTAATTTTAATAAACATAAACAAATGAAAAGTGATTTGTAATAATGTTGTTTTTATTCTCAGCCAAGGGAATGTTTTAGCATCCATTTTATTTGATGTTACATATTAGATTCCTTACTTCAGTTTCTGTGATATTTGAAAAATAGGTATAGCCTGTTTTACAATTAACTATATACTATATATCTATCAGAGGAGCCATCCTCATGTTTTAATTGTTTTATTTTAACTTTGTTTCCAATGTTGGGAAGTCTGACAAATGATTCGTATAACCGATTTGAATTTTATTTCAAAGTTTCGTCTCAATAATAATGAAAATATATTTATTAAATTATGTATTTTAAAATTTAGGCATAGATAGTGGCGAAATAATCTACTCGACCCACGGCAAAATTACCACTTGGACTACAAACTTGCATATACCAGTAAGTGTTGACATCAGTCTTAAAGCAAATACAAGACAGAATATTGCATGTTTTCGTATGACTTTTACCTAGTTAATATATTCAATATTAAAGTGACTTATTCCTTTCTATATCGAAGGATAAGTTTCTTAATTTAGGGTTAGGGACATACAACTTTCGGCGGTCTGAAAATTTAATATTTTCAGTCACTCACTCAGTCACTTTAATATGGAATATATTAACTATAATTTGAATATATATGACAAAACGAAACTATATGGCTGACTCTCAAAAACTTATCAGATCTCATGTAGAGCCAAACTTCTAAGTCTACACGTCCTAACTCTACAAGCCCTAACTTCACAATCTCCACACCTTTGTCAAAATATGTGGCTGGGCCGTTTCGCTGCCGTCACATGTTCGTTGTCGTTTGAATCCCATTCTACTTTGTCAACGATGCCTATAGTACCATTGACAAGACCCAAAGAAACGTCTATATTTCGTTTAAGCATTACTTTCACTCCTTTTTAATAAATATAGTTTTTTCTAAGCCTGCTGTCATAGAAGCATCCTCCTCAATCGAGACGTCCACTCGCAACGACGGCGATGAGTGCCCGGTCGGATTTATTGCGCCTAATTCCACATTAGCTAATTTAAAGGATGGGGAGTGATTCACTAAAAATCCTGAAATATGTATTTGTTACTCAGGGAGTCCCTGAATCCCTATTAGCCTCTGGCATGAAAATATGAAATCCCATACAAAGTTCTATCCCCTAGTGTGAAGGGATATTTTTGTTATTTGTGTACTAATATCAGCTTACATACCAAATGTCAGCTTTCTAGGACTGCAGGAAGTATCCTAAGAATTTTGATGATCATTAGTAAGTCAGTGACGAAACGGGGTTTTTTATATGTCAATGAAGGTATATGAGCTATACTATTGAAACTTTATACATATTTAATAAATTTGCTATTGACATAATATCTTGACAATTTTGTTAATCTCGGATAATTCAAACCCAAGTTATGAGGGCTCAAAAAAACGCCGAAAGGCTTCGAGAAAAAGTAGGTAGTGTACTTGCGCTTCGTTTGGATCGTCTTGGCGGTGGCACTGACGTGCCTGCAGATGGTTTAGTGACACTTTTAACATATTGTACATTCAAATGTTTTATATACCCTTACCCTTATATTTGTATACAAGGTGTAAGGGACATCGTACCGAATACTGAATAATACTCAGCAATACCTTCAATTGAAGCAGATTTAGCTGCAAAAAGCCGAAAAACGTACTATGGTAAGAACGTTAAATCACGCAATTTACAAATTACCACTTTCTTTTATCTATATGCTCTCTAATATTCTGTCATCGCATCTGTTTTTATTATCATGAATATGTATTTTTCATGAATAGGTATTAGCTGTAGGTTAACCTTTGACAGTTAATTGCGTAAAAAATTTAATTTTCGCCGACTTTTTTTAATTAATTTTCGATAATACACTATTTCAGGATTGGTTACGACGTCCCTTACGCCGTGTATATAACCCTTATACCATTTTTTTTAAGATTATAGCTTATAAGGCAGTAGAACACAATCAGGTTTATTAAAACCTAACAACCATGTTCTTCCAAAAATCTACATTGCATGTTAGTTTTTGAACAAAAATTGTTACATAACTTTGAATTGCCGATCCCACGTTACACAAGATTTGCTCATAACTGCGACTGCATGTTTTTAACCCTTGTTGATAGCAAATTCTGAATCTGTATTTATATTGCTTTCCAGATTCCAGACAACAAACAAGTGACTTACGTCGAGTTTATTCTGTACTCATTACAAGAACCTACATTTAAGTACGACATCCAACGTAAAACATTGAACATCACATACTCCTGGTATCAAGTGCCTTTGGGGTCATATGATCTTACAGTTAAAGGCTTCGGTATTAAGCAGAGAGAGTTCTAGATGAGGTCATCTTGGATAGTAGTTAATATTGTCAATTTTAAGATTTTATTATGTTCTATAAGAGGGTTGACTTGACTGCCCTACAAGAGTATGATAGTTAGGTTTAGGTTTCAAGACATTTATTCTCATATAAGATTTACATCACTTCCATGAGAACATGGCTATTATTTAACTATTAAAAACATATTAACAGTTTTCATCCTCATAAAGATGGCAAAGTAATAAATGATCAATAAAGGTAACCTAATAAACAGTATAGTAAATTATCTAATAATTTCTATTCTATTTTATTAATATACATAAAAAACATTATACAATACTAACCTACGTACACCAATCCAGTATTTACTGAGAATGAAAATAACCCCATCTGTAATATTGTTACTGACGAAATATACCTATTAATATTCAAATCATTTTCTTTTAAACTGTGTGTCCTCATTATGTTAAAGTTTGTGTTTTGAAACTAACAGACGATATTACTGGAAAATCAAGAATAGTTAAAAAAATTGATCGAAATGTAAAGGTACATACGAACTATTATTTCAATAACATTTATTTATTATTGAGGATCTCCAACAAAAAATGTACCTACACAATGAAATCACTTAATACAAACAATAAGTTTTGGGCTAGTTCAGATATAGAAGGCCGCAGGCAGCAGGGGAAGCAAGCACTAAATTGTCGGGTTTAGAATAAACAAAAACATTTAGATTAAAACTAAAATATCACAATGTATATCGCAAACAAAGAAACCTCTAAAGTGGTCAAGTCTTGCGCTCTACTTTATTCCTCACCTCGTCAACACTCACACTACATGCTAACTACTGCCGCCCAAGTATGAACTACTCACACTTATCGCACTCGATCGATCCATTCTGTTAAAACGACAGACGCTAAGATACTTGACATGTTAACAGTTGTCGAGGAGACCATAAAAGCACTCGGACCGTGGAGTCCAAATTATCTACAAACGGTACGATTGACAGTTTCCTATCGCAGAGACGATATGAAACTGCAGATCCATCGTGCCCATGCTAATACATTAACTAATTATATTATTTGAAGGTAGATAATAGGTATACTTATAATACGGGGTAATGGATAGAATATCAAGACATCAAAGAGGTTTCTATTCACCACTGCAAGCGTAACAAAAAACAAACTCACATTCACGTTTATAAGTATGGAGATTAGCTATGTCGCATATTTTTGTCTGAGGTCTTATGTTTAAATACGTAAAACAGCTAGTAAATATAAATTTAAGCAAAATTTATGATGACAGTCAACATTGATACATCACACAGATTAGTAAATCGATCTACAGGAAAACTAGCAATCAATTTGGCAACAAACAAGACTACTGGTGAGAGAAAAGAGATGATATTTTTATGAAATGATTTTGGGTAAACTGCAATTCCAATTGGTTGGTTCCTGAAGTTGTTACTATAACAGGTGCATTACAAAGCTCAGTATTCTTACGTAAATTTTTAAATGTTGCTTGCACACTTGGAACTTGAACTCAAGGTTTGTCGTCAGGTTTGAAACTGAATCCTTTCGTCATCCGCGTCCACCATCTGAAGTGGACCACGAAATGAAAAAGCTGAGACTAAATCCTCTAATACCCATATATATACATTTTTGAGGGGTCATGTCAAATTATGCTACATAATGTATATCGCATCAAATCTGCAGAACACAGTAAGCAATCCGCTAATGGCCTCAGTTACCTACAGATTAACTTGAAAGTAGTAACTTGGAGCTGCCTTCAAGATTCCTTCGACGCAATTATTGTAAAGAAATAATTAGAACAAACGTTTAGTTTATTTGAAGAGAACTTTGTAACTTAAATAAATTACAGAAGTTTTAAAGAAGCGTGGGCAAAAATATTGAATATTTCATTTGCGACCTTAGAGTGACTTTGCTGGACGTGAGCATCGTAAAGTATCTGTGACTGTCTCGGTGGTACAGTGATAGCGTGAGCGACTGCTATGCTGAGGTCTCAGGTTCGATGCCCGGGTCGGACCAAATGTTTGTATGATCGGCAAATATTTGTTTCGATGTTTGGGTGTTTTCTATGTATAAAATAAAAAGTATTTAAGTACTAGCTGGTACCCGCGACTTCGTCTGCGCAGGATTAGTAAGTACTTAGAGTAGCTTATTATCTTCTCAATATCTACCTTTATACTAAAATTCATCAAAATTGGTTCTGCGGATTACTTGTGAGGGCGTAACAGACAGACAGAATTACTTTAAGAGACCGTTGTTCTATTTTGAGTAATGAATATACGTACATTAAAACTAAGTATTCTCGATAATTATCTCACAATAAAAGGTATTATAAATGCCATATTTTGTGCGGATAGATTTACGGATGTATATCATTAAATTTGAGGTAATGCTAAAGTTATAGGAAGCCACTCCAATATACTATTATAAAATATGTTAAACGATTTTTTTCGTTCAGCATAAACATTGAAAATGAAACTTTTAATGGGAACTGCAGGCGTTTAAAATTAAATGGTAAGTTATTGGGTATGATCGAGATGCATGGTATAAGAACATTGTCTCCCTTGGCTTCTCCAGTTAAGATTGTGGCCTTCACAATTCCTTCCTAGTTCGGTGACTCGCAATCGAGTACCGTTGTATATGTCTTGGCGTGTCCAAGTTACGAATTAACAAAACGGGTACACCGACCTTTATTTCTAACTTATGTGATGGCACCCCAGATGACTACAAAGAGTTTAAAAACTCCACGGGATAGCTCGTAGTGTCATCGGATGACATGACTGTGTCGATGGAATTATACACTGTTGTTTCGCTGGTTATTTGGTCTAAGATTTTTTCATTTATTTTAACAACAAAACAGTCTCATTTTTTGGTGCCAGTATGGTTCTTTCACACAACCAGTTTTCGTCGAGAATATTTTGTTACAGATACGGAAAAACTTGATCAATGAGTTCATCTTCCTACTCCACAACTTGACAAAATTGGTTTGCAAAAAGAACCATACCTTCTTGGTCCGTGTCTAGACGGCCTTCACCAATTCAATTAAATTCAGCATGCTGCCGAAGCCGTGCTTGGGACTGTTCTGGTTTCTCAGCAGCTCTGTGAGCTGCCTCACGGCTTGTCGAAACGTCTCGTTAAGTCTAGCTACTTTCACAGCTCGAGCTGAGCACCTTTAGACTTACGCTTTCGCGGCATAATTCTTAGTAGGTACTTTTTCTACACTTTCAAATAATACAGTAACCAATATATACAAAAAATGCAATACCTGCCTGTTCAATTTACATATTATTCATTCAATTTAAAATTATAGCCACATACTAATTAATATCCAAAAAACTATTCTTATTTGCTAATTGAAAATCAAAATCACGCTTCTGTAGTATTAATAATTCCATTATTATTATTAACTTATTTTATATTACCGATGTAACTACTTTATGACAATTATAAAATAAAAACGAAATAATTCGTTACTAATTGACTATTACTATAAACACCAAAATCAACTAAAAAAACAAATACCAACCTAAGTAATTAAAAGAAAAACCCTAATTCGTTAGAAGTAATAGTAAAATAATTAAATCTTATACATGTAACTGATATAAAATTCAATTTGTTACTACCTAATGAGCATTAGAAATATATTATCAATTTTAATTGTATTTATGGTTTACTGTTTTGGCGATAATAGCTTATTCATAAAAGATAGATATATGCTGTCGCGGACTTTTTGTAGGGTTAATTAAAGTAAACATTTCTCTCATACAGTATATGCGTGTAAACTCTACAGCTTTTGCAGCGTACGCCAGAATAGCTCGCAGATAGCAGATTTTTTCTGACTTACTTGACAATTATCGTTATATTTTTGATAATTCACACACTATGTTATTCTAATGTATAAGCTATATTATTGTAAACTTTCATTAAAATCCGTTCCGTAGTTTTTGCGTGAAAGAGGAACAAACATCCATGCATCTATACATCCATACATACAAACTTTCGGGTTTATAATATTAATATTATGATATATATTATTAGTAGGATAGTAGGATTCTATCAGCCAATTTAGTTCTCATAGTACAAGCTCTGCTTAGTTTGAAACTAGATGACGTTGTGTCAGAGGACCGAAATATTATTATTATTATCTGTTGAAATAAATAATGTAAAGATTGTGAAGCTTTATATAGATAGTTTTTGTAAGTAATTTATTATCATACCCAACAGCCTTTGCAAAATATTTGGATATTTCAACAAAACCTCCGTAACGCTCTGTGCTAACTAGTGGTGCAGCGGTGGTGGTGGCGGCGGCGATGGTGAATAATGTCAGTATGGATGGAAGAGCCACTTCATATTTTAAACGGAAACACCCCTTATTTAGTAGGTGAGAAAATAAGTTTGTAGGACAAATTCTGAAATTTGTAGTAAGATATATCCAAAGTTATATCAATGTAAAAGTGGCTCCTCAAACCAAACGTACACGGTCTTCAGTTCCCATCTTCGTCTATCGGCCCCTTTTCAGACATTTTAGCCTTGAACTCAAATCAATCAAAATTTTTCAATTACTTAAGTTTAAATAATTTGAAAAGGTTTCTTCAATTTATGGATTACAGATGAATTACTTACGCATTGCGATATTCGAGCAGTCATCATATTACTGATACAGGTAAATTAAGTGTATAGTAGATACTTGTAGAAACAATTGTATAAAAGAAACAGTTTTATATCAAAACCTTTATTTTCACTATTGCCGACCAACAATAATTAAGTCGTCAATTGTAAAAAAAAATCAAAATAATATAGTAAATTTCCTATTTTTGATGGTCCAAACTATTTCGAGATTATAACACTTTTTGCGTAAACATTATCTTGGCATTGTATATGTGTGCGTCAGTCGTGTGAACGCATATTTATGTCGTCGTGTCGTTCGCGCTCCGTCTCGCGGTGATCACCCGACACGCGCGCGCCTGCCGATGTGCCAGCTTCGTCGTGCTCGCGCTTCCCGGGCGAATGAGGAGCTGATGGCGCCGATTGCACTAAGCGCCCCATAAGACTTGCGCTTTTATCCTTGCGTGGTCTCGTCCACTCATGGGACAGAACTCGATCCAGAGTTAATCGCAATGTTATGTCCGGTTCCAGAATATGCCTTACAATTGACTTGGCCGCCGCTGATACTGTATCGCGAATCCTGGACCTGAACACCCAATTGCGTGACATTTGGTCCTTGAGCAGTTTGCGTAGGTTAGTGTCATCAAATGGCATAGAAGCGTTCAGCATTATAAAAAGTATGATACCGAGAGACCATACATCGGCTAGTTTAGGATTGTAAGGTGTGCCGCTCACCACCTCTGGTGCAGCATAAGCCGCGGATCCACAATAAGTTTGGCTGAGTACACGTCGGTTTTCGCCATCAGTACAAAACCTAGCAAAACCCAAATCTGCTAATTTCACGTTGAATCTTCGTGATAAGAGTATGTTTTCGCACTTCAGATCACGGTGAGCTATATTCTTGCTGTGTAGATATTGTAAGCCACTGGCCATTTGTCTAAACCACAGTTTTGCCTGATTTTCTGGCACAACTCCATTTCGTTTTATAAAATCCAGCAAATCCCCGTTGTCGGCATAACGCATAAAGATAAACACTCTCGGTCCACGTTGTAAAATACTGTGCACTTGAATGATGTGGGGGTTTTCGATCTTAGTTAGTATATCAAGCTCACGTGGAAAAAACTTTTCTAAAAAATCCCGAGGTGCTTTTTCCTTATCGAATATTTTGCACGCGAGGTGCATCCGCTTCGGGCTGGACGCATCGCAGTACTCAGCTAGATGGACGGTTGCATATGATCCTTGTCCGATTTTCTTGCCGATGAGATAGCCTCGTTGTTCCAAGGCATTCACCTCGGAGCTTCGAGGGCTGAGGCGCTCAGCCATTGAGCTCTATCGACTTTATCCTAACCCGTTTAGGATACATTGGACATCTCACTACTCACGTATGCCCAAGGTTTCAGTCGCCCACCTGTCAAAATGTTAGAGTTTCGATTGATATGAGCTTTCCGCACAACTCTCATCAAAGAGAGTAAATCGATGTTATTCTAATAATACTTCAATGGCACGCACAAAATTTTGTTAAAACATTTCATCACAAAGAATTTGGATATAAAAAACGCTTTCACTAGTAAGAAATCTTCCAAAAAGACGTAATTGCTACATGGATGACTTTTTTCTTTTGTTTCTAAAATTAAAATGATGTTTTTTTCAGAAAAGCCTGTCCTAAATATCATTAAAAAGATTCTATATTGCTAAATAATAATCTATGTTTAGGTCTATACAAATTTGTTCCAGTCTACAATCGTAATTAATATGTCTTCAAACTATCATTTACGTAGCACGAATGAATTAAAAAACTGTGTTTAACTTAGGCAGGCAGTAACTAGAAATCTACAAGCTTTGTTGGTTACTATCGAAATCGAATCGAAAGAGTCCTAGTCCTAACTTAATAGTAACAAGAGATTTAAAAATACACAATATGTTATATCATGTAAGTTCTCAATCAACCAGAATTTTACACTTACATAGGCACATAGTTATATCGACACTTGTATTAAAGGTTTTGTCAATAGCATATTAAACACCCGCAACCTTTTGCCAACTATAATAATTTTCACCACATACGTAATTTTCCCAAATCTCATAATCAGAGGTAAAAAAGAGTGAAGCAACATAGGGAATGTTAATGTTAAATTAATATGCTGTAATGTTAAATACAATTTGTAAGTTACCTAAGTATCTTACAAATTTTACCCTAAAATAATGTAAGTAAAGTATATGACGGCCGGTTGTACCTATATAAGATTTCTGATTCTTTTCGACTCATTGCTCGACTGCAGATGACTTCTGCCAGATGTCGTACGGCGCCGGGTTGCTAGCGCAAGTGTGAAAATGATATGGCGAGTGCTTAGAAGAAGATCTAGATTCATAATCATACCTATCTATGTTGGTGTTACAGACACGAAAATAATTACTTAAATATCCTTTTTGTCGTGTCAATTAATTAGAGGAATGACGTAGATGAGGAAAGTTTTCAAAGGAAAAAAAATATTTCTCAAGTTAATCGACAATAAATCATAATCAAAAATTGTTTGAGTTCCTAACAATCCATCCTACTAATGTAGGGATATGGGAAAGTAGTAGAAGTAGCAGTAATTGACCCACAGGCTTCTGAGTGACAGTAACTGTCACTCAGGCACCTGTGGGTCAATTACTTTTAAATCTAAACCACTGTAAAACTTTGGTATGAAGGTAGTAAAGACCTTGACCAAGGATATAGACTACTTTTTATCTTGAAAGAAACGGAAAGTGGAAAAATAGATGATCAAAGTTTGTATGAGATACCAATCATTTATCAGGCTTAGTATATTTAAAACATACCTACATAAAAATCACATATCTGATAAAAAATAATGTTTCTGTGATTTTCCCACAAATTTCCAGTTTATATATGGATACAGATAGAATCGAATTTTGCTCCGAAAGTAGACTTCATCGTGATAATATGTTAATATTATAGGACATTTTTTAGATGTATGATAATAGTGGGTCCAGTCTATACATTTGTCTATGGTCTAATGAAAACGGTGGAAACGAAATAGAAGACAAGTATTTTACTGTTCGTAGTACAAGTACTTCAGAAAACGCATGTTGAGTACAAAACTCGGGGCAATGAGCACGAATCCTTGTCAGAACACCGTGTGGTTTTGATCAGCTAGAGTTCTACCTTTTCACTTTGCTTTAGAGGTTTCCACATATCAAATAAAGATGTACATTTATAGAAATGACATGTCGTTGGGCATCGAGAGTATTAAATCCATAAAATATAGAAAAACTTTTATAAATTTGATATTCTTTAGATACCACAATTATTGTACTTTAATGTCTGATCCGGGCAATAAAAACCAAAATTTGCCTTTTTTATGTTAAATAACTCATGACTGCATTGACTTAACTAATTCCGGTAGATTATCAATTACTTCTTTTTCAACATCTAAAAGGACTTGACTTGACGTGGAGCACTATAGCAAAAATATTACACTAAAATTAGGGTTTTGGTTTATTAAGTTATTTTTTATCTTTATTAGAATAAAGATAAAAAATAACTTAATAAAAAATTGCAAAAAAAAAAATTAATAACAAATCAAATAGATTTCACGCTTGACTTTAACGAGAATAAACGACGAAGCCGATTAACGACAAAACCGTTTAAAGTTATTCTGAAAATATTTTCGGAAGAACCTAAATACCCAATTAGTATATTTATTTATTTATTTTAAACTTAATGCACATATTGTACAAAGGCGGACTTAATGCCATTAGGCATTCTCTCCCAGTCAACCTTCAGGTGATGTAGAAATATGATGCGGTAGGTGCAAAATAAAATATGATATTAACATAATTTAGGTCCAGAAACATACACAATATAAAAACACACATGCATACATAAACCTACATAAATTTAATAAAATATATAAATACGCAGTCGGGAGCAGTTCGCCAATTGACCCCGAAGAAGATCGCGCACTTTTCTCTTGAATGCATTCAATTCAAAACATTCAAAGGCGATTTGTTGACATCCTGATTTCGGCAGGGAGGGCATTCCAGAGGAGAACTGACTGGACGTAGAAGGAGGAGTTGATGAAGATAGAGGTGTGAGGGGGGCATAGAAGAAGTATATTGTTGGTTGACCGAAGATTTCGATCGTGATTGGAGCATAGGAAACGGAAGTGGGGTACGAGGTATTCAGGTAACGATAGAGAGTTGAGGAAAGAAAAGAGAGAAGTCAGTGCTCGTAAACTGCAGCGCTGACGAATTGGGAGCCATTGCAGCTGGGAACGTAAAGCAGACACATAGTCATACTTGCGAAGATTGAAAACGAATCGAATGCAGTTATTGAGAAGGCGATCTAGTTTATTGAGAAGGTCTGCATTCAGGTCGAAATAACACACATCACCATAGTCGATTATGGGAATAATTAAGGACTGCATAAGCGTAGCCTTAGTTTTAGCGGGAAGGAAGTTTTTCAATCGATATAAGGCACGGAGACATGTGATGACTTTCTGGGCGACGTGTGTAACCTGTGCCTGCCAGTAAAGTCTCGAGTCAATATATAACCCCAGGTTCTTTACCACTGCACTATAAGGTATAGTCACATTGTTGTAGACAACTGGTGGGATGACCGCCATATCCAACCTAAGTAGGTTGGATATGGCGTCATTTGCATATTGAAGTCAAAAATCTTCGAAGTTAAATACATGTCTTGAAGATTTAAATTTTGTTTCGTTCTATGTCGATAGTAGGTCTCTTATTTTGGTTGTAAAATGTTTGGCATTTTTTTAAACTTTCTTTTAGTCTGGCAATTATATGTCCTTTTCGTATAAAACAAAAGCTAGACGGGAATTTGAACTGAAAGGGCGGAAGATTTTAGGCAGTTCAAATTCCCGCCTAGAATCTCAAAAATTAAGACTTGGCTTAAAAGTCTTGTTACCAGGCCATAAAAATACAAATAATAAGTATAAAACAAACGTCAGTGTCATTTAAATGTCATCTCGGTTTGTCAATCAGGGTTTTGTGAGAAATATTTTAGGAAAGCAGTGTCACTATCCAAAGTAGGCGATTTACCAGTTTATAATCCTTTTTATGTTGAAAATACATAATGTTTATATAGTTCCCTTTCTGAGACAAAAAAAAGACTTCCAAGATGATGAACCAATACATGAAGGAATTGGAACAAGTAACTTTTGAACGAAACTTGAATGAAAATAGGAAAAAATAAAATAACATTTTGTAATTTTGTTGTTTTTAAATTATAGGACCCATTTGATCCTGATGAGTTCGTTGAAAGGATGGTGAGGCGCAGTATGCAGGAGTCCCGTTTGAAAGACGATCAGTTTGATCCTGAAATGATACATGATATCTTTACACAAGCCATTCAAGATCTAAAGGTATCATCCTCAATTTTTTTTATTAATGTGGAATATAATAATAATTTCACACATCTCACACACTGCTGTCTGATTCCAAACTAGGCAGATCCTGTACAATGGCAATGAGACTGTTGATAAAATATTTATCTATTTTTAGATACATAAACTTTTACATAAATAACAGAATCATTTGGAATCATTTGTCCTGGTTGAAAATCGAACTCACAAAATATTAGATAACCATCTGTTAGTTGTTTCATTGTGTAGGTATAATTATTAATCATAATTTTATTTTTAATTTATACTAACTTCTATAAAAAAAAACGGAGATATTTAATGCAGATAAAAGAAGAAGAACAAGGTCTTGACAGTCCTAATGCGATATTGTTTTTAGTAATAGTAACATGAGTATTTTAATACTGTTACCACTTTTTTGTTTTATCTATTTTTGTCTAGTTACATTTATTACATGCTTATATCTTACAAGGTCTCTATTTTGCTGACTTATTGTTCATATTTAACAAACAGGTTCTGCAGGAGAGACAGGAGAGAAAGTGTACTAGACTTGAACAAGCTGTGCAGGAAGAAGAAAAATTATATGCAGCAAAGTTAGCTGAAATCATGGACCAACATACTGTATGTTATAACAAAACATTTTAAAATAGACTTAGAAGTATTAAGTTTAGGATTTAAAGGCAAAAAGTTGGGTTGTGCATGTGCAGTACATATTTAACTAGCAACCTGATCCATCTTCCCACGGGCTAAATGTATGAAATCACATTACAAATCTTTGCAATTCTCAGATATTTCCTACTATAATATGCAAGTACAAATTTCCAACCCCCAATTTGGAACATTTAGGTGTAGAATTTTTTAAAGCCTTCCTTAGTGCACACCTACGTCTCCTACGGAACATTTCAAATTTCTTGCTTGTAGACCCAGCGGTTTCAGCTGTGTTGATTGATCAGTCAGTGAATCTGTCTGTCAATTTCTTCTTTCATAGATATAGATGTATTTAATTTAAAGACAATAATTTAAATCCGGTTTATATGGATGCCAAGAAAATTTTGTAAGTAAGTAGTAACATTGTTAAACATGACTTTAAAATATTTTTTTTTCGATTAAAATAAAACTCTTTTATTAGAACTTTATGATTCTATACATTACAGCATTGTGTTGGGGTATTCAGCGCATTAGATGAGCGTATGTCTCGGTGTGGTGGAAGAGCTCTGGACGTGGGTGAAAAGCTTGGTGCCGCACGTGCGCCACGGGCCAGAGCAGCTGCTGCTAGGGATCTTCTATCACATCTCTCGCACTTTTTAAGTCCTGGACCTGTGCTTATTGAATTATTCAATGATCCCAATAAGGTTTGTTATAATAATAATAATATTATGAATTACTTGTGCATACTATTAGGTATTCACAGATTTATAGCTAATCATACATAGACATAATCTAGAATTACTCATATGGGTTCAAAATTTTATTTTTACCTTTACCTGCTCATAAGTATAAAAATGCTAATGGAGCTAGATAAAATGATATAAATGTAAAATATTTGTAGCAAAGAGGTGGTAAACATGCAGAAGAGAACATGATCAGGTAGCTCCCAACATCATTAAATGATAATTACATTTCTTCAACATTTCAGTTGCATGAAGCTGCTGATATTATACAAAAGCTTCACACCATTGCCCAAGAATTACCTCCCGACAAGTTTGAAGTTGCCAAAAGAAGATAGAAGCTAAATATGATGAGATTGAGAGGAACCTTATTGATGAGTTTGTCAAAGCTCAAAATCAAGGCAACATGGCGACTATGAAGGAAATTGCAAACATCATGACCAATTTTAAAGGATACTCTCAGTGTGTTGATGCCTTTATTGAAACTAGTCAAATGGCAAGTGCAATGGCTTTATTACTTTAGACTAGGTAGACTATTCACTGGCTAGTTACAAAATACAACTACTTAAATTAAAATATCTAAGTTCTAGAGGTGATTAAAGTCTTGAAACACATAATTTAAGTTCTACTTACTTACTACTAAAATTTAAGCAAAAACAATCGAAAAGAATTTAAAAGTTGGTTTAATTAGATGGCATAATTGTTACGTCTACTTTGGTTTATTCTTAAATACAAAGGAAAAATCTATTTAATAAAACTATGGCCTTGAAAAATTAAATCTTTTGGAATACAACTGATTCAAATTCAAAATATTAAAAAATCTACTCATTTTAATTAGTTTGGAGTAGGAGTCTTTGGTATTTTATACGCATTTTGTTTTTACAGAACACTCTTTTAGGGAAGGACATTTTTTCAGCAGTGTTACCACTCTGCAAGAAAAACTACACAATTATTAGCAACGTTTTTCCCAACCCTGACCAGGTGATGAGTAAATTTGTGCTTAATATCTTTCTTCTGAAGCTTCAGAAGTATATCCAGACTAAACTAGCTGACAAGAATGATGTTGACAAGTATTTGAAGAATTTATATGAGATGTATACTAGGTACTTATTTTTATTAATTTCTAGTACTGTGATTTTATTTTTTCCTTCAGCATTCTAACCACAGCAAACAAGGCAAGATCACCTACCTAAATATAGGTAATCATTTAGCTTGTGCATAGAATTAAACCATAGGAGGGTATGATAATCTTTCTCATTTCGTTTTACTTAAGCATTTACGTATTATTAAATATATATTTTTCTTTTCGCTGCATGATTATTTTTTAACTTACTGCAGTCTTGCTAACTCTTAAAATTTCTTTTTACACTGAAATGTGTTCATGGGTGGCGATAGTCACTTTCCATCAGGTGATTCGTCTGCTCGTCTGGTCCCTCTAACATTAATAAAAACATAAAACACCCTTAACTTCCTCAGCCAGTGTCGGAATCCTAGGCATCGTCATATCGAGCGAAGTCCAGTTTCAATTTATAAACCATAAGAAAAAGGTTCCCTTTTATATGTCTTTGACGGTCATCCGTGTGGTGAAGAATAAAGAATACCGACTGTCGTCACACGGTGTGACGACAGTCCGTATTCTTTCCCGTAGGTGTCTTAAGAGCCCACTAAGGGAACAAACTACGCAGTACAACAGCACTGCAAAGAGGAAGGTCAGTCAAGTTTTACACAAACTCTATACCAACCTGTCTAGCAAGTGTGATATAGTAGGCCAAACCTCCTTTTTAAGGAGGGGCTTATATCCAGCAGTGGACTAATAATAGTTGGTGACCGGTTATTAATAAGTAAAATGGACTAATTAGGTATATCTATACCTCAAGATTGCCAACCAAATGAAATGATTAAGTTATCATCTCTCTAAATGATATATTACAATTTATATTATAATCTTACCTTCTAGTACTCAACGTGTTTGCGACGAGTTAGTTCAAGCTGGTCTGGTATCAGCGGAAGGTAATTCCACTTCGGGGGAACTTCGAAGGGATGCGCTCGTCAATGGGGCTATGGCGGGTGCCAACGATGGATACACCTCTATGGAAGCTAGGAGACTTAAAGCTGTACTGTCTAGCTCACTAAACGCATACTACACTGAAAAGCAACATGTTAAGAAGCAAATACAGGGAGGCGGGTATGTTAGTTAATAATAATAGTTTTAATAGGGAATATGCATGTATTTTTTTTATTTTTTTAAGCGAATCTTCTCGTTATTACATTACCAAAAATAAATATAACACATCCGAAATATAAACCGTTGGGGCAATTTGAACACGCTCATTTTGGCGCGCTTTTTTTGTGACGTCAGATTACACTTTCAGACGAATTCGATGTCAACAACGGAGTGAAGTTCACAAATTTTTTGAAAGTTAAAAAAGTGAGTGATATAAATTAACTTATTACCATGGAAAAGCCAATAAAAACTTATTATAAATATTGTGCCGTTCCTTTGTGCCAAAATAATATCAAAACTGCACCTGACAAAGTATATTCAGTCATTGTGTTGAGTCTTTGTACACGGGAATTTAAAAATTTAACACTGAAAACGTATTAGTTATTAACTTAAAATGAAACAAATAATCACCAGAAACCAAATATTACACATACACACAACTTGTTGACACTCTTGACAGTGTAGGTTGACGTCACGTTTTATTCAACCAATAGCGTAGCGTTTTAAAAATTTGCGAGGGAATCTTAAAAAAGCCAATTTTTGATGATTAAATTTCACTACTAAATTGTAATAAATTTCAAAAATAATTGTATGGGTATCTTTTTTTAGCAATAAAAATTACAAATAAAAATATTTTGTCCATTTTGGTGTCACGTGCATATTCCCTATTAATTAAAATGAGAAATTCTTCTTTAGATACATTTATTTTTGAGCTTTAAAAATTTATTACGTTTTTTATGGTATAATTATTACGAGTATATTCTTGGAAAGGACTGTATATATTTGGATACATTTTTGTATTTAGATTAGCCTTGGGTTAATATACATTAGTTAATCAATGTTTAATATGTAAAAATGCATGGAGCCTTTGTGCAGTGACTTTTTTCAGGGTTATGTACCTAAGGGTTTAACATTGACTATTAAATACTAGAATATTAAAAAAAAAACAAAACTGCAATAAAGAAATAGCTCAAGTATATACATGATGTAACTAAAATGAAACTTTTCGTGAATTACTTGCAGTGACTTTATTTTATATTCAAATTATACTTATCTACTCTAATGAAATGAAATTTAAATATAAATCGTGTTAGTAGTATTTTATCATACAATTGATTGAAAAAATGTACAAGTAAATATTAGTTCCTTTAGTCAGGCTTGTTGGCTTAATCCGGGGATTTCCACTCTATTTTGGAGCCTAATTACTAGCGCTTATCTATTCGTTGAGTTTTTTAAAAATACAACAATTATACTTGCTACTAAAATATTAGTCATTCTTCTAACAAGTTGGTACACGTAATACAACTAATACAGTATCTTGAAATGAAACTTTCAGAACTTGTGTTTAATAATATGGTCGATTTTTAGACCTCGCTGACCCCCAAAATCAATTTTCGACCATCGACCCCTAGGAAAGCGATTTCTATCGACCACTTTGGGAAACCCTTATTTAGTCGTTAGGGACTCTGACTGCTAAGCCAAAAGTCGCTGGTTCTATCCCAGCTCAGGACAAATATTGTGGTGACATAAGCGCCATGAAATATATCTTTCTTTTTTATCATATATCTGTATAATATGACATTGACAATTACTAATTTTTAAAACTTTAGAAATAATGCTTGGCTTAATTAATTACGTAAAATGAAATATACTTATCACGAAACTATATAAATGTTCGTTATCATCATCATCACCACCATCTGTCTTTTCATATAGGCATGTGATATACAAACTATTTTGACAAATGTACCGTTTATACTTTACAGTTTCCAAGAATTGCGTCGTGATTTGCAAGCTGTCATCGGTACTCGAGCAAATATCAACATTGCTCAAATAGAGAACTATGGCGGTGAGACGTTTTTAAGTGAACAGCTTGTCCAGAAGATGATCAATGACTCCAAAACTTCGTTCATCCGATGTAAGACTGTAAGTGAATAGAATGCATTTTTTTTTGTATTTTTTTATCTTTATTAACCAATAAAACCTCTTGATTTAGCAGTGGTTTCTCGGGTAATTTACTGGGTATGGTTTGTTTCGGTACTTGTAGTAAATGTCAACTTATATTATATGTAACAAGTACATGTTTTTATCATTACAGCTATGTACTACAAACGAGGTTTCTAATACAACAGTGGCTTTGCTCGAAATACTGATACAACATTTGCTCGTTGAGCATGTTGATTATGCTTTAGATCTGGGACTGCAATCCATACCGATCGCAGAGAGCAAGTCACCGCCACAGGTAAATTATTCTAAATTTTTACTTAAATTACATGCAGACAGACAACAATATCTGCGACAAAGTCTAAATAATATACTAAATATGAGTTAGTAACATAATAAGAATAAATAGTTTAAGCGTGACGTTTCCACGCCTTAATTCAGTCTTGGAATTTGCCAGTCATAATGACAGAGGTACAGATCAAAACATATGGGATTTTCAGTCAGGTAAAAGCATGATTTCGATGTATCCATTGATTTCAATCAATTACTTCGGGTACTCCTCAATTAAGGAAAGCAAAGGTCTGCTGCTGTTCAAAAACCTTAGGCTTACGAGTGCCTTACGATATATATCTCTAACATATATAAAACTACCTCTTTTTTCGCATTTTTATGTCTTCAAAAAGGCGACGATTTCAGGGTTTATGTATGCATGCCAGTTTCTTTATTTCTCTTTCACTTCTGAATGCCTGATCTGATTTGGATATATCATTAAAAACTCACCCACTCTAGGAATATATCCTGTGTCGGGGGACTTTACAAACATACATGAAACAAATACAAAGAACACTTAGACTCAGAACAACAATTTGTGAACTACACAAAGTGTTGTCCCATGTGGAGATCGCACCCATAACTGTAAGAAGTTGTGCGGTGACCGCTTAAACCACTACACCATCCGTGCAGTCAACATTGACAGTTTTCAACATTTAACAAGTCAACATTTTTGTAAATTTTAATAAAGTAATATGGTTGTGTAGCACTAATGTTTTTTGCCAACTTATTCGTCATAGTAATGCGATGATATTTATTTCAGATTTACTTCTTTGATATAGTAAATCAAGCCAACAAAATCATAAGAATGTTTGAGGAACACTTTCAGGAATCAGTGTCGCCTTGTATGACGTGAGTATTCAATACTTTTTCATTATATTTGTATAGATTTTATTTCTCAAAACTTTAACATATCGACGGCATAAAGCGAAAATCTTGAATTAGTTCTTTTTTAAGTTTTTAAATTTTTTCGTCATAGGACTACAAAACATAGCCATTCGGCTAGGCGTTTTCTGATTGATAACATACTAAGGTAAGTTTTACATGTAGGCTAAATTTCTGGATACGAAATATTCGCTTTTTACCGTCGACACGTGGATGAAGAGGATTCTAAAAAAAAAAAATATGAAAGCAATCCTTATATAGTATAGCAGTACCTATAATACCAGCAAAAGTAATAAAGAAATGCATCATAGTTATGTCGATATTTTGGATCTCACACGAATTTTACTAATAGTATTCTATGTTTTTAAACGCAACTCCCGCACTAGGAATATATCCTGTGTTGCGGGGGACGTTACAAACATACATGAAACTGACGTAAAGAACACCCAGACTCAGAACGACGATTTGTGGATCACACAAAGTGTCGTTCCATCTGGAGATCAAACCCACAGCACTCAGCATAATAGGAAGCTGCGTGGCGATCGCTTGAAACACTATGCCATCCGTGCAAGAATAAGGTGATTTCCTTTTAAATATTAAAACATTTTCAGGTCGGCATCGAAACAAAATGAGTGTGTGCAGCGTAAAAAATCTATAATGGATCAACTTGAGAATAAGTTGGATGCAGGTTTAGAGCGAGCTATCGCAGCTATCGTCGGTTGGGTCAAACTCCATTTGCAGACCGAGCAGAAGAAGACCGACTTTAAACCTGAAGGAGATATCGATACTATTGCGTCGTCGGTAAACACATGTTCAATCTTAGTTTCTTTTATATCTATGAAATGGAGGAGAGTCAATAAGTCGTAAGAATAGAGTTACAAGTTTAATCCTGACGGTCGACTTTGGACAGCTTTAAATTTCTTGTTTCATTAAATTAACCATTAATACTAGATAACCATGATTATTGTTCTATAGTACTTACCTAAGTTTTGTGAAGGCTTTAATACACATTTTATAACTGTACATCTCATAATGTTTAACAATTTCAGCTCTCTGTATTTCATTTACATATTAACTTAAGTATTCTAAATTTCACATTTCTGCCTTTGCATCCTTGTTTATGTGTATGTTTTATCTTTATTTAAGTCAAGACATAACGTATATCTTTTTTTGTTGACGGGGTGGAATATCCCTTTGGATCTCCTGCTCCTCGGGGACATAACGTCTATCTTGTATCTATAAAAAAAATCAGGATATGTGACGTTCCTAGGCATGCTTGGCGGTGGTTTCGTACCTGAATAATGTGATGGACAAAATACACGGGGGACTGGAGGGCGACAACCTCCACGCAGTTACACTGGAACTCGCCGTCAGATTGCATAGGATTATATACGAACATCTGCATAGTTATCAATTTAATTCTGCTGGTGAGTTTTCTTTTTTATTTGGTTTTTAGACGCATTATTCTTTTAAATACAACATTAAATTTTAAATTGTTTGAACAATTTTATATTAAATTCTGTATTCAGTAAATCTTTTATCTTGTATTTCTTTTATAAATTCATAAGTTACGCTATCTTTGTCATCACCCGCAAACAGTCGGGTAAAAGTAACTTCAACTGTTCCACATAAAATGCAGAAGCTGTTTGCTTTTTCAGAGGGCTAGGTAGAAATGTACCGAAATTTCGTCCCACTCATTAATAGCAGGCAAGATTGCAGTTAACTAAGCACTTTTTGATAAAAAAGTACATCAGAGTATATCGATTTAAAATGTAAAATAAGTGTCAGCCAGTAGTTTGAACAAGTCAACTGATCATTGCCGTTTAAGCCGAGTCCGCTAACATAATTAATTTTGATACATATATTGTATCAATCGTAATAATAGTCGTGTCTCTCAATAGTAATAAATTTTCTCCGTTTTTGAAACATTCTTCATTGGTGCTCCGCTCCTATTGGTCTTAGCGTGATGATATATAGCCTATAGCCTTCCTCGATAAATGGGCTATCTAACACGTGATGATATATAGCCTATAGCCTTCCTCGATAAATGGGCTATCTAACACTGAAAGAATTTTTCAAATCGGACCAGTAGTTCCTGTGATTAACGCGTTCAAACAAACAAACAAACTCTTCAGCTTTATAATATTAGTATAGATTGATGGTTTGTATAGCAGTTAGTAAGTGTGGAAGTGTATTATGTGTAGGTGCGATGATAGCGATCTGCGACGTGAAGGAGTACCGCTCGGCGGTGTGCGGGCGCGGCGCGCGCGCGGCCCCGGCGCCTGCGCACGCGCTCTTCGACGCTCTGCACGCGCTCTGCAACCTGCTGCTCGTCAAGCCGGAGAACTTGCATCAGGTCTGCGAAGGTGAAACACTCGTAAGTACATACATACGTGAAACCTTTTACGATTCGGAGTAGGCTAAGACGACTGCTGACCGCCATATACTTCTGTCCCTGAAATCCTAAGTGCTTCCCATTTTCCTCGTCTTTCATTAAAGTAATAATAATAAGTTTACATATCGCCGTATGTACTGCTGGTGAAACCTGTTGTTCCCACTACCGTTAGCCTTATACACTTCAATTCAAACTCATTCTTTCTATGTATCCGATCAACCTCAACGTTTTTAAATATTTAAATCGCAATCCATTTTAAAATAAATGAGAAGGGAGGAAGAAAGGTGCAAGTGGAGGACGAAAATAATAAACAAAAGAAAGAAAAATGAAAATGAACAAAAGAAGAAGCTTTTACTTCTGCAAGCTTCTGCAAGCTTCTGAAGCAAGGAGAAATTCCTCACCGGTCAAGCCTGATAATATAATATCCTTTCGACCGCCATCGCAACTGTGTTTCGCAACCAAGTTGTTCACGAAGATTTTTAAGTCTCATGGCAACTAGATGTGATAGAATAACATCTATTCTTGATACGCAACTAATCACTACATTTCTATTCTTTACATTCTATTTTTATTCTACATTAATAATTAAAACCTCTACAAAGTTTTGAAGAGAATATTACAATTCCTGACATTCCCATTTCCTAATTTGGTCTGTATTTGAGTTCTAATTTTAATATTTGCAATACAACAATTAGAGGGACAAGAAATTACGGTTGGGCATTACCTGGAAATAAAAACCCCTTTCTCCATAACATTTTAGTTGGTTTAAAAAATTTTAGTTACAGAAGTTGTTTAAGATTTTTTAAATTATTATTATCTTCACAAACTGTCACATTTATAATATTAGTAAGTTCTGTTTGGGGTCACAACGAGCTGTTTAAGCTAAAACATCCTCGTGGACAACTAGCTGCGAAACACAGTTGCGATAGCGGCCGAAAACAAGCCGAGCAAATACAAAGAGGTGAGGGCATAAGCAACTATGCACTGGGATTCTAAGTAGGTCCTGACGTCATCACAGTGGGCGTGGCTTAAAATTAGTACACTCACCGTCCGTACTGTGTGCTTGTGTCGCAATATCTCAAATCTGTATATTTTCGTGGTATTAAGAAGAAAAGAATGCAATTTTGTATTTTATCGTGTTATAATA
Organism: Arctia plantaginis; assembly: GCA_902825455.1. Taxonomy (NCBI): domain Eukaryota; kingdom Metazoa; phylum Arthropoda; class Insecta; order Lepidoptera; family Erebidae; genus Arctia; species Arctia plantaginis. Next base: position 9,378,649 of record CADEBD010000344.1, read on the forward strand.
ATTCGGATAGACGTTTTGTTTAAGTAATTTTTATACTTGTTTTTAAAATAGTTCTGGAAAAATCTCTTACTGTTTTTTGAAATATAGTTTCTTCTATTCGTCACTAGATAACTAAACTTTGCGTAATTTAAACTGAAAATACAAAGGTACGTAATGCTTAGTTTTAGTCAGATAAAAAATTTGTTCTGCATTTAGTCCTAAAGAATTCCAAAACAACCTATTTAATTTTTTAGTAATCATTTTGTAAACAGACTGTCATCGATCGTCAACTAGAAAAACATACACTAACTGAACAAAATGACAGGACCGAAATTGAAATCCAATGTTAATCCAATGAAGTACTTATAATTTGATAATGAAGGAAATTCTAATTTAGGAAATTTTTAAATTATAAGTGACATTCTTATTGAAAAAAAAAACAATTCCTAAAATTGGAATATGTTTAGAATTTCGTAAAAGTCTACCCAAGAAGTAGTCATTTATGAGTTATATCCACATGCAAATACAAAAAGGAGGTGTTGTAATCAGATTTCTCATAAATACAGACAAAATAAGAATAAGTATGGAAACAAATTTCAATCATTATTCGTGAAATCGTTAAGTATAAACGTTTGTAGTAATACAAACTTTTTTATTCTCACACCAGCAATACCCAGCGCCTATAAGTCCAGGTAATAATTTATCTGTACACCACATTTTATCCAAATCCATCCAGCCGTTTCAGTATGAAAAATAACATATACACAGTAGTCAACGAGAAACAACACATATACTTTTGCTTTTATAATATTAGGGAGGTTAGTACGAATATAATATAAGTAAGTTTTTGCAATAGGTGTAAGTAAGAAAATGGTACAGAAAATTAATCTAAAAAAAAGTCACTGGTATAAAAATTCTGAGTACGTCCCTTACATCCTACACTTAGTGTGAGATAGCTGAACTAAATAGCAACATCGACATAGAACGATGCGAGTAGTTCTGCTATTATTTGATAGATGGAAAGGAAAAGTGAAGTGGGCGGAGCCTACACCCAATCACGCGTTGTTTCATAGCAAAAATCTAATTACAATAACTCCTTGGTGTATTTGCTCCGTGATGCCAAATCATGACTCCCACGGTTCATTCTACATATAAACATCATCATCAATTTAAATACTATTTTTTGTTACAGGCGGAACTGGACCATTCCATACTCCACAGCTTCATACAACTGCGGGCCGACTACAAGAGCCACAAACTTTCCACCTTCCTGAAAGGATTATAGTAATTTAAAAAAAAACGTACTCAATTATAATATACTGTTTACATATCTAGGTAATATTGCTTTGTATATTAGTATAGAAATCATTTAATACATTAAAAGTATTAAAACATATTTTAAATATCTCTATAACTTATATTTATTAATTATATTTGTTGAGTTAAGCTGTATAAATTATAGAATATATTTTTGTAGAACCACTTAACTGTAGTTTTCTATTAAACAATATGTATGTATGTGTGCTTTAAGATTTATGACTGTAGTTAACGAATTAAACAACCATTTTGAATTTTAAATATTTATATACATACTCAACAGAAGGTATCCCTTGGCAAGGTTTAGAAGAATTAAACGTATTCGTAAATAATACTAAGAATATTGTCAGAGACTATCATTGATAGTAAGTGTATAAACTAACAATTAAGCTAACAATACAACTACAAACTGATCAGCTAGTTAGTATCACGTCGTATTAACACAAGAGTAAAAATAAACAAGCTCTATAGAGAGACTAGTTGACTGAGTTATCAGAATAACAATTTAGGAGTGTCTTTATGATTTACTAGCTTTTGCCCGCGGCACCGTCCGCTTGTATGTAAAAAGTAAAAAAAGTAGCCTTTATCTTTCCTCAAGAATCAAGTCTCTCCATGCCAAATCGATTTAGCGGTTTTGGATTTCCCAAACAAAATTCCGCCTTTTCACCCCCTTAAAGGGTGATTTCTGGAATAAAACCTATCCTATGTCCTTTCCCAAATTCATCTAAATCGTTTCAGCGGTTTATGCGCGAAGAGGTAACATACAGAAAACAGACTTACACACACTTACACATTTGTAATATGAGTATGGATACTTTATTATACTTGTACTATTATATAGCATGTATAAGATATGTGTATGCATTTATAGGATATTTTTATAACATATATTCAATTTAGCCTCATATATTACGAGTTTCACATTTCACCTGCCATACAGCTCTCTAACGCCTAAAGTTTGATTCGAGGAAAATGCCCATGTGCCATATTTTTGCAGGTAGTTTAAATGAAGAAATAAATAAAAAAACGGAACAGTGATGAAGTTTGATACAACTGCGCTACAAACAATATACAATAGTTACATTATTACAAACTTGAGGCCCATGTGTGAGTGAATACTGGTGGCTTTGTCGTGTACGGCAACTAACTGGTTTGTACCGGCTCGTCCAGCGTTCACACTGCTCAGTATGAATGAAATACTACAACATTAAAGTCCATCTAATCTAAGTTTGAATGTTCACACTTTACAAGACAAAACAACTTTGTATAGGCGTAGGTAACTCACACAATTTTAATAAATTTTCCGTAAATCATGGATTTATGAAGCAAATTTTATTTTGTCACAATATGTACAATTCTTTACATAACAACACAACACACAATAACATTTTTTAAAATTTAAATATTTTAATCAAAGCACAACACCCAATATACATGAACTGTCAAACGCTACCTCTTAGATGAAATGGGCTATAGTAGTAAACAATAAAATAGTATTTTCCTATATAAAAAAGTGATGCTCGACATGTGGAGGGCGTTCAACAGGGTGAGGCACGAAGGCCTCATCCACAAACAATCGATAGCCACATTGCTGCGTTGAGTGATTGCAGTCATCGCATCGTTCCTCTCACAAAGGATCTTCCAAACATTGACTGAGAAAACCAATCCGACCGGATATCGACAAGGGAGCTGCTTTCTGCCACCCTTATACGCCTAATTAGCTAGTCATTTCTGAAACCATGGAAGACTGCAGCACAATGCACGATGACCTTATTAAGGTCTCTAAACGAGTGGGTCTTAAAATTAACATGGATAAGACGAAAATTATGTCGATAAATTAAAACCACCTCGGGGCGTCAACACACCGGGGTTTTGCGGCAGGGTGGTGTCGGAATCGGACCGACTAAAACCACACAGTGTGCCACTCTGCGCCTCCAATAGGAGGGGTCCGGCAACTGCTGTTATTAAGACACCCGGATCCCTCCTAGCGCCTGTCCGCAACGGCGCGGGCGCCACCTTCAGGTACATTCTCTATTTAGGCGGGCGGAGGAGAAAACCCGTCCCGGCCACCCGCGGTCCACACTCAGGGCGACATGAGGCGGTGGTAAGCGCGCCTCCGCCGCCCGGTTCGCCGGCGACGAGTTCAGGTCGTCCTCTAGGGCCCTATCCGCCGCCTCCTTCTTCGAGATGACGTCTTCGCAGAAGGATGCGACTGCGGTGAAACATCTGTCACTACCGGCCATGCAGCGTATGACGGCCGGTAGCAAGAGATCCCCCCCGATGACTGCAATGAGGACCCGGCTCTCCGGCCTCCTAATCCCACGGGGGAGTACCGGCCAATGCGCACGCCGCCTCCGTCGAAACAGTGCAGTAACCGCGTATGGCTCTAACCGCTAATATCCTCTGAGGGCGCCAGAGGCGCGCCCTATTCCGGGTTGTCAGAGCCTTCGCCCACATCGGTGCACCGTACAGTGCCATTGACTTGATACTTCATCTGGGCCTGAACCGGTACGAGGACCGAATCGACTGAGATGGAGGCGCGGGGGTGTGGACTACGACAGGGACGATTACGAATACTTATTACAGACTATCCAGCTAGGTAGGTCCAACTTTGAAAAAGAGGTCAATTGTCGAATCCCAATTGGCTGGGCAGCGTCCGGGAAGTTTTTTTTTATGTTATAGGGGGCAGACGAGCAGACGGGTCACCTGATGGAAAGTGACTATCGCCGCCCATGAACGTCTGCAACTCAGGAGTCACAAACGCGTTTCCGGCCTTTTAGGAAGGAGTACGCTCTTTTCTTGAAGGTTTGGTTGGATGTGCGGGGCAAAAAGTGTCTAGAGAAGCGCACAGTAATGAGGATGAAAATTTTGCCGTGTGGAACGATCGCGGAAATTTGCGGCTGGTATTAGTCCGAACAATTCTAGTGATGTGCCGGATCGTTAACAAAGTATATCCGCGGATACAGATCTGAATACAGATTTTTGGTGTCAAGATCCGCGGATACGGATACGGATCTTAAGTTTCTTACTCAATCGGAGCCCGTGACCTTGATAGTTGTCGCCACTTGACGCTTTGCCGTTGATATTTAAATATTTCATTATTTTAATAAGCTAATACAAAGATGTTTGATTGATCTCATTATAAAGATAGCTCTTTTAGTACCTACGACCTGCCTAGTTGATTTAGTATAGTACGATAAATGATTGCAATACAAAGGTGCCAAATATTTGTTTTAGGAAATAAAAAGTAATCTGAACAGAATTCAAGAGTTTTTCATAGCTACCTAATAACCATTATTCAGGGTTATTTTAAATTTACTGAAAACCTCTGAAGTGCATATTAGTAACATTATAAACAACAACTTTTCTTCTGGACTAACACCGAAAACGAAAGAAAGAAAATTGTTTCTCCATACAAACTAACAACATTTGATTGGTCATTTAAATGGAAGACCAATTTTTTTTCATTTTGACCTTGGCCAGAAAAAAAGTTGCTGTTTATAGTGTTACAAACACATACCCAAGAGTTTTACAGTGAATACAAAATCACCTATATAGAATTTCATCTATGTAATATGTATTGAAAGATCCGCCAAAAAAGTCACGGATACGGATACGGTTACGGATCTCTCTTCTCCCTTGGATATCCGCGGATACGGATACGGATATCCGGCACATCACTAAACAATTCCTCGGAGCACTCTCCTTGATATATGCGAAAGAGAATGCAGAGTACAGTAACAGTATCTGTACTGTTACTGTACTCTGCATTCTCGTATTGCCACATCGTAACGCCAAGGGATCGAGCCGATCGGAGATGTTTGGGCTATCGACGATTCGAGTCGCTCTTCGTTGGATGCGGTCCAGAGGGAGAAGCTGGTACTGAGGTGCCCCTGCTTAGAGATGAGAACAGTATTCCATATGCGGCCAGACTTGCGCCTTAAAAAGCTGAAGGCGGTGAGCCGGAGTGAAATACTTCCTCGCTCTGTTCAGTACACTGAGCTTCGTGACATTTTCTCGTTTCAAATACCGCAGTGCGTCAAGACGAAAGTTTATGACCAGTGTGTTACCAGTGATGACTTATGGCACACAGACGTGGTAATTCACAATGGGCCATAAAAGGAGGGTCAAAATCACCCAAAGAGCAATGAAGAGGGCAATGCTCGAAGTTTCTCTGAGTGATCGAATCAGGAATGAGGAGACAAGGTCACTGAAATTGCCCGGAGAATTGCCAAACTTAAGTGGCAGTGGGCGGAGCACACTGTTCGCAAAAAAGACCATGGGACCATTTGGACAAACGGTGGCGATCACGTACCTGATGTTGGAGCGTGGAAAGCCGTTGGATGCGGACATCACAGAACTGGATGTTGTGGACAGCTTTAGGGGAGGCCTATGTCCAGCTGTGGACGTCCTTCGGCTGAGATGTTGATGATATACGCCTAACAGAGGCGATCCCTGTAGTCGTAGACGTCAAAATTACACTTTGCCAATGACACCGCTTTTCTGTCGAACTCCCCTACCTCATCACATCAACAGTCTTAAATAGTCCACTGCTGGAAATAGGCTGCACATACAACAAGTACTTTTGAATACTCAAAGACTTCAGTAGTACCTTGATTACCCAATGAAGTAAGTATAATGTGACTGACGCGAAGTTAACATTTAAATCGTAAATAACATTACTGACGACGTTATACGACGTTTCAAATTCATTCGTTGTAAGTATTATTATTGTTGTATAGATTACCGATTACCTATAAAATCGCTGTTTTTTTATCAGACGAATGAAAAAAAAATCCTGAACTTCGTCATTTTTTAAATTCTTTTATTTTTTTTTATGGAAGAAAGGCAAACGAGCAGACGGGTCACCTGATGGAAAGCGAAAGTGGTGAGGATGAAAATCTTGCCGTGTGTATTAATCCGAACAATTCCTCGAGCACTCTCCATGATATATACGATAGAAAATGCAGAGTGAAGCTACATCTCTACGCCAAGGGATCGATCTTTTGGCTATCGACGACTCGAGTCGCTCATCGTTGGATACGGTCCAGAGGGAGAAGCTGGTACTGGGGTGCCCCTGCATAGAGATGAGGACAGTATTCCATACACGGCCGGACTTGCGCCTTATAGAGTTCGAGGCGGTGGGCCGGAGTAAAATACTGCCTCGATCTGTTCAGCACACCGATCATCTTCGAGGCGAAATTGACCTTACTCTCTAAGTGACTCCCAAACTGGACCTCGCTCGATATTTCAATGCCTACGATTCCGATACTACCTGAGGCAGTTAGGGAGGTGCTCTCGAACCGAGGCGATACGACAAACGGTATCTTTTTTGGGGTGGACACGCAAACCTGTGTCTTTTTGGGTTAAAATGGACTAGGTTCAGTCGACCCCAATCTGAAACCTCCGCCAAGGAAGTTTCAATGTTAGACACAAGTCATTATCAAAATAAATAATAAGTAGGTACATACTTAATGGTCCCATGTGGTGTTATTTAAATTAGAAGGGTTTTTTTAAATATGTGTAAGTTACAGTGGCTCTCCGCCTGGGCTGCAGGGTGTGCGAACCACATAGATGCACCTGCGGTTCCATGGTGGGGGCCGATGGTCTTCATGCACTGAGTTGTCGTCGCTGCGCAGGTAGATTTTCGCGACACCATGCCCTAAATGACCATAGTCCGAAGGGCTCTTATATCCGCCAATGTACCCTGCGTGCTGGAGCCATCGGGTCTTAGCAGATCTGACGGGAAGCGGCCGGATGGCTTGACTTTGGTGCCGTGGAAAAACGGCAAGTGCTTGGTATGGGACGCCACATGCGTTAGCACAGTCGCGACCTCACATCTGAGTCGTACCGTCCAAGCCCCGGCGGCGGCGGCGGAGGATGCGGCTAGTAGGAAGCGATCAAAATACGCCGCAATGGAGACGCACTATTATTTTGTGCCTATTGCGGTGGAGACTTAGGGCAGTTGGGGGTCAGAAGCTAAAAAGTTAATTGCGGAGATTGGTCGCCGAGTTAGGGAAAAAAGTGGTGACTCCCGCTCCGGCTCGTTTCTGGTGCAAAGAATGTCCGTTGCAATTCAGCGAGGCAATGCTGCCAGTATCATGGGCACCTTTGCACCGGGAGCGACCCGGGGCGGGTTATATGATCTGACTTAAAAAAAAAAAAATATAATTGTAACTTAAATGTATGTATTTTAAATAAATTCTTATATTACATACGCCTTTGATAATACTGGCAAACCATACCCACCTAGGTATTCACATTTGACACTCCTTAGAATCTTTGTCTCTGTTCGGTTCTTACTCATGTGGTATAATAATGGTCGCTAGCGTTATCAGCGGTATCTATACGACATGGCTTCACTACGTCCATTCATAAGTTCCCCCCACCATCCCAACTCCAACGTTATTTGAATGAACGCGCCTGTGTGCGTGCGAGCGAGCGCGAGTTGTGGCGAGACGCAGGCGCACCTACCAATGTGTTCACTCGCAGTGTCGAACGAACCGGCCGGCGGTAACGTACTGCCTTTCGTCCGCGTCGCGTAATCAACCAACCGTTCATAACAGTGATATGCACACAATTTGAGTGTAACAACGCTTTGATAACGATTATTACAGAGTGCTGTGACGATATCGCTAATCTGGATAATATCATTAAAATTGAGAGGTAAGCAGCTACACCGAATATGTTTATTTTCATTCAAGCCCCGACGCCTACGCTCCGTGCTGTGTCGCGATTTGTGAGCGACGAATTTACATGTTATAAGTTCATTCATTGGATGTTTGGGCCTATTTATATTATTATCAACGTGCGTGCCGTATGAATGGGTGATTAGGGTGTCTCATTGTGACGAGTGACTGATATGAGATGATTGATTCACAACGAAACGAGTCACTCAGCCCTCGCTCTGGTAAAGTGGTATTTTTAAGAATTTCTAGGTAGTAGGTGAAAAGTTGTATCAACTGTGGCTAGGTAATCTTTTGTCGGTTGCTAGCATTATCTAGGTGAGACCGGCTCCGCGTCCGCTCCATTTCAAGTGGCGTTTTTATCCCGGCGCTACCTGAGCGAGTCGAGTGGACTTGTCTCGCCACAAGTCGATCCTAATGGCAATGCGCACCAAATCGACAGACACCGCAGACCACACCTTTGGGAAAGAAGTGATTTTATCTAGCTTTTTGCCCGTAGTCGCTTAAGCAGCCATACACTATTTATAGCTCTGTTTAGAAATTCTTGGTACACCTACACCAAGTTTCAAATCATTTCGCAATAATTAAAATTGATTATTAATAGCTATGTGTAGAAAGATTACGAAAAGATAAAGAACAATAAATCATAAAGTTTACGAGTGTGTTTACCTAGGCTAACTGCACGGAGTCGAGAGCTCAATAACTTTACATTGAACTTATGACTTGAAACTTAAAATAATAGACTATTTTAAGTTCGCCTCGCTCAAGCTACTCTTATGCAAAACTTTAGCAATGACAATAATAATTGCATTTCAACACTATGCCTGTTAACAGGTAGTAAAAATTGAGATAACTGGATATATAAGTATGTTATGGTTTTTTATAGATACACTAGCTATTGCGTAATATTAATAAATCCCACCGAATAATCACTATTCTTAAGTAGTTTGATAAATTTATCATTCAAATTACAAAAACCGATCATAATCTAGGTATACAATCTGAACTGAAGTAAAAAATACTGTTACATCGATATCAATATAAATAATGCTATTGAGTTGCGTATTTCTTTATTACGGTACTTTAAAAATAATTCTCTGCCTTGACTTGTTGAACTACCAATTCGTAACACAACTAAAACAAACAACAAAGCATTTTGAATGCACATTTTAATTGCTCGAACATAAAAAGTAATTGTGTGGCTCTCACATTCTTCAGAGAACAGATACAAGATCATGTTGACGGACAGAATTGCTCGAGCCTAAACACCACGTGGTAGGTACAAATTTCAACACAAATCACATTAGAACCAAGAGCACTGAAACGAATAGCATAAATAACCCGCTATCTATCGCTATCTAGTCCCTATCAGATATGATAAACTACGTTCTTGTTATGTTCGTACGTATTTCGTTCGTTCGAAGAAATCCCCTAAATAAACTATAGTTCGTACAATCTTGTAACTACTTGATGACTATAAAAGTGACATTCTAGACTTATTTACTCATGACGTATTTAAATTTTAAAATAAACAAATATTTATTCATAGATAGATATTTCATCATCATCTTCATGAACTGTTCCATCACTTATTATTTTATTTATTTATTAAAAAAGTGTCAAAGTATGGAGAGTGCATAAGATTTGTTTGCTTCATATTATATTTTTATCATTTACTAATTGTGCCAATAGCATCATTTATACTAGTATATTCCAACCCAATACCAACCAACCCAATATACCATTACTACAAGACACGAGCACATTACAAACCAATTTCTTTCATTGATGAAATTAAAACAATATTATTTATATGAAATAAAATTATTATCCATAACATTCCCAGCATTGTTCATTTAAATAACGTTTGATACAATACAGTGTTACAATTCACAAGAATATCGGCTCATTCTACGGCTTTTGAGGGTTTAGTAATTCTTCTTTCCATTACTAGTTCTAGAATCAACAATGTAAGAAACCTGCTGTGTAGCGATGATATTTAAAACATTACAATAAAGAATAGTTTTAATTCATAATAGTGGTATCCCACAGGGTTGTCTAAAGAGTCGGAGCTGTTAAGCTACTTGATCAATTCCACATAGCAATGAAGATTGTCAAGTTTTGTAGAATTTGACTATAACTACATATTGTTTTTGTCCTGTCGTTGAGATTGTTTTGCTTTCCATTGAAGATACTTACATAAGTAGGATTACAGTATCAACAGTCCATAGCTACGCAACACAGAAAATTTGTATTTCAGTGTTTTGTACGCCAGTTATCGATTACGGTTGCATCGCCATAAATCTTGTAATGGTTATTGGTGAAATAAAATATCTTGCACACGATGATTCATCTAACCATGAAGGTTGTAGCTTCACTGTGCGTTTTATGAACACTAAACTATTTTAACAAGCTGTTATAGGCTGTATTCTTACCTAAAATTTACGTGGATGTTTCTCATTTAACTCGTAACGGTATGAAATAATTGATGGTCCTCAAAATTTACACAAGTTTAAAGTAGCATTGTGTAATTTCAGTTTATCTGTCTGTTCACTATATTTTTAAGGTTACTTATACTTACTATGATTGTGGCTATAAAACGCCAGAAAGGTGGACGATCAATAAAATTCATTCAACTGAAAAAAATCTTTATTGTTATGAACTTGTACCACGCCAGGTTTCGGAATTACTTCTAAAGAGTGATGAAGGTCTGTTGGGCAGATTTACAAGCTTAGTGTAGCTATAATGTTAACCTAAAATTTTTACAGCCAAAAAATAACTAGTAGGTACGCGTAATTGCATGCATTCTATGAACTTGCTAACGAATCACATCACGTTATGTCCATTTATTTTTATGATGCGAAAGTCACATGGGTAGCAATGCGCCATTATAATTTTATCAAACACCAATACGCTTTTATCTGCTTAAATGTAGGTTTTTTAATTGAAATTGAAATCTTCAAATTTTCAAATATTTGAGCGATGACAAAGTTTATCGGTGAAAGACGAATGACTCGCAATTCCAAAATAAACGACTTAATACCGAAATAATAAGTTACCAAATGATCGTGTTCGATTTAATCGGGAATGTAAGTATATCTAAATTAATACCTACACGTGTTTATATTGCAGATTGTTACATCTATATATATAAAAGAAAGTCGTGTTAGTTACACTATTTATAACTCAAGAACGGCTTTACCGATATGGCTGAAAATTGGTGAGGAGGTAGCTTAGAGCCAGGAGACGGACATAGGATACTATTTATTCCGAAACAAAAAAAATAAAAAAAAATATGCACGAACTTTGCTTTACTCGGAGATGCCACGTTATTATACTTGGAATGCTTCATCGAAGAATTTTCAAAGACGGATGATTTTATCTAAGAAAAAAATTAACTTACTAAATTCGAAAATCGGCTTATTTATTGCCTTTAAGGCGGAACAGAGTTCGCCGGGTCAGCTAGTTATATAATAATTGTTGTTCTTTATGGTCGCAATCGGCTTTAAACTGCAAAAACACAATATTGTCAAAACTGACAAGTATAAGGCTAATCTGAAACGATGACTGATTGTATGAACCTGCTGAGGGCTACCTACCTATTAGAACCACTCGATTTCTTTCACACCCATTCGAAGTACGAGGTGGTTTACCCAACTATCCTGATCATTATCCTCGAAGTAGTATGCCTTGACCATAAGGTGCTACTCTAAGGTAGATAACATTTTAAATTATAAAAATTTGAATATCTATGTAGACAGAAAGGTGAATTATCATTCACGGTAAACAGAAAGAGGTTTTAACTTGTAGTCGCTCTATTTCTATTTCCTAGTCGTTGACTTTCAGTGAAATCATGGCCGAGTGGAACTGTCTCCAACATATCTATCGCATCAAAATTGATAATTTATTAGAAATGATTTTGCCTCGCATCTTCTCTTCCGTAAACTGCATATCTGCATGTAGGCTCTGCATACCTCCTAAAGATTCTAACAAGTGACATTAGTTTAAAGTTCAGTACAGATTTTTCAGAATGTCAACTCTCACCCACAAGCTTCTCTAAAAGAAAAAGAGTTCATATCTCCGATACCGAAGCGTTGTGCATCTTTTCACGTTTAATTGTTGTAGCTATTTTCTTCAGTGCCTCACTTCTAAGAAACATAGCAATTATTGCAATTACTTAGAAAGTAAATTAAAAAAAAAAGTAAATTAATGATAATGTATTTGTCAGTTTCATTATGCAGCATACATTTGGATTTACATTACATATTATGTATAATAATATGGGTATAAGGACAAACTAGTAAGCTAAGTAAAAAACAGAAATTGAAGCTAAGTGGCATGTCCTGTCTTCATGACACACGTCACAGCAGGCAGGTCTTAACTTCAATTATCAAACATGGCAAATAACAACAATATGTGAATATATACACAGAAATTAATTTCTGTGTATATATTCACATATTTTTTTTAGCAATCCAACAAGACCAAAATTCCACGTTCGTAGCTGATTACGAAAGTTCAGTTACAAATGTGGATGAAAGGACCTAAAGACGTGAATTAACAAAATGTAACTAAAAGCATTAAAATTAAAGTAGAATGGATTGGCTTTCAGTTTATTCCGCCAACCAGCAGTCATACTGCGAGTTGGCTCTGAGAAACAAGGAATTCGTCAGTAAACCATTTTATTCTTGTTGTTGGAACCCATTCACTATTCAGAGTTGCTGGCTAGGAATTACAATTACAAATTGTGATGCATAGATATACCTACCTACTAATGGTTGACTTTCCGAGAACAAGTAGTTTATAACACCGCACTACTTATTTCTTGTATCGTCCATTACTTTGAACATAAACAGATTCAAACACTTAAAGGTTAATCAGAAATAGATACGCTATATGTTTTGCCCATTTGTAGCACCTCACAAAGTTTAAATAACTCCTGCCTTATTATATATATTTAATTGGTTGACTAACACTTGTTACGATTATTTTCATACACTTAAATATTTCAACTATCCCATATTCCTTCCAAATGTTCAATCGTATTGTGACCTAATTTTTAAATCACGCTTTCATTATCTTTATCTAAGATGTGTATTACCTGTTATTCTAAGAAAATTTAAAAATCAGAAATTTATTTCAGTTTTTACACAAAGATGTCATGTTTTGTATCGAAATCGAACATTTTCACAGTCTTTACTGAAATGTCTAGATCAGATATGAATCTGTTCCATATATTAATTTAAAATATATTATAGAAGTGATAAAAACGGTAGTTACTTAGAATATATCCTGATTAAAGAAGCTATAACCTAGTAGAAAATTAATTAAATTAAAACATTCGTGTTGGAATTTTCGTACGCATATAACATTTTGAATTCATTAACATACATATTTATTATTGTTATCGATTAAATATTCGTGTACTTTTGGGTCAACAACAAACTTGATAACACCGACTGAATTAAAATAAGACTAATATGCTCAGTTCTGGAGTACCAGAAGGCACCCAATATTCATCTTCTGACATTAATCAAACCTACAAATATCGGTAAATCTTACCCGATACCAAAGGTTACACATATAAGAAAAACAACTTGTAATAGCTATTGTATAAAATATTCAAAAATCCGTAAAGCTTTACCCTCGCCTAATTCTCCGCTCCGGGGCGCTCATTTTATCCCACAGTAAACAAAAAATCCGTCGATCAACATCTGATGAGCTGTAGGCGCAGCTGAAGTTCGGTGGACTGTAGTGTTTGAGACGCTAGCGGGGGTGTGCGGGGTGACATCTGCTCGGGCGCAACACATCTATGTGCGTGCAATCAAGTGTGTGTGTGCGTGTAGGGTGCAGTACACCTTGCACGCAACGGGACCCAGACCTGAGCAGGTAGACGATCGCCTGCTGACATAATTTAAAACGGATCTCACTTTCTCAATGCGAATATGGGTTTTTAACATTGTCATTGAATGCTCCTTAGTGAGTTAGCAGAAATTCTGACTGCATTAAGCTAGAACAGGATCGTACTTAAAACAATTTGATAACCTAGAACGCATAAACGTGTGCTGTTTAATGATACCTACCTATAGTGTAGACTGCAAAACTTAGAATTTTAGAATATAAAGCAGAACTCAAATCATGAATTGCTAATGACAGTATTTTCACATTTTGCAATATGGTCGATGTTTCAAGTAAATAAAGTTATAGGTATAACCTTATGTTCAGCGAATTAAAATTTTATAGTGTGAATAAGTGTAGGATTGTCATATTGCATTTTTATCTACATATACGAGTTAATATTGAAAAACCTATAGTAAATCTCTTGCAGCACGGTACTTATAAAATATTAAATTTATGTGATGATTCATGTTAGATTGTATGAATTTGAGGATTGTCTTCTTTCTCAGAAGGCATTAGAGGTTATGTTTATTTACTAACGTTCTCAGCAGCTACCCAATTGACGGCAATAGATTTTCTCTCATTACCCACGTAGGACCAAAAAATTATAGCAAAATATGTATGAGTACCTTACACCTCTCTCCTCGTGAACATACATATATTAGAATATGAAAAATATCGGGAAGAAATCTAAGCTCATGTTAATAAATCTTTAAAACATTTTTTGTGGTCGAAAAACAGATGTTCAACCGAGTTTCAACAACAACACAAACTTACTTTTTGCACATAAACTCACCCACACATAGGCGTTCCTCGTACAAGACTAGAACGATACACACATTACTTGATTAGATCATAGGGATCACATATTTGTAATTCCTTGAAAATGTCATGACTAACAAAATGTGAATACCTATACGTGTCTAGTAAACCAAATACTTCCAAATTAGTATTATTGGACATTGAAACAAAAAAATTAATTGATTAGATGAATTTATCCATTTATTTCTTTACACGCAAGTATGCCAATAACCACATACCGTATGGTACTAGCACAGTAACAATTCAGTCGCAGTACTAAATATAGCACAAAATAAAACAACTGTCTTTTGCCCTTCATTCACAACCCTAATTGTGGCATAAATGAACTCAATGCATGTGAACATAATGTCTATATTCACATGGTGCGCGTGGGCCGGGTAATTGGTTGACGCGGTCGTCTGCGCAAGCGCACCAGAATTTTTAATTATGAATTAATTAGTAACGAACAACAACATAAACGCGCCTAATCCCGATTACTCATATTCATGTCGAGCCGACATAAATATATGATGATAAAGAAGATAACATACCTAATTCTGATTAACATATTTAGTATTGAACAATTTAGGCAAATATTAGCGCAATAATTTTTTTTTAACTTACGTTAGGAAGTACTAGTGGATTGTTCTGTTAAGAGTTGTTACAATTAATGATGCCATACACACGCGCGTGTGTTGAGATCGACGACTCCATGACATAAATATTATTAACGTTAATAGATTGGTTAATAGATTGGTATTATTCACGTTAATAGATTGGTATTCTGATGTTATATCTGTGTGCAAGATTGCAAACAAGGTTACCCCAAATATATAACTTTGTATACAAAAAAACTACATTTATGACTAATTTATTATCCCTTTGAATAATTGTATTCTTTTTATGTCTGTTACTGACCTCTTTAGGTGGATTAAAACATATTTCTGTTTGTTTATGATAAAAATCATAGTTTATTTTAATAAGGAAAAGATGATGAATTCTTTCATTACATATTGCACCGTGTCAGTACTTGCCGCTCCCGACCTGTGGTCCAACCGCTATGTCACACTGGTTGTATCACGGGTAGGAAGTGGTCTTAAGTAAAGTGGAAGTTTATAAGGGCGACAATTGCTTGCACTAATTTGTTATAATCTATAATATATGTGATGGCTAGTGAAAGAAATAGGTGCAAGCAATTTTTTTTATTTGCGCATTTTTAGACGCCAAAAAAAACACGTTTTTGGAAAATTTAATTATGGGGCGAAAATTGCTGTTTTTGTAATCAATGTGTGTTTTTCACCATAGAAAATCTCTACGAAAAATCTAGAAAATCTCTATTTTTTATTATAGAAATAGGCTATAGAAATGTACTTTTCCCCGACTACGTAGTCCAACCGATTGGACCACGGTTAAAGTTGCTTCCCTAGTACAACCGGTTGAACCATAAATAGTGTTACTTACCCGTGGTACAACCAGTTGGACAAAACGGTTGGACCACGGGTCGGGAGCGGTACTTGCCATAAAAAAGAAAGTGTTTTTATTTCTAAAATAAGTTGTAATGGATATGTCTAACAGAAATGTATAAAACTATAATTAATAATTATAATTATTGTTATGACAGCAACAGCTGTCAGCTTGTTCGTAGGTTACTGACTTAATGAATCTAGTTGATGTTTGATAATAGTTACTATTTAAACATTTTTTTAAATTATTTTATTCAGTAAATTTTGAATAAATATTCTGTTTCGGTTTTTAAATAAATTAATTACTCATTCGTTTATAATAGAGCATAAAATTATTAATAACACTGCACGGATGGCGTAGTGGTTTAAGCGGCCACTTCTCCGCGTCTCGTGGGTTCGATCCCCACATGGGCCAACACTTTGTATGATCCATAGATTTTGTTCTGAGTCTAGGTGTTCACATAATCACCCACTGGTGGGTGGTATCCGAGGGAAGTTCCGCACAGAAAGAAATGTGTTCTTTGTGTCCATTTCATTCATATGTTTAGATAGTCTCCCGCGACACAAGACATGCTACTAGTACGGGAGTTTTTAGTTTTAATTTTCCTATTGGGAGCCGAGCCCATTACTGTAGGTATATCGGGCAAGTTTCCAGACTCTGTGTTATTACTAAGTAGTACAAAATCAATGTTAGGTAATGTTATAATAGGGGTTAAAGTATGAAATTGATAGTAATAAATACTTTGAATTGACATAAACTTTTATGGTGTGAGATTTTCGTGTGAAACTTATTTCACATGATACCTATCAGGTTCTTCTTTTAAAAAATGTGCAACATTCGATTTTCGACTTTGAAAAGATGAATACTTCGAATATCCGAGTCATTTTTGAATACGAGTACACTTACGCGGCAGAAACGGCTCGCAATGCCAACGCTGCGTTTGGAGAGGAGACTGCTAATGAACGCACCGTGCGGTTTTGTTTTAAACTCTTTCCTAATGATAACTTCGTCTAGAAGAACGAACCACCTGGAAGACTGCCCGCACAGGTGAATAACGCTGAATTGAAGGAGATGGTGGAAGCTGATCCGAGTTAAACTACCCAGGAATTAGCGGCATGGTTTAACGTTATCCTACCTACAATATTGACTCATTTGCATCAAACCATGTGACGAAATGTGAATAGTTTACAATAACCGTAAGCGAAAAATGCAATGGCTAACAACAAAAAGGTAATGGTAACTGTTTGGTAGTCTCTTCATGGTGTTATTCACTATAGCTTTCTTAGGCCTGGTCAGGCAATAACAGAAGATGTTTACTGTGCCGAACTTCGAACAATGATGGCGAAACTGCCAGTGAAACAACCCCGACTCGTGAATCGAGCTTCACTATTATTGCTCTATGATAACGCAAGACCTCACACTGCACAAGAATCCGTTATAATTTTACAGGAGATGCGGTTAGAAACCATTCATCATCCTCGGACGGGCTACTTTTGGGGATTTGGGCAATTTTATACGTGATCCAAAAAATTCTTCCCAGGAGGTAGCACAAAATGCTTTCACTCAGTATGTCGAATCTAGATTCCCAGAGTTCTATCGTAAAGACATAAATAAACTTCCGTTTTGATGACAGCAATGTATGGGGGTTAATATTTTGATTAAATAAATATACATCTTAGAAAAAAACGAGTTTCAATTTTTAAGTACAAAGTATACACTTGGAAGTACGAAATTGCCGATTTGAAAATTGTATATTTATTAAAATATTTACGGCAAATAAATATTTTTTGTAGCAAAATCAATATCAATTTTTCTAGCAAAATTTAAAAGCGGGTAGCTTAGCATAATGTTGATTGTTACCTTACGTAAAACGGATAAATTATATGTGTAGCAGTAATTTTCTGATAATATTGCGTTGTTTTATTTAATTTTGCAGCAGTTTTACTTGTTCAGCCAAGGAAATCTCTGTTCAGTAAAAATAAATCTGTGATACTTATATTTAGTTATTTATACTATTTACGTTTCACTTACATAACAATCACGAATTTACAACAAAATTCATTAATTTAGAACGGATTTCATTGTGAAGGCTGAAAAACTGTGTTGGGACAAAGCCTTTTGGATAAAACAGATGTTTATAACAGATAGGTACACCCTACACACTATACATAACAAAAAATAAACAGTGGAGTTAATGAATACATTTTTTAAATAAATTATATTATAACTTTTAATAACTATTTTTACGTCAGATTACACGCTGTGCAAGAAGATATTTAATTAGGAAATTAAATCTCTGAAAAAAAATACATAATAATTTAGAAAAAATATTAATTAAAAAATAGTATAGATAGTATAGTATATAGTATAGTAAATAGGAAATAGTGTCGCGAGTTCAATTGTTTTTTCCCATCTCAAAACAAAAAATACATTTTTTTGTTGTTTGTTGTCCAAAAATGCCCAACGCGCCTAAAGAAGTTTTCACTTAAAAAAAAACTAGAACTTTCAGGAAATGTGATAAAGTATGACGCTTAATTGTTATCACCGATTACAACTTACTATAAAAAATGCACATTGAATCAAAACGGGTGTTGTTCTTTGTTTCCTAAACAGCAGACGAAAGTTACTCTAGTACACTTGGCAAACCTAGTAGTTAAGATAATAGTTATTGTTCCTAAGACCTTGGAGCTTTTGATACCACTGTAAATATAAGTGAAGTGTCGTAAAATACTAATTGTATAAACTAACCTCATACTGTGTATAAACTTTACTTGTACTGCTTAAACCTCTACAGGTTCTTTAGGTACCTCTTAAAAATATTTCTATTATTATAAACCTATGTGGACGAAGGTCGAATTTCGACCATATTTGGTATCTTTCAACTGTTTTGTTTTGTGTAATTGTATAGACTTTCTGTACTATGACATTTAAAGTTACAAGATACATTGATGCAAGTTAAATTAAAATGTAAATAAGTATATATTTAAATATAAAATCATCACCCGATGGAAGAAAAAGAGAAATAACTGATGTATTTAATTATCAAATAATAAATAATTTAATTTTGAGTACAGATCTCTATTTACAACAATAATGTAAAATAAATAAATATGTCAAATACAATCTACTTAACTACTACATACACATATCTACATATTATGTATATAATATGTACAAATAAAACATTATTCCTAACAAAATAATCAACATTGCGTTATGTTATAACGGGTTTATCAAAAAACCAATTGTGTTCCATACATTTATAACAAAGTTCGCCTTTAATATCAGAACTGGCTCTTTAATAGATCTTCTTTAGCTTTAATTTGACTGCCTTGTGGGTCTAGTGATTAGAGATCCTGACTGCTAACTGCCAGAGGTCGTCGGTTTGATACCCAGCCAGGACAAATACTTGTGTGATGATAACACGATCATTTGTGCTATGTCTATAAAATGTAGTCAATGTAGGTATGTACTTATTACAAAATATTACTTACATGTTTGTCCGCTTTGGCTTTGCCTAGTTTTCTATCACACCGCCGTGTGTAAGATATGAGTAGTTATTATTATTATCTATTACAAAGGCGCACTGTTATATCACTGATTCTATAACTGAATAATAATTACATTTTATCACACACAGGTTCTGTTTCGCCATTAGTTTAGAAGTATACCGCCATGATTTGAAAACATTGAACAAAATAAATTAAGATTGATTATCATATTATGTAGTCCAGACGAGGCGCAAATTATAATTTTTTGAACTATCAATATATGTACATAATCTTGGTAACACTAACTAGAGGATACAACTCTCACCTGAGGAAAAACCTAAGGTAATTTAGAGTTATTAGAATAATTAGACTCTGACAAAATTTGTTCAAATGTGATATCTGCAGGCCAATATAGTATAGGCCAAAACCTCCTTTCTAAGGAGAGGCCTATGTCCAGCAGTGGACTATTAAAAGCTGTTGCTGATGATGATGATGATATCTGCAGGGTATAATCGATACAAAGTAGATACAGATAGGCTTTTATTAATTATAATTCAGTCAAGATGGAACTGAGTGTAATGTCATCTAGTGATGCTAGTAGGAGACTTGAGGGTTTACAGCTTTACAGCGTATAATAATAATAATTGATTGAGTTTAGAAATTCATTATTTTGAACATCGGCAATAGTGCAATTCTTCGAATAGCACCAATTCTGGCAACTTTAATAATTTAAACACAGATCAAACGAGATAATGTTTGTATAAAGAAATACGATCGATCGAAATCGGATTAAAAGACCAGCACTCGTCCATTACCATTTAAAATGCTTCATGAGGCCTTTTTGAGTCTAAAGACCAACACGTTTCGTTAAAACATTAAAAAAGGTAAACAACTAAATTAAAACAAAAAATCCAGATATTTTGGTTCTCTTTTAGTGTTTAATGATAACTGTTTCAATGTTTTTGTTTCGTTGAAAATATTTTCCACGTTATCTTTTTATCAGCCAGCGTGGTACAGCTGTAATATTAATATCTAGGATATATACCTATTTAGATATTAATCCAAGAAGTGTATATATTGTGTACTTCGCAAATAATTATTTGTCTAAATCAATCAAAATTTTCAAAGGACAAATCAAAGAAAACTTTGATTTGTTCGAAAAAACATGTCTGTACAAAAGAAAATACTCCGAAAACAAAAAGCTGAAAGTTACACGAACTAATTTCTTTTAATGGTTCTGTACCTTAAAAATTGTCACCGACGCAAGGTGTCTAAAGTAACTGTCATCTAGCCGCTTTCTACTGCGTTGAGTGTAGTGGGTGCAATCCCCACAGGGGACTCAGAATAACAATATGCAGATCACACTTTGTGTGATCAATATATGTATTGTTATTCTGAGTCTAGGTGTTCTTTATGTCCGTTTCAAATATGTCTGTAAAGACCGCTAAAGTTGTCTTATTTAAATCGAAGCAGAGAATACCAGAGAACCAAACCTAGTTAACAGTTCATTATTATTACGTACTTTCGCTACGTAAGTAGGCTCTTACACATTGTTCCATTACAAAATCTAATTAAGTACAACATCTAGAGTCTATTTGCAGGTTTTGGTTGTAACAAATTGTTAAGAGTTAAATTGTGGATAAATGTTTATTCAGCGGCATTCCGTTGTCGCGGTTGTGTTGCATTACAAGTGGGTGTCACAGCGCGGCATCGTGGTGTAGGCCAAGGTTTCTGTTTTAAAACAGCGACGAATTTATTGATCAACGACATTAATTTTGTCTCAAAATCTTTAGGCAACAGTCTCACAATTCCCGTGTCAATGTTCTTGAGTCAAGCTTCTACTTGCTGTGAAGAGGTAGATGAATAATATAAACAAATTATAATATATTTTTAAAGGAAAATGGAACCGAAAATCGTTATGTGACATTATTAGATAAATTATTATTTTATCATCTTTCGTAACTTATCGGCGATATCTATTCATACCTAACACATTGATAAATACATATAAAAAGATTTTGGAATCCTATTTTGTTGCATAACTTATTATTAACATCTTTCCTTTAACTGTTTGTTATAATCATTCTCTCTTCTGACTCTCTTCTGGTACTTAAAAAGTAGATATAATTAAATTTTTGCTCTACCAAATCCAAACCCGAAATTGATAATTTTACAGCTGTTAGTCAGTATTTATGTAGGCTTTAATAAAAGAATTACAATATTCATTATAAAATTGATACATTTTAGCTTCATTTATTAATATAAATATATCTTAGAAGTTAATTTTAACATCTTATTGTTGTTGACGCAATAATAAATTATTATTTAAAACTGGTGGGACCACGGGCCCTGAGTCAAATATTTATTGTATTTGCACGCAGCTGTATTTATACGTGATATGGGAAATATTTCTTAGTAGTTTAATTTTGATACACCTACCATGTCCCTCACTGAATCTTCCAAAGGCTGACATGTACCGTGTGACATTAGGTCCTAATCGTATAATGTCAATGCAGGAACTTTTAAATAAAACAGTCAATAAAAAAAATGGATTACCGCTTTTAATGGCCTTCATCATGATACATCGTAATATACTGTATTTCCTTAATTTAGAATCCAGAATGGTATATATTAAATTAATCCAGGTACTTTTTGATTAGTTCAATTTAAACTGTATTATGTTGTTTCATATAAAACAGGAATGAATTTGGTTTAATACAAATCATTTGTATCAACTATCATAACTATGAATAGATAGCCATCTCGGGATTATATTTGTAAGCATTATCCATCATCGTCTTCCAAATCTTTTCCAAAATTTATTTGGGGTCGGCGTACTAAGAGTATCATTCGCCATTTCACTGTTGATCTATAGCCTCTCTAATCGCATCTTATTTTATGCAGTTTATCCATCTTTTCTTTGCTCTGCATCTACTTTTGAGACCGTCAACTTCTATTAACTCTTCCATCTTCTATTCAGTGTTCACCAACTCTTTACCTTATTTTTTGCACCCAGTAGGGTGCAAAAAATAAGGTAAAGAGTATTCGTTTATTATCATTACCCATGTAACTAAATGGATTTTGGTCAAAATATTTCACGATGACAGTATTTCACGTGTTTTAGATTATTATTTTATCAGGGTGATAATATTATTTAGACAACAATGAATATTATCGCAGGCAAATAACAAAAACAGTTACAAAATATTTAAGTAAGCAAAGTCTTGAGCGGGTGAAGTTTTCCATTTCAGATACAACCGATTTGGGACCTGTGCTGTGTTATTTAAGTAACAGAAATCTCTCACTTTTTAATTTACTATAAACTGAGAATAAATATGAAAAAATAAAATGTAATATATCAAATAGTTTGGCAGGTGTTAAATACCCAGAATACTGTTAGTATTTGAATAGTATTTGAATTATACCGTATGCCTACATTGAATTATACATAATGCCTAAAACCAAGAACAAGCATCGTATTGACGTAAGAAGTGTTTAAGATGTCATTTCTATTAAAAATATCACATCACACATCAACAGCCTTTAATAGTCCACTGCAGGACATAGGCCTCTCCTTAGAAAGGAGGTTTTGCCTACTACACCAGACGCACCGCTGGACAGACGGGTTGCCATGGGGATTGTGTCAAGGTTTCATTCTCTTTGAAGTGCTGTTGTCCCCCGTAGTTTGTTCCCTTTTGATTGTGTTTCTATAAAATTATAAATTTCTAGTATTCTGCTTTGAGAAGCTACTCAAAAATATCGATAACTCTGGATTGTCAGCAGCTGAAAATTAGAAATCTTAAGAAACAAACACTATGCTAAAGACATCGTTTTTATTTAAACTGAGCACTTCTAAGCACAAATAATATCTTTTGCTTGGCTAAAGTTTTAAAATATTTCCTTTAAATATCAATTTTAGTCTGTTGTAATTATATTTAATATTAGTTTTAATTATAATTTATGGATAATTTGCATGCATCAGTTTGGTTACCATGATATTGGGATCAGACGGCCATGAGTGAGGTATCTTAAGTTATTACTTTTATACACTTCCATAACAGCTTTTAAGCACCTGTAAAAATTAAGCTACGATTTCAAACATCGGTGATGAGATCTGAGTTTGACAATATTAGAGCGGGAGTTGATATAACGCAAAAAGAAGATATAGCTCATTTCAGCTTCACTTTCACATATTAGTCACAGAGTTATGAATGGCCGGAGGAGATCGGCGCAAGCGCACCAGAGACGAGGCGAGGAGGGGGAGGGGGTGACCCGAGGAGCTGTCGCTAAATATAGACGGGCTGCAACAGGTGGTCGCTCCACACCCTTCCACTTCCACCCACACAGCATATGGCCAACACTCGCTGCGTGCCTATTGTGCACTTAACAGGATAAAGAAAGTAAAACTTCTTGTTGATCTACTAGTAAATATGATAAGTAATGATATTACTATTAGCTATTATTATAAACATCATCATCAACAGCCTTTACTAGTCCACTGCTGGAAATAGGCCTCTCCTTAGAAAGGTGCTTTTGGCCTACTATACCACGCTGGCCAGACGGGTTGGTATAGGGTTTGTTTCAAGTTTTCCTTCTCTTTGCAGTGCTGTTGTCCTGCATAGTTTGCTCCCTTAGTCGGCTCTTACGACACCCAAGGGATGAAAAAGGGTGGTGACACTGTATTCTTAATCCGTCACTACAAGGATTATAAACATAAAAAATATGATAATACAAAAAATAACGAAAGTTTTGTTGCGGATAGAAAGTTTTGTTTAAAGTAGCCCCAAACATATTTAAACGACGAGATAAAATAGAATGTAAACAGAATTTACTTTTCTATTAAATCGAAATCAGTGTTCTCTTGTACATCTATCAAGATCATGGTTGTTATTCTAACTGCGAATATTTTGAGATCGAATCCGATTAGTTTTAACAGTCTCCAAAATTAAGAAACGGCTCTAGTCAACTAAAAATTAAAGTCGGCGTTACAACTGTATTTTATGTCATATCAAGTCATATGTTCGAACAAAATAGAAACACTGAAAAGAAACGCTTGATTAGCTAGTATAGAGTTGATCAGAGATGAGATTGTTTTTTTTGACATGTCTTTCTTTACGTTTATATTTTCCTAAATAATAAATGTCTAAAAGACGCTTAAATTCCGACTATTTCATATTTCAATTGATATTATCCTTTTGTTGGCAAGCGTTGCACGTTTCGCGATGAAGACGTGATGATGTCCTCTCACTGATGCAATCGCTAAGCTTTTGTCTCGCATTAACATCTGTTAGATTCAAAACTCTAGACGTTTACGTTCAAGGGGTTAAATGTATTTTACTGTCACTTTACTTGAACAATTACTTCGTAATAAAAACTCTTGGGACACCTAAAATTGATGATTGGTTGGACCTCAGCATAGATAACAGTTATGATCATTGATATAAAATATTAACAAAATCATAAAAAACTAGACAAAACTAGTGGAAAATAACATGGTTAAATTTTTAAGTAATTCATTATACTTAGATGTATATTACATAAATTACACTTCGATAGGCCACTTGATTCAAAAGAATATACATTGTAATTAAAGTTTGCAAAAATTTTATAGGTGATCCATTCGTTAATCTATGCATTAAGGAAATCTTTAAAAAAAGCCGGACAATAGGGAGACTGTTTCCCGATTCGATTTCTTTAAACAAATTAATTTGTTAATATGTGCATCCAAATTAGGACATAGGTAATCTTTGGCATCAAATTCGAAGAATATTGCCATGATTTCTCGCAGTTCTAAAAATACTCGAAAAATATTTTTGCCTCAACGAGTTTCTTAAGTTTCTTCACAAGTAAAGGAAAAGCTTTGTTTCGCCGTAAGATCTAAGGGCACAATTGCCAAATATATATTGCCCTTTTGATTTACCTGCGAAATGATAAAATATACTTAGGACCTAAATGGCTGTATTTTTTTTTACAAAAAAAAAACTCCGACTCTGGGAATAAATCCTGTGTCGCTGGGGACTTTACAAACATACATGCAACGCACACAAAGCAAATCCAGACTCAAAACAACAATTTGAGGAACATACAAAGTGTTATCCCATATGGGGATCGAAAGTACCTTTCTATTGTATCTTTAAATTGTGTTGATTTAAAACCTTAATTTTTAAAGTATTAATTTGATTTAAATTTTACGCCTCCACTCATTCTTGATAAAAATAGTCTTGACAGGTAGAAGTGAATCTATAAGAGCTTCTTTTTCCTTTTGAAAAACGGAATTTTAAAAATATGTAAATATATTTCAAAGGAGCTATTATCACAAATTACCTCAATTCTTTCGACAGACGAGCCGCCATGATATTGTTTTCACTTGATTGTCAAAAATGTTCGTAACTACAGCCGACGGAGTTTTAGCGTGGACACTGCTAGGTTTTTTGATAGTGACCAGTGCGTGATAGACCTCTATCTTATATGAATGACACAGTTTAATCCCCAAAATTAATCTACATAATAAGATGCAGTCGTGCGTGACGACGATGAGGTCTTTATTTTTCTTAATGCGCGCATCGCCGCCGTTCGGATATCCGTCCAAGCTGATGATTGATCAGCGATCTGTCTCCTTAAGGACTGCGGAAACGGAAAGGGATGTTGCAATAGTTTTGTTTTCAAAAATATCTCAGCTCGACTATGCTACTATTAAGCGGTGAATAGACGGAACTCTTTACTATTTGTTGTTTCAGGACTAAATGTTTTCTATTGTTATACACTTTTCAAGTGCGAGGGGTTATAGAAATAACAAGAATGTATATGATCGCTTTAAAACAAGTTTCAAACAGTATAATTTATCGTTTATTTTCGAAGGTAGTTTTAAGAACCAGTCGATACTAATTATGTATTGAAATTAGGATCTTGTTCTGATTGCCAGATATCAAATTGCAACATTGAATGCTGTAGTTATTATAGCTGGTGCCAGTTATAATAAAATGGTTAAGCCGAGTGTAGAGCAAGTTTTCTCGGAAGAGGCGCGGGCGTCTGGTACCACAGTTAGCGTGTTGTAAGTGTAACTAAAGTATGTACACACCGTACACACTACACACACCAACGAAAACACTCTCATATCAAATTATTATGCGCACAACTAAAAATACAGATCCTGTGATACAAATCCAATAATGTGTATAAAACGAATACCTTTAGGCAATAAATAAAGAAATAAGAAATCTCTGAAAAAATTGGTACATTTGTATTCAATTTTCGATAATACTATAGATACTTGTACCAAACACAAAAAGAGCACTAAAGTAACTTTAATGCCAAGTATAGTCTTACGAATAAATTATTTCTACCGATGTTAATCAAAGTAAAAACAAGTCTGGGTGAAATCTAAACTTGTCATCAATCATAATTTGCCGCGCGCGAGTTGTTGGCCGGTGTCTCGACGACCCTGAACATGCTACTATATTTAGACGAGTGCAGCCCTTTAATGCGACCGGACTATGGTTGCTTGCCCAAAGAAATGCAGTGAAATTATCATTAAATTATTTTTATTTTAACTAGGGTTTTCACTTATCTAAAAAATGTGTTTTTATTTTTTGTTTAGTTGTTTTTATTTCTATTTCGTTAAGGACTTGAATTGAATTAACGAAATGAATTGCGCACACGAGTAGACTTTATGTCTTAAAGAAATAAATACACTGTTTAATTAAGATATGTATTAGATTATATACGAAATAGAATATTACAGTTGAAACAAATCTTATTTTACAAATTAGGGTCAGCAGTCTCATCGCTAATAGCAATCTCTGTCAGACAAACTATTTATTACCTAATTACATTAATCATTTTCTAAA
This sequence comes from Arctia plantaginis, assembly GCA_902825455.1. Lineage (NCBI taxonomy): Eukaryota > Metazoa > Arthropoda > Insecta > Lepidoptera > Erebidae > Arctia > Arctia plantaginis. The sequence continues at coordinate 9,406,132 of CADEBD010000344.1, forward strand.
ATAATCATATTCATTCATAACAGACAACATTTGAGCTTTGCAAGGATAAATGTCTAAGATGACCTGTTTTAATTGTAATTTGTTATTGGAAGTACCATTTTATTGTATTAGTAGGGAAATATAGAAATAAGAATCGTCCAGTAACCCTATCGCGAGAACAATAACTCACGCGATATTTGCACTAAGCCCAAGGCAAAAGGCGACGCCATCCCCGTTAAAAAATCGCCCTCACTCCTTCTATTCGTATCATATCGTGCCATGTGTGTAATTTACTGCGAAATCAACTCTCAAACGGTTGTTCAAAGAAACGTTTTAAAAATTCCTATAAAGTGTAACTTTGTTAAATAATTCTTGGAAGTGATTGAATATGAATGAACACTCTGTGGAAATAGCGAAGGAAGGAAGAAAATACATTATTTGTATATTGTTGAATATTCAAATGACTCCATTCGGAAACAACATTGTTATATTTTTGCAAAGTTCATAATACTTTTTTTTGTCTATGAACTGTTGATGGTTTATAAGAGTTAAGAAAAACCTATGTTGAAACTATAATGTTTTGGAAATGTTTATTAAGACACCTTTGATTATTTTTATTTTGACCCACTTTAAGGGCATTATATAATATAACCCAGGTTATATTCAAACCCTTGGACTAACTACTGATTAACCTGCTTATAGAAAACTTGAAACGGTGAATTTGAATTTCAGATTTCGATGAATAAATGGTTGTATAAAATAAATAAACCCTTTCCGACTTGAATAAAATTTACATTTATTTACATTAAAGAATACTATGAAAAGTTACATGTGCTATCAATTTTTTTTATTATACTAAAATTTTGAAATTGTTATTTAATTAATAAGAATTGTAATAAGCATTGCCAAAGAGAGATAAATAATAAATCATATTTATGTTATGATTTATGAGTTTTTTTACCTTCTCTCATTACTTTTCCTTATGTGAGTTTATAATTCACTCACACATTTTTTCAGTGTTCGACCTTCGCAGTAGGATCTTTATATCCCAATTGCTCGTCGGGAACGTGGGGCCAAAATGTAGGCCTATTCACAGGATCCAATGCAAGATCTGGGAACATATCGTAGTACATTTCCATTGTCATTTCGTTAAACTTCGGCAATGCATGTATCCTTTTGAGTTCCTTCTTAGACCTATAGGAAAACATAAATAATTAATAATCAAATTACTATGCATTTTATATTTTTGATTTATTTTTGATAAATAACTTGAATTTGCAAAATGTGTTTTAAGGTCATAAGGTTAAGAATTCTATTCAAAACTTATTTGCTAATTTGCTAAAGTAGATTGGCATATATTTATAGCAAGTCAGGATAGAAATACGGGGTGTCAAGCCATTTTCAGGACTAGGAGAAATTCAAGACTACTAAGAAATTAAAAAGCTTTGTTTAAGGTTTAAGATTTTCAAGTCATTGTAAACATTCAAAAATTTGATTATGTCGTCCATCCAAAATTAGTGCTCATAAACTGATAAAAAAACAATCGAAAACGTACTTCATAATAATAGCTTGTATATCATCACAATATTTTTTTATTTCAGGCTGTAAAGCTTTCCATTGTTTATCCACTTCCGCTGAAAGCGTATCAGCTGGATACGGTACTTTTAAACTATTGTACTCTGACATGAATTTATCGACCAGCGCCGCGTCGGGAATCCCTTTTTTAAATTCATCCCAGTTGATTTTTGGCAGTGTCGGAGGATTTGCATGCACTCTAAAAAAGAACAAAATGATTGAATTGATAATGTCTAAAGATCACGTTACAATATTACAATGTTTCTTAACATGTTTGCTAGGAGTGGCTGTTTGTTTCTAATACTCGTTTCTAAGTCATAAAAGGTAACTTTACCTGCGCAAATACCCATCGTTCTTGGCCTTAAGCGCGAAAAAAGACACCTTTTGTTCAGGCGGCACTAACTTCACAAACTTAGCCCAGTCAATGGCACTTTTACTAATATTTTTAGTCATTTTATCGACGATAGACAAATAAAATTTTGCTAAATATTGAGGTTTGCGGATTTAAACGCAGAAATTGACAAAAGTAATTGTCAATTATAAAGAAATTGACAGTCGTGTTCGCCTCGAAACGAAAGCTGGGTACGTCTTGAATAAAAAGTTTTAAATCGAATTATATTTTTTTGTCAAAATTCGCGGTATTGAGAGAAATGTTGTAACTAATTGACTTACTAGGGTTTAATGCTGCTTTAACGATTAGATAGTACAATAAGCATTTTAAGCTTTTGAAGCTGTTCATCGGTCTGTTTCGTAAAGGCTGTCTCCACTATGAGGCCTATGTCCAGCAGTGGACATAGGCCTCATAGTGGAGACTTCCTTTAATCACAAACCTACGAACTTTTGTCTTTTACACTAAATGGTCCTATCTTACCTACTTCTGTCTATATTACATGTATATCGTCATCTGTTAAATACCAATTTATGTATGTAAGTATGTATGAGATTATATCAGATTTGCCTACCTATTTAGTACTGAGAATGCAAAGATACACATATGTTTAGAATTGTACTTCTCCCGAGCTCGTTTCTTGCGGCTCGATCAGTGCTCATACTGTCTCGTAGTAAATACAAGTTTTTAAAATTAAAATTTATATTAAATTGTCATTTTTTAAACGCTCTGAGCGGATGGAAACCGAAAAATGTGTAACAAAACTTTTTTCGACACTATAGCGAACGTCTACCAAAAAGTGAAAGGAACTTCGTTCCGACCGGGGATCCATAGACCCCCCCAAGCCGTTTTATATTTCACCGAGGATATTCAGATGTAAGAAACTAAGAAACAAAGTGAATTTACAGATCATATAACATTTCCATTATTACATCAGGTTGTTTTATCACATTGATAAGATAGAGTAGTAGTCGTATATTGTTATTTTCACGGTTATTCGCACTTCTTATCACTTTTTAAAATTAATCAGTGATACGATGCAAATGATAGTAGGCAAATGTTATATTTTTAATGTAATTACTAATTTAAGGAATCATGTATAAAGTATGATTTTATCGAATATATCGCAGCTTTGATTCGCATTTATTGAGTCATCCAGGGAAGTATTGGATGATAACGGTATAGCACTGCTATTTGTTCACAAATAACAGTGCCATATCCCTATATAGTCTGTGAGATAGTGTAAAATAGTTGCAGTCGGTAAAAATAATCATAATAATAATAATAGGCAGCTGGATTATTGGTGTGTTGCAGGAAACTATCTCTATACGGTATGTTTTGATGAGTTTCTATCTTTGGAACTCGCAGATTGCGAACCGGTAGCTTGTTCCCTGTGCCCTGAGTTGATACCGGTGGGTCATTTTCATATTATTAATTTTGTTTATATATTTTCATTACTCTGTACATGTAATTTATATATATTATCTAAGTTGAATGCAGAGAATATTAATAACAACAACTTGAAACATCTCGCAGTCGATCCAAAACTAAACAGATATTCTAAACTCTTGATAAACATACTTTTATTGTCCTACATTCATACGTATCATATAGACACCGATATACAGAATAAATGATTATGCTTACATTTGTCGTGGATGGAAATCGAACCAACGACCTCTGACTCAGCAATCAGGAGCACTACACTAGTGGTTACACTACATCAGTATTGGTGGCCTGTTCTGGTCAATGTTAATTTACTTTGCGGCGACTTATTTAAACTAAGGGTTTATTGCTTCTATCCTTTGGTACCACCCCAACATTTAAACCAACAAATCGTCACGCCGTTTCAATTACATGACAATAATGTCGGGTGGTGTCAGATCGTGGATCGTATCCGGCGGATATTAGCCGTAACGACGCTCGCCGGGCCGGGCTTCAGACGCGCCGAAATCTGACGACACATTTACAGTATCGTGCACTGGCGATTCGATGAACGGGAACATTCATAGCTAACGCAACTTAACCTTAACTTCTTATAGATACGTTATTTTTCCCTCGCATGTAGAAAATAACTTTTCTCCCCATTTCCGGCGTATAATCTAGTTGATGGCTACAGAAAGTGGTAACTGATTTCATCTGTATTTATAGTTAAGATAAATTAAAAGATGTTTAAAGTTTGATGGTACAGAGGTAGTGTGAGTGTCGAACTGTATTTGTGTCTTACACCGAACAATAGATGACTCTATTAAATTGGTTAAAAGATGTGAGTCTGTTTATTAGTTTTCATTTGAATTTGTTTTCACTTATAAACTAGACTAAACAAACGTGTACGTATACAAGCGGTTTTATTCAACCCGAGAAGATAATTTATTAGGTCGCTAGCTCTACCATATCGATCGTATTTTCGGGATGACACTGCAATGTTTTACTTGAAAAAGGCCAAAAACCATTTTAAAACTATCAGTGAGACAATTGAGAGCAAGGAATACTTTTAGTAATATAGTAGAATTTGAATAGGAATTAGCAAGAGTAACACGAATTCGTGTTGGCTATCAAGTCTATTATAAAAATTATTAATTATGAGACTTCTTTTGACAATTAACAATAATTAAAAAAACCGTGTGGAGACGTATTAAGAATGCGGAGTGTCACCCCTATAGCAAACTACGCAGGACTGCAAAGAGAAGAAAAACTTGAAACAAACCCTGTACCAACCAGTCTGTCTGGCCAGCATGGTATAGTAGGCCAAATCTTCATTCTAAGGAGAGGTCTATGTCCAGCAGTGGACTAGTAAGGGTTTTGATATGATGTAAAAATATATTTACTTTTTAACATGTTAAAATTGTTTTTTGTTAGATGGCTCGGATTACAAAACAAAAGGGTTACAAAAAACCATTTGTTTTGTAATCTGAGTTGGGTAGTATTATCTGTACATAGTATAAAATGAAGTTGCTTTTTTTCTTGTACGCTTAGATCCGCCGTTTGCACCGTTTGCCGTTATTACCAATAGAAAGAGTGATTCAAGAGGAGAGTTTATATGTATAAAACATGAAAATCATAGTAGAGGAAATCTGAAAATTAAAAAAAATTGAAATAATAAGTCGTAAAAAACATGATTTTGTGCGCTTACTGTGCAAACTCTCACTAAACCTTACGAGATAGATCGAATAAATGTACTACTGAATTTGTATATCTTAAAAGCATGTACAAAAAAGTCCGCAATGGTATATGTCTATCTCCTAAGGATAATCCACAGTTACCATTTTTATCTTATATATATTATATTACAGAAAATAAAGGGTATTTTACGAATCTATTTTGAACAATACAGTTTCATTCCTTATCCAAATAAAATACGTTAGGTACGTTGTGCATTTAATGCAGATCAAAATATTATTTTACGGCCTATCATTAAAATGAATTTCTTAGTATATATCAGAGATTAAAATGCGGGGCAAAGCGGCCGTCGTCCGTACGTCCGTCCCGGGTGGCAGCGGCCACCATGAGCGGAGTGGGCCTATAAAGATTGCATATAAAGATGTCCTGTAGTATAGTCTTATCATAATAATAGTATAATTAGTTACTCCACACTGACACTACATTGGTAGTACTCGTAGTGCACCCGTGCGAAGCAGGGGTGGATGCTGGTATTTTATAAGATAGAAAGAGTAAGCGAATAGGTCCCAAGGTGTATAACTGGTTCGAAAGCCTCATCGAAAGCAGTTTGATGATAAGACCATTTTTTTTAAGTTTATTGCGTGTGAAAGAGACAGCGATAAGACAAGTCGAATATTAGAGATAGACCCTTGCGGTTACCGAAACCTTAAAAAGGCATGAGATACGTGTTGTTTCTAAAGAACAGAAAATAATATAAAAGACATATTTCTCTAAGGTGTCAAGTTTTGTGTTGTTATATTATGATATCTATATCTTTTGATATTTGAAATAATCTAACTTTGAGGTTAAATACCTATTAGAAATTTGTATGTCTATTGATGCGTCTATTTTGGGGCTAATTGTCTTTGCAGAAGATGCAAGGACAATTAAGGATGTTTTGAGACGACAACAAATTTAACATAAATATATGTTTTATTACAAGTGTATTTTTCTTTTTTTACAGTCCCAGCACTATGAAGCTGGAGTGGGCTGAAACCGAGTCCGACTACGGACTGGAGGAGGCTGCTTTCTACGAAGGTCCCCCTGTGCCTGCACCACCGCCTACCAAACACGTCTCATTCAGCCTGAGACTCGATCTGGTCAGTACACGCACTCACATTAACCAATAACCACTTTTTTGCAGTTATTCCGATTTAATGATCTAGACTTGCCAAGCTTGTACAAGCTTGCCAAGCTATGAAAAACCCGTTACGCTTGATCCAGAACTTGTACTCTGTAGCGTTGTCATATACCTCTTCAATGTCCGTGTATAAATGAAGTGCCCTTCTGAGAATTTAATTTGAAGTAGTAATTCAGGTTTATTTCTGTTGTGAGGAGAAAATTAGGGTGAAACTAAGAAAGATTGATCCTGAACGTATTGTGATAACCATTTTAAACGTACCTTTTTATTTATCTAAGGTTCAATAATAATTACTTACAAATAAAAACAATAAAATATAATATACATACAGGTAAACACCACTTGTTTATATTATGCCAATCAAAGAAATGCTATATTTATTTGATTTTTTAAATTATTAGTAAAAGTTGTTTTGAAATTTACAAAGTATAATTAAGTTTCTTATGATTTGTTTATAACTTTTATTTTAGGTAAGCACTGAAGCAATCACGTTACATACATAGTTGCGTAGGGCGATTTAATGTAGGTCTTGTTTTTAAATTTGTTTCTAGTTTATTGGATTCTGATTCATCATCACGTAAGCACGTAACGCATACTGAACTCAATAAAAGTTAAACAAAAACATGTTTTACATATACTGTGCTATATATGTGTACCAGTCATGTATGTGTAGCATCATTCCTAGTCTTGTAATTATGTTTTTAATGCTTTTGCACTTGAAACGTGTAACTCCAAACACTAGCTAATATGCAATTAACTTGTGTTAAAGATAAACTTCTCAAAACCTATAAACTTCTTTTCACTTTTTTCAAGGAGCCTTTTATTGTAAATCGCTCCATAATTTATTAATCTGACTGAGATTTTTCAAGCTTTTAAAAATAGTTATACTGATTTTTAAAGTACTTAGATAAAGTGTTTTTAAATTAAGTCAAGTTTATCATATTTTTTCTGTAATACGAGACATTTATATTAGTTTTAAAATTATTTTACATTCATCAATCATCATCAACAGCCTTTAATAGCCGACTGCTGGAAATAGGCCTCTCCTTAGAAAGGAGGTTTTGGCCTACTATACCACGCTGGCCAGACGGGTTGGTATAGATTTGTTGTTGGCCTGAAATGATCATGGCATTGCTAGTCTTAATCTTATCGATTAAAAAGAAGAGATATTGCGATACAAACTTTATAGTACAATAATATTATTGTAAACACTATAGCTTGACGAGAATACTAATTATATATACGTTTTAAAAAGTAACATATATTACTATTTATCTTTTAAAGGGGTCACACATTTGGCAGTACTCGTAGTTACATTTTCTCGTCTAGTTTCTGTTAGTCAATGGTATTTACACTGCTGCTTACATGTTGACTTTCCTACTAATAATGATCTTCTTGTCTATGTTTAGCAGTACTTTCTTATTTGCATTTCCGAGACACGCTTTAATGAGCTTTGTATGTACCAAGCAACACAACAATAATTTCTTTAAACACAGTAGCGTTTCTGCAATTACATAGGCGTCGAAACTATATTGCCAGGCCTCGGGATATTGTAATTTATATAATTAAAAACTGTATTGGAGAACAATTTGTGTGTTATTTATTTAATACCATGTTTTAGTTGCACGGTTGAATCTGGTTTGTTACTTAGTAGATTTAAAGTAAATTTCTTCGTTTTTACGCATATATGTAGTGTTTGTGTGTTGTTTGGGCATGTTTTCTTAAAAGCAAGATACATAGTGAAGAAGGATAGGGAGCATACTACGCAACTACGAACGCAGGGAGAAGGAAAACTTGACACAAACCCTATACCAACCCGTCTGGCCAGCGTGGTATAGTAGGCCAAAACCTCATTTCTAAGGAGAGGCCTATGTCCAGCAGTGGACTATTAAAGGCTGTTGATGTTGATGTGATGTGACTCAATTTCTTGTTAAATCGTTAATGATTTAGCACGATATTTCCAGTTATATGTAGTTATAAAAATGTTGAGGAATTCTGTTTTTTTCCATAAAGTAAATTGTCAATTAATTTTTTCTTTATATTTCATTATTTAAAATCCTTGTAAGAGTAGACAAAGTGGTGTCGTCTTTAAAACCGCCCCGGATGTGTCGGTTCGGTCCAGCAGAGCGTAAAGTCCGTGATCAACTTGCACTAACTGTCGTCCTTTTTGATATCCCTCAGTCCACCTATTGTCATTATATTATTATGTAGGTACATACAAAAGCAATCACATGACCTTAAATTGACGACGGCTTGAATATAGATTGTTTTGTGATTTGAAGATAGATTTGTAGGTTTAATTTTCTATTACAGTATTCAGGTTTTAGTATTAAGATTTAATATATCAAACCAAGTAGTTTCACCTACTCTTACGCATTACGCTTTGTAGATATAATCATCACAATAATCAATTTGCCTTTTTAAAAATTTTCAAATTTTTTTTGCCATACTTGGCAATATAATAGTTTCAGTGCTAGAATGGATAGGGCGACAGAGCTAGGGTAAGAGTATGCAAGTCTCATTTGTGTGAAAGAGACTGAGATTACATTAGGTACTACACAGTTAACACATCTCTGTCTACCCCTTGGCATACAAAGTCGTAAGTGTATGTATCTACAATGCCTCGAAGAGACCAGGGCTGCGTATTCGATGTCTGTCCCGCAGTTGTAGAGGCTTCCAGAACAGGGATATGAACAACATTGTAGGTTATTTGAATATTAGATCACTTCCCAAGGGTGCGACTAACGGCTGCTTTAGATAGATAAGTGGATCTAGTACCCAACCTACAACTTTCTTCTGTTAACTTTCTGTGTGCTTATCCCCAATAAGTGAACTCATTTGGTCGTAGGCTTTTACACAGACTAAGTGAACCTTTTCATTTTACGGACATCGTGTTATTTCTGGGTTTTCACTAAAATTGGCAATTAAAAATAGAATTAAATATGAACATAGAATGCAATACTTATAAATATCAAAGAATTCAGAAGACAAACCGAGGTATTTTAAAAAAATGAATGAATTTGATTATGAAAAAATTTATTTATTAGGGACTATTTATTAGGTACTTCATACCTCATAAAAGTTACCATTCAATCCTGTCAGTTGCACTTTTTTTTAACTCTTACATATTTTTATACACAAACAAATATATAGAGCCAATGACGTATTTTGGAGCTAATTTAAAGCAAAGTTACTTGTTTGTAAAGACGATTAAATAGTTTTTGCTAGATATAACTCTGCAAAAACAATGGTAAAATCATTATTTTATATATACGCAAAGCTTTAGAGTGTACGGTAAAAATCAATCAACGACTCACCTAAAGGAGTATCGAAAACAAACTCTTATTTCAAAGATCCCGCTCTTTTTATTTTTTTATTTTTAACTTGTCCGTGACACTGACGCTAAGCTGCACTAATGAGTTTCGACATTAGTTAACTACGTCGAAAAACTCTTGAAGCTTTTTACGAATGGGTTACAGAGATTAGTATTACTTTTTAATGATTACTGCAGGGGGATCGAGACTTCGGGTGACGAATTGGTTGAAGATAATTATACGGAACGTAAATAAAATTAGAATAATATTTTTGAGATCTAATAATAAAAATGATGATATTGAATGTTCTTACAGATTAAAATATAGACGTATTATTAGCAGGTATATCACGGTTTAGTCGATTTTCCTAAATAAACTTATGCAATCGAACTGGTATATTATCTATAGGTACAATTATCAAGATGTACAAAATACACAACTTGGAGTTTGTTTTCATATTTTCCAATAAAACAGATGTAATAGTGGAACACACTAGATTATAATCTTATATCTATAAAAGAAGAGATTGACAGACTGATTCACTGACTGATCGATCAACGCACAGCTGAAACCGCTGGCTTTTGCAGAAATGTTCCGTAGGTGTGCACTTATAAAGGATTTTTAAAAAACCACCCCTGGGTGCTAAATGGGGGTTAGAATGTTTTATGAAACTACTTTATTTTTGGTAGTAGCGTTTTCAAACTTACAATAAATACTTTTTATTAAAAGTAATAAAAAGCTTTTCGAAATTATAATGGTAATTTTGAAAAAAAAAGGGGTCCAAGTTTGTACGGGGAACTATTTTTTTTAACTTATCGATTCCAAACTCAATATAATAATATTCTATTATTATAGTATTAGTATTATGGTAGTATTAGTATAAAAAAAAACATAATTAGACACGCCAAAACGGCTTTCTGGATCTGGACGAGGTTTGGCTCATAGATAGATTATAGTCTAGAATAACACAGAGGCTACTATTTATTGACAAAATTGGCATTTACGCGAGCGAAGCCGCCGGCAAAAGCTAGTATTGTATAAATATTAATGAGCTTAATGACAATGTAATATAACCCAAAAATTAAAATTAAAACATAAATGATGCATATGATTTATTTCACCTTTGAATATTACAAATCATGGTAACGTACAATAAATATGAAGGCGTCATCTCTTGTGTTGATTTTTATAATTTAGTCACTGCACATATATTATAACAGTAACTATCATTAAATCAAATGAAGGCAGGCTCATTAATAATGGTAGGGGTGAGATGAAGGAGCCGTCAAGTGTTATGACGTTCACACCTTCATTCAATGGTGGTGAGGCTATAAACAATAATCTTGGACGTGATTTACGTTCACTTGTCGACACCCAACTTTTTTCAAGGGAAAATTATCCATTCTGCCTCTGTATATTAAACAAAATAGATTCTGTTATATTGTTCTGATTCTGTAAAAGTGGCCAGTTTTGTTTTATTAGTTTGCCCGATCATAGTCGGATACCAAATTTATCTAAGATCATAATTTTGGTAATATGTAATCAGGGTAGTAGGTGTATGCAGGTTTTTCTGTAAGACACACTCGTACCTAAGTACGTTGACGTATTTTTATTAATTTTATTAGTGTTTTTCTTTAATAAAATCCGATATACTACTAAAATAATATACTTCATCATATTAAATATAATCAAAACGGTGACTATCATTAATAACTGGTACAATTAATAGAAATTTATTTTTATTTTAAAAATATATTTATCTTGAATGGTCTTGCAAATAATGTTAATGAAGGATTACTTCCGTAGATTAACGGCTCTAAATAAATTAATTCAATAACAATAAATATTAATATACTGCTGAAAAAGCCTCCTTTCTAAGGAGAGGCCTATGTCCAACCGTGGACTAGTAAAGGCTGTTGATGATGATGATTACTGTTGAATCAGGATTGGGCATCGTGTATAATTCTGTGGTTTTTTCAATAGAATATAATGAAATAGTAAATATTCACCTACATCAAAATTAAACTAAATAATAATACGTGCCGAAAGGGTATTTCTGAAAATAATTTATTTTAAACACCAATTTTGGTTTCCAGCTTAAAATATAACTACACTCTTTATATTTGACATTATACCATGAAGCAAGAGCATTTTAAACTGAAATGGTTCTTCAAATTATCATTATATACATATAGAATACGGTGTGTAGATTACATTGTTGAAGTTAGGATTAAAATAAATGAGTTTTTCCTAGAAATCTCTATGATTGTGTCGCAGTAGTTGGCTATTTATTTATATAATACTTAATAAGAAACGATCGGGTTCAACCGTGCGTGTCTCATTAGGGACCTGGTAGGCGATATCCGGCAACTAATTAATGGGAGCTAGTTACGTCCGCCTCGTAGGATATGACGAATTTGTTGTGATTTTTTTATTATTATCGTCTAGTTACTTTGGGCATACAGTGGCATTAAGTAACTGTTGTCGAAGTCACATACCTACTATAGAATATAGTTGTGTGGATGTTGAACAGGTATAGACAAAGTTATATGCGAGACATCATTAGTGAGACCATTGACACAAAGAATTTTTGACGCATGGATGACACTGACAGAGGGGTGCTGTTTTGTCTAATGACTTTATAAATATGACTTTTTAGGGTTGATTCTATATTTTAACCAAAAAGTAGGGGGAGGTGGTCAATTCGTCATGAACTTTTGAATTATGTAACTTAGATAAATTCCACCTCTAAGGATGAAAAATTAAGAGGCGGCGATGATTAAATTAAGTTTTAAAGTCGGATACTATTTTAAGAGAAAAGATAGTTTAAAAGATAGTCGGAAACTATTTTTTGAAAAATTTTAAAGTTAAACTTTGCTGGTTGATCCAGCAATACAATCGCTATTGAAAACCTGTAAAACGGCCATACAAAACGTTACGACATAACATATATACACATTCCTGCAAAATACACCTACTTCAACACAGCGTTGATAAAACTTAATGTTTTGTAAATAATCTAGCATGTAACAATCGATGTGGGGTTTGGTAAGCTGTATTGAGTTTTAAAAACTCAAACCTGCCCTGACATTTCGATGCTCATTAAATCATTGGCCATGTTTGCCTCTCGGGTAGCAAATTAGCATCCTATGATAGTGCATAATTACTAAGCTCTATGTTTAAAAAAAACATCATCGTCTAGTCGTATGATCTCAAACTGTAAAAGAGTTACTGTGTAAAAAATATAGACCAAAATAGAGACGACAAGTGTACCCTTGCCCAAACATTATTAAGTTAAAGTTTATTGATAGAAAATACCATATGATGTAATCTATAACATCTGAAGGCCAATTCTCGTAATAAAAGTTTGGTAAAAATTCAGTGTTGATCAACTCTCGATCTCACAACTGTCATGAAAGGTATTTTCGAAGTAAAATAGCAAAGTATTACTAAGACTAGCAGATTACCGATTCAATTTTCAATTTACAATGTAATTATAATACAGTCAACGTTGGATGTTTACTACTTTACTACGAAAATATCTTTTAAGAAAGTTGTGAGACCGAAAGTTGAGCGGAACTGAATTATGATCGAACTTTTATTACCAAAATTTTCGACATGTCACTTAACATCTGATGCCCAACTTTAGAACCGCGTGCGCTCCATAGTCAAATCAAAGCGCGGGCAATCCCGGACTTCCTGTTAGGTTACATACATATAACGCGCGTTCATAAATATTTAGTTCAATATTTAGGACTACAAATACTAACTACTAACTACGCAGGACAACAGCACTGCAAAAAGAAGGAAAACTACAAACCCTTATTTTTTTTAACGTGTGGAAATCCCCTCGGACCGTCACCCCACCGGGGTTCGCGGCGGGGTGGTGTGTCGGACTCGGACCGACTACAAACCCTATACCAAGCCGTCTGGCCAGCGTGGTATAGTAGGCCAAAACCTCCTTTCTAAGGAGAGGAATATATCCAGCAGTGGACTATTAAAGGCTGTTGATGATGATGATGATGATGATTTAGGATTCGGATTTGACTATTGTACTCGTGTACTTTTTTTACTGTAATAGGTCACATATAATTTGATCGGTGTAGAAGGTGTCTAGTATAAGTTGGATGGAATTGTTGACTGCACGGATGGCGTAGTGGTTTAAGCGGTCGCCACGCCGCTCACTACTACGCTGAGTGTTGTGGGTCCGATCCCCACATGGGACGACACTTTGTATGATCCACAAATTGTTGACCCCCGCGACACAGGATATATTCCTATCAAAAATAAACATAAAATAATATTGAAGAACGATGGCATTCTACTGACAACTACATGGCACCTTTTCGAAAACAAATTGATTGACTAAGTCTAAATTTATTTAATTCTTTTTAGTAGCTACATGACATAAAAGTTCGTTTTTAAAAGTTTTAAATTTATTTTATTTATAAACCTAAAACGAGAATGCCGATTTACTTACGTTACTCTCAAACTTCATTCTCCCTGACAATACAAATACAGTTTAATCTACTAATAATTTACTTTTTCACTCTATTTGAAGGGCAATATATTACAAGGGGATCGTCTAGTGGATATAGATAAAACAGAGCATGTTAAAAAGGCGCGCTTGATGCAAGTCGACAAGCTCCGGACACCGCACATATCATCCGGTAACGTTTCTGAACGAGCGACAAATAGACAATTAACCTCGACCATAGATTACTTTTTTCAGTGGCTTTTTAAATAGACTGTTTATATCTTTCTAAGCGATTAGAAAATGGTAAATTTATAACTTGGTGTGATTTCAACCATTTGGTTTGTTAATACAAAGAAGAACGGCAGATCCTGTACACCTAGTAGTATATGATGGATAGTTATGAGTTTATGAGATTTGTACCATTTATAAAGTGAATTATCCTAACTATTTTCATGTAATTATAGTATTTTTAGAACTTTGCTAAAAGTGTATAGATTATTCTCAGTGCTACAAAGACTATATTATTAGTATCTTTTATACCTTTTCTGGTCTCACGTGATAACCAACACGAATTCGTTGTACTCTTGCTAATTCTTATCCAAATTCATATCCATAGGTAGTATAGTAATGGCTTTCCTCAATAAAAGCCGTGTCCAAAACATATCCACACAAGGACTCAAAAGCTACACACATAAAATTTACATCAAAAGACTTCTAAATCCAGTAAAAAAAAAACCACAAACAATAAATATAAAATATTCAACATGCTCTTTATCCATTACAAAAAATTGCTTGTTTTTACTTTGGTGTGTGGTCCATTTGACCCCTGCTACGTTAGCACAATCACGCCATCTATTAGAAATCTTTATGGTCATACATTCCCCTTTTAACGCTCTAGTGATTTAACTCAGAATGTCCCCTTTTCCTGTAAACGGACTACTACTATAGTACTAATGTAACGGACATGTACGATTCACTTAATTACTTTGTATGTTAGTACACATAGTCTTGTAGACAAAGTGAACATATTATTATTTAGATTTCTTAAGCGGGCGCCTCAAGCATCATCATCATGTTTGTTTTATTATATTTTTAGTTTTCTTGAAATTACATTAATAACAAGATTTAGCAAGATACAAGTTGCCGTTAATAATAAGAAGTCTATCTACCATCTTCCTTAACGTTTGAGTTATAGCTCTAGTTGTATGTGTATTATTTTGTCCCAAGTAACAAATGATGCAATGTAACTAAAAGGTTTAAAAAAAGCTTAATTAATCATTCTAATACATAAACGTAGTATAGGTACACTATGTACCTGCATTGTTCACTGAGTACTCGTAGGATGGACATGACTTTGATGTACGACAGCAAGAGTTGGGCATAGCAGAAGGACTCTGAAAGTATAAATAATGTTACTTGGAAATTCAGTCACTGAAAAGTATGTGTCGTGTACGATTAATTAAATAAGATATGTAATAGATACTTATATTAGGTATTGCAACAGTTTAGTTGAGCTAAAAAGTATATTATTAAAAAAAAAGTTTTAGTCATTATGGGTGTATGGGTATACTTAAAAAAAATGTTTTTGTCATTATCCCCCTCATCTTCAATGTTGCTCCTATCTTATATTATTGAAAACTATATGTTTTCAATCTGAAAACTAGAAAAGTAACTAAGTACTTTCCACTTTAATAAATCTTTCTGTCTTCCCTTTGAAGAGTGGACATCCTTAAGTAATTAATACATACAAAACGAGAAGCAAGTCGGATACGCATCAATCCACAGCCTGGGGTAATAAAAGGTGTTACAGTGAATTGGGATCATGCCCTCCAATATTAGTAATCACGTGCCAAGACAGAATAGCTGGGGGTGACCCGACCCCACACTTTGAACCGAACAAAAATACCTCGTGAATGTTTACGGGTTAATCAACGCGCACGGCTCACTGAATAAGAAATTCATTATTCTGCCATATGCATTCAGTTACGATGTCAGATAGTAAGTTCATTTAGATTTATTTACGTAGAGATTATCGCTATGATGCTGCAACTAACGTAATGCAGTTATACGGAATATTTTAAGAGACAGCATGGGGACGAAATGAAGAACAGATACAGGCAAACGACCCTGAACTGTTATATTAAATTTTGTGAACACAATTGTGTTATTATAGAATAGTATTGCACTAGAGTTACAGGAAGAAAGTGTACATTAAAGTAGACACATAAATCTATATATTAATGACAAAAAAGATATTATAATCCTGTCTATTATGTAGTACATCTATTATATTGATCGTATAAATGTAATCATTTAGCAGTAAGCTGTTCGTAAAAGAAAAATAGACTTCTGCTAGATGTTACCTTACTTAAAGAAAGAAGAATTACAGATTAATGATATGTTGATAATGTACCCACTATGTTCCTGAGTTTTAGACTCTTTTTGCAAAAGAGTGAAAAACGGCAATAAAATAAAGTTACTTACAACAAATCTAGTAGAAGAGATACTTCAATAACGCATTATATCTGCTAGTTGTGTTCCATAGAGTCATAACGTTTATAGTACCTACATTCGTTGATTGGCGCGAGGGGACGTTGATTCGATTTTGACATTTTTATTGGACCATATTGATATGCTTTGTGATTAGGAGCAGTGTCATGGGCTACGAGATATTCAATTGAGAAGGGTCAGCGGGCCATACGCGAATATTACACATGACATTTGTATTCAGAACTAAACAAGGTATTCATGAATCATCACTTCGTTCACTGGGTTAGCTCGAAAGGGTTTTTTTTCATTTACCGGTAGTAGAATAAACTATTAATAACTACATATATTATAAATTGTAAGAAATGTGTTATGGCTTAAGTACTCGCCTCTAAGTATAGCATCGAGGTTTGTAGGTTTAATAGTCACTTTCAAAAAACGTTTTTACTGGTGTACTATATTCAACAGTGGGAATATTAATCTAGTACTCCAGTACTAGATTAATATTCCCACTGTTGAATATTTCAATGACAAAAGACTGGAGCTGGCTAAAATATAGGTAGATTTATAATCCATTCATAAATCTTTAGCCGCAAAACCTTGACGTCTGTCTATTTTATTTCTCGCTCAGATTTTATTCTATTGAATAAGAATAAGATAGATCAAAGGATATTTTGAACCATTGTGTTGAGAATATTTTTTTAAGCGACGCATGTCCGAAGAGCGAACGGAAGCGAGGCTCGTGTGTGAACAGCATACTGACTTGTTCAGTGAACGATGCCATCACCGTCACTTCTATGCCTATCCATATAAAATTATATCCTCTTTTGATGGGCATGCTGAGATTTTTAAAAGTTAACATTTTTTAAACATTTGGTTTCGCCAAATTAGTCTCGTCTTCTCTGAGATTCTGTGAATATACTTATATGAAAAAACTGGTGTCCTCCTTTATTATTGCGACTAGATTTTCCTTTGACTTTTTTATGTTTAATGTCCAAGTAAGTATTTTGTTGCTAGCCCTATGTAACCGCCAAAAATACATTATCATAACTATATTCAAAACTGTGACAGAATACATATGAAATTAATTTAAAGGGTTCAAACAAAAAAAGGAATTTTGAAAATCCTTGTATATATGACAGAGACAGACATGTTCATAAATAAAAAAATATAAACATCGGAATTGACAACCTCCTCCTTTTTAAAGTCGGCAAAAAAAGTTACTAAAGGTACCGATATTAGGAATATTCACAATTTTAGTTCAGACACGTAACTCTGTATACTAGAGCTCAGTTCATTAGGCACCATTAAACCCTATAGTAATTTATGTAGTGGCTTATGTTAGCAACATAAGCCAATACATGTCATTAATAAATATACAAAACGATACATTTGTTACCATTAGCCAACAATAAAAGACAAACCCATCTGCTCTAAATGTATCTTCAGATACATTCCTAATACCTATTATCGATAATAATAATAATAATAACACACACATCTCACACACGGCAGTCTGTTCTTAAAATAAGCAGAGCCTGTGCTATGGTAACCAGACTACTGATAAATTGTACTTAAATATATTAAATACATACATATAATAGATAAATAACACCCAGACACTGAAGAAATGGTCGTACTCATTACACATTTATTTAATCTAAGTGGGAATGGAAACCACGACCTCCGGCTTAACAGTCAGGGTCACTAACAACTAGACCAACAGGCACGTATTATTAATAATTAGGTATATTATTCTTTTTTTGCGAGAAGCCCAAAATCGATCTAAGTGGCGTGCATTGGGAGAGGCCTATGTCCAGCAGTGGACTGCGATGGGCTGAAGATGATGTTTTTTTTTCATTGTTTTAGTTGTATTGGAAGCAATATACTTATTAAGACGTTTACGTAAGACGGCAAACCCGTTTATTTGAGAAAACACTAAATATATCTTTCTTCGGCCTTTAGTCGTTAGTTGTTTAAAATAGGATAAACACTCGTGTAGATAATGAAATTGTCTAAAGTTCATTAACATATTTATAATGCTATATTACCTATTTTCAGTGCGATGAGGGCGGCGGTGTTGCGGACGGAATCAAAACGGAGCCCCCGGAGGCGGAAGAACCTCGCACCATGCAAAAGGTGCCATCTCTCTCCGACCTGTCTGACCCGGAGGCTTCCTTAGGTAAGTCTATACCGTATGTTAGCAGTCTGTCAGTTATGTCTAAGGGTTGTCTACAGAGCATTTCATTTATATATTTGTATATAATATTATTTTCGTATATAATTTTGTCCAAAAATAATAGTAGAAAGCGATCTTAGCATTCTGGGCAAGATTACAATTGCTATCCTGCAGGTTTCAAATCGGGGTTTAGTTTTTTAAATTATTTTTTATTTAGAGTAGGCCCTATAAAGTATTAATAAAAAGATCCGTCAGTAATATAACTTTAAAGTAAGAATGTTAATTCACATATTAAGTAAGTGATAACACCGCTTCAAAGGTTTTCAATATCTATGTCTTGTTGCAAAAAACTATAAGGATGTCCGCAGATACTGTACCTTACCAACCAACCATTTAGATGCACGTTTTCAGCTAAGATGATGACGAATTCGCTTTACAGTAGATCTTAAACATAATTAGATCATTCTATAAAACAGCCAGATGTGTCCACCAGCCCACTTAAAACAAATACGGCTTACAGGATGACTATATAGAACACAATCACAGGGCAATACATAACAAAGTTTGATGTGCAATTTGTCTAAACTAACGATGTTATCCTGGCATTGGACAATCTCCACCCCAGTAAATCACTGTGAGGAGCGGCACTGACTTCTGGCCAACGTGAGTAGTGTCCGGTCTTATGTCCCTGTTCACGCCTTGTTGCTGACATCCGGTTGCATGCAATTTTGTCTTTCTTACACTAAAAAGTTTGCAAGAATATCAAGACTTCACCCGGAGAATACATATATTTATATTACAATATACATTCCAATTTTACTACTTGTAAAATTGGTGCATATGTGTGAGAAAACGAAAGCGACAATTAGAACCAGAGAAATAGAGAATGAAAGCTTTGAAAACATAAAAAGTGTACAGAAAGAAATCACGATTCAAGTTCAGTTGAAAAATGTGAAAATTATATAATTTTGAATGCTTAATGACAAATCTATGCATGCAATACCTCTCATTAAAAAAGATGTAAATCGGGTATACAGCACGGCCGGGATTTCATTTTTGTTTTAATTTTTATAGGTTTTGTCGTAATTGTAATATAAAATATACCGGATAACTAGACTAAATAGTTAGGAATAGCAAAATTAGTTTTAGAACGACAATCACTTGTAAATTTGTAAAAGTACTCTTTCATTGAAACATATAACCTACTGGTTCTCTATGCTTTGTTAATGAACTTTAACTAACGATTTACTTATCTGAACACTCAAAACTGGTTTTTACTTCAAACATTATAGAATTTCTAGTAAGCGGAAACTTATAGGATCTATTTACAGGAAGTAATAGCGTTGCGATATTTCACTACAAGCCTCCACACCTCGCGACCTTTCAACTCGGAAGATTTATTGCAATACGCACACTAAGTTATTGTCAAATGCATACAATTATTATTGTAGTTTATCTTAAAGATTGTGCGATGAAGGTCATGGAAACTTAAGCAGAAAATAGCTATGGAGATTTTAATGATTTTATCATCCTTATCTGTATAAGAGGCCACCATTTATAGTGTTGTGTTGTGTTGTATATTTACATATATCACAATCGCGGTATTTTTTACAGTAAAATACCTCTACAGTGTACTGGTTGTATATTTGAAGATTTTTTAAGTAAATTTCAAGATTTTATAAAATAAACCGTGTAGGGGTTTTTAGATAATCCGACAAAAAGCGTTTACAAAGGAGGCCAAGTTCTTCTTCACGAGTCGCTTGCGAAACATATCAGACAAGCATCACACACACAAGGTTAATTTAAAACTATATCAACAATACCTTTGTTATATTATGTAGTAATATTCTACGATTAGAAAAGTATACTATACGAAATATGATCATCGCTGTTGTGCTAAGTGTAAAAAAGTTAAAAGAGTAGAAACAGTATTAGCATTTAGCAAAATACTACTACTGTTTGGCCTCTATATACTCGTATCATCATGTGTCACGGTTATTTCAGTAGTCAGTTGAAATGGAGTCAGTGAGAGAAACAACAAACAAAACTTAGTGAACACAACACAAACACATACAAGGATTTCTAAATTATGAGAACTTTGTTCTTTGTACCATGTACTTTCACAAAAATGGCGAGAATAAAAACATTTTAAAAAGCTCTTTAGTGTTCATAAATATAAATTGTAAAGGTACTATGGGTACGGAAGCCAAGATCCGTAATCTTAGATGTGTAATAAACGCCAGCTAACCTATTAACTCGTCAATCAACGGTCCTGCTCGTATCATAATATTTGCTACTAATTTATGCGCGCAAGAGCATCGACCCTTTCAAGGAGCAGCGCAGCCGTGTCTCTTCAGGGTGGGCCAATATACGGGCCTATTGTTTTCTCCGTCCGTCTGTCTTTTACGTGGGAACGACATATTTATATTTCAAAAACGTGAGCTAAATAAATATTGGTAAATAGAATTGTAAACCCCTGATACAATATCAGTTGAAAAGGCTGGTCGGAAGTACAAACCGCAACATTTCATTAATATATTTAATTGATAAACTTCGTGCCGGATTTTCCTTCATTGTATAGTAAACAAACCTTGTCGAAGCATGAATTAACGTTGGTATAAAATGCAACTTGTGCGGTTCCGAATGAATTGACCTCGTCGCGGAGTCTGCGCGTGGTAATTACAAAGCTCCAACTTATTAGCCGATCATATTAGTATTATACCACCCTCGATGCAAGCGTTACGAGTAAGCTTTCTTGTTTGAGCGAATACTAAAACAAAGTACTAAGGGTTCTTTTAATTTTTACTTTAAAATTAAGTAACTTTCGTAATATAGTTTGCTTATTAATAAATTACAGCTCTGTTTGCGGTATAATACGAATTTTGAAACTTAAATTACTTACAAAAACTACACGAGCATTCCTTTAGAGAGTACGCCATTACGTCATACGGTAAACCATTAATGAAAAGATTTTAATAAATCAACATATTGCTGTCCACTTCTGAGCACAAGCTTCTACCAAACGTGCGCTATAATCATTGGTCCTGCGCCTTAAGTATTATTTAGTTCGCCTCATACGTAGTAAATTATTATTCGGAAGCATCTCCAATCTTTTGGTTAACCTCTGTGGAAACTGATCTGAACTGGGAGACGATCTTCCAAAATCAAAAATCCTGGAACGAAATACGTCAAAAACCTTAGTTACATTGTGTGAAGATGAATGTAGAAGCGTCTGAAATGAACACAATTTTTAAGCAGGGATTTAGTGACGACACCTTAAAAACAAACTAAACTAAATTATTCTTAAAAACGTTGGGTGAAAGAAGCTGTTGATGTTACATTTATTTTGGAACAAACTGATATAAATAAATCGTGAAGCTGTGAAAATATCAAGAATAATGTTAATAATGAAATTACAAACTGTCAGCGGCTGTTATCAGTTCTCGCTAAAGGGAACAATGGTAGCAATTTGTGCACGGCACTATCAACACCCGCGTATAGATATGAGCAATAAATACTATCTGCATTATTATAATGTGCTTTTTATATACATATTTACAAATAATTATATAATTAACATAACTAAACAATTGATTATACCACAATAATATTGTTTACATTCTACAATGCAAAGTGCAATAATAAAATAGACCCGTAAGTTTTCATAAAGTTCTTATATTATAGATACCTTTATAACTTTTTGTAACTGTTTCACATATTTAAGTAACGTATTTCACTTTTTTTTTAATTGACTACAAAATTTCACATTCTTCTGTGCGCGAAAATGCTCCAATGACGATGTAAAGTATTCTTTTCACGTATAATATAGAGAATACACTTATCTCAGATAGATTCTATAAATTAAAAATATTGAAAGCGAAGCAATTAAGAGCTCAGCCGATTTCTTTTTTTTTATCATCATCATCATCATTTTCAAAGACGTACGTACGTACGATTGCAGTCGGAGTGCAATCATTTTGTACGTCTCTTTCGGGATTTATGATTGCAACTAAAATCATTAAAATAGGCCAAAAAGGTAACGAATTTTCGTTAATCATATAAAACAAACGAATTCGACATATTGAGAACTTCCAATTTTTTTAATCGTTTTAATAGATTTTAAATCTTTGTAATTTATACTATAATTTATATCTCTCATTGCTATAAATGTTTAACACACGACTCCGACAGTCGTGTGTTAAACCAAATGTGGACCAAAATGAATATTATAAACTATTTTAGATATTTATTTGTTACTTTTATAGATTTTTTTTAATTATTTATTGCGCATTGCCGAATGGAGTCATAATTATGGACTCAAGGTTAATCCTAAAAAGATGCAGGTATGTGTTATGTTATTGCAGTCCTGGGCTGGTCTCAAAAATTTACTGGACTCAAGTTCCTCGATGGCACCACACTTGAGATCAGTACTAGTTTTAAAAATTTAGGAATTTGCATAGAAAATACTTTAACTTGGGGACCTCATTTACAAGAAGTTAGTCGTAAGATATTTGCTTGTGCCGGGTTCATGCGAAGACTACGTAACTTTCTACCGACTGCAACTAAGGCTGCACTTGCACAGGCACTTCTCCTTCCGATTCTCGACTATGCCGATGTCAGCTATCTGAATCTCACTGAAACACAAACACAGCTTGAGCGACTTCAAAATCTCTGTATACGATTTGTATTTGGACTAAGAAAATATGATCACGTTTCCGAATTCCGTCATAAGCTCAAGTGGCTTCCAATTCGCTCTCGCCGGAATACTCATATACTCATTTTTCTCTATAATATCTTATTCAATCCCAGAGCCCCCTTTTACCTCAAAGTACGGTGCAAGTTCCTTCATGACACACATGAAAATGTCTGAGGTCATCCGAAGATTTGAGACTTGATATGCCTCGGCATTCTACAAAATTTTATAATCTGTCTTTTACTGTTGAAGCTGTACGCTTGTGGAATGCATTGCCGATAAACATCAGGCGAGCGCAAACAATAAACAGTTTTAAGAAAATGCTTCAAGATTTTTTTGTACCGTAATTAAGACAGCTACGCACTCGTGTTAGGATGTGAATGTTTTCTTTTTTTTATATGTGATATACTTAAGTAGTTATGTATGTATATTTACTGGTATGTATAAGTTTTTCTTTGTATGTAAATAAATATGTATATGTATATTTATTATATTATCTCTTTTAAATTCGTTAGCCATTAAGCTAAAAAACTCATTTCACCGTCAACTACCATTGTCTCTTCGAAACATTTTGATCCATCCTAAGATTGCTTGGAATAGATTTTTGCCGCCCGCCGCCCTTTGTACATTATATGTCTGACACTTTTATGTACCATAGTTTTTTTAAACGGGGTACAAAAAAAAGAGTTTTATCTATCCATCTATCTAAACACTAAACATCTGATGCGTTGCGAAACTCGCGGAAGTATATACCACAACAAATGTGTACGTACTGAATCTATTTATAATTGTTGGATGTTTTTGTCACACATTGATTATGTTATTGCGCCAATGTTGCTGCAATTTGTTCTAAAATATAAACAGTAAACACATTTGAAATAAATCCATAAAAATGCGGTAAATAAATGGAAAGCCGTTGTGGCCGCAAGCTGTCCACTTCGGAGGATGTTGGAGTGTCCACTTCCCACGAATGTTGATCCATACACAGGATGTTGCCAAAACTGTGCCTCGCACTCCGTGTATAATACTTTAGTCGCATAACTACTAAAGTTACGAACGGTTACTTGGAAAACAATTTAAACAGTTCGTTTACAAACATGAGACTAAGTTTTAGGTTGAACTAACATTGTTGATCACTCATTACGTTTTAGTTAATGGTTGCAATGAACCATTGACTATATCTTGTATATTTTTTAATTTTGTATCTCAACTCATACACTGATAATAATGAGATGGAAAATTGCTCTAGGGACAGATGCGCTCTGGACTAATTATGTTATATTGCAAATATAGTATAGTATAGTTATGATTGCAAAAAAAAATATTAAAATATAATTCATTTTCAATTATATTTAATTTAATCATTCAACAGCAATATATTGTGCGTCAGATGTCCGAAATATTGTTATTATAATATTATTTGAGTAGTTTATTAAAGCTATGAAAAATATTTAATGTGTACCCTTAGGTTCACTCCAACCCAACCAATTTAAGTATGCAAAAGCTCAAACTAAAGAGCTCGTTCATGGAAGGGCTATACCCATGCTTATGGGTACGCCGCGTATTGAAAGTACATCTTAAATACTGTCAGCAAAAAAACCTCCGTACCCCGATTCGAATAAAAATGTTTGGAATGTTCCTTTTGTTTTGAAATAGTATGTTTACCATCATAAATACTCTGTATCACAGTGTGTAACGCACTATGCGTTAAATATTAATTCGCTTTATTATATTTTTTGACATATCGACAATTGCAAATGTGTGTCTCACGACATCGCTTCATAGTTATTTCACCTGTTTCTTTTCTTTGGTGTCAACAACTAACAGGACACCAAATATTAAAGAACACCTTTTTAAAAGAACTGAGTATTGATAAATATACTCAAATGACTTTAAAAAATATGCATATTAATAAAAAATTGCCATTATAATGTAACATAATATTATGGGCGTGCTAAGCGGTTTTTTATGCTCGATCAAGTGGAAACCAAGTTTCGAATGTCACCTGGGTTTTATTAAAAATGTGAATATAATCTCTGTTTTTTCTCGTTCAATGTCTATTTTGCCTTGCAGCTGTTTTTCTCAACGTCGTGCAGCGAGCACATGTGGATTTCGATAATCCACAGCCTGTACCACTTGCGTGTCACATGGCAAACCATAATCAATGGTGACAAGATCATATTATTTTGATTTATCAGGTTATTCGTTATGGGAAAATGTATGTTAAAACTAAATAAAATTACAAATACCCAGACGAATAATATAACCAGTTTGTTAGCAACTGTTACTATTAATGTTGTTATTAATTATCTTTTTTATATTTATAACGGCCAGTGTCGTGTAAGTGCTAAAAATAACAAGTTATTTTCTCCAATACCTAATAAATTGATTTTCGTAGATAATTAGTCTGTTTTTGAAAGTGACATCGTTTTGATTGAATGAAGCAATTTTATGCACCTGACATTATTTCTGTAAATGCGGCTATGATACGAGATTTATATTTAGGTATGGAGATTATTTATTTAGAGATTTATGTATATACAAAGGACATAAATATGATGCTGAAATATATATTATTCTTTATATCTTCAAGAGTTGAATTTATTAAAAAAAACATATCGAAAAGTACCACTGGTACTTAGTCGTTTCATTAATTGATTGTAAATATGGTCAAAAATTGTTTGATCTTTGGAAAAATAAAAATGGTAAAAAGTCCGAATTCGCTGTTTCAATTTTTATAAAAAGAAAAAGAAAAGTTAAGTACCTAACATTTAATTATTATCTATTTCGATGTATTCACACTCTCAAGATGTACATGTACCTATATAATATCTTTTAGTGTATACGTAGATATATAGAATATTATTTATTGTATATCGTGTAGTAATACAATCGATCTTAAATTACCCTGTGTAATGGTCGGTCTTATTGCTGATAGCAATCTCTGGCGCACAACCTTTGTGTTTAATACTCATGTTATTGGTCTACTAAGATGACTAAAATACACACGTTAAAAAATTCGACACCTCTTCAAATATAGGAATATATTCACATAATATTAGATCAATTTATCCTTCACGCCGAAATTTAACCAATGCAACGACTACTTCTAAAATAAATGCCTGTCTCATGACCGTAAAAAAAATCGACACGACAAAATAGCTATGCTCACACACAAGTAGTGCAAAAATCTGACACACCTATAGACACCTGTTTGAAAGTGACGTAGTTTCCTGTTGATCAAATCGTAATCAAAGATAAAAAAGGAAAGGTCTTCATTCCATCGTATTTATTTATTTATGTTACATGATTATTTGTAGATGGCTGAACCGATTTGGCATTTTCTTTTTTAGTTTGGATTAGTATACTTTTTAGTTTAACTCATTGTCATCAGATAATGTTCTGATGATGAGATCTTGGATAAATCAACGGCACTCTTAAATACTATACCTATTCGGGTATTTTAGTCGGACTTCGTGCATTTATTCTATGTAGAAAAGACCATTTGGTAAAGAAGAAATGATAGAGAAGACCACATAAGGTCACTGGAATTAATGGGTTGACGATTTTACGTTTCGATCACTTTAATACAATTGCGAAGTACTAAATGTAATCCCGAACTTTTTTTGTAAAGAATTAGAGCATTGCAACATAACTAAAATACAAACTGGCCTAGTATGAAGTGAAAATTAAAAATTGAAAATTAAGTAAAAAAATATATTTAAAAATAAAATAAACTTCAAAACGGTTCACAAATTAATTTACTTGTTTTGGGTTATCATGACATGAGTGACATCTTTGCATATTAAAAAGCGATTTCAATCTTCAAAAGACTTCTTGAAGTGCGCCATAACAGGCAGTCCTCCGCCTTTCACATAATACGAGCATCACCGACGAATAATTCAAAACTTACTATACTGTAGCTAGTTCGCAACTTTGCGATAGCACAAAGCTACATCTATTTCTGTCGATGCCAGTCGTTGTTGACACAAGAAAATTCTCATGAATGCCTACCACGTTACTTCAAATAAACACGTGTAAACACACAGACAATTACAACTGTATGATTGAAGTACACACACATGTACAGATTCATTCATAAAAGCCGAGTGAATGGACAAGGCAAGCGAAAGCTCTACATGAGATCTGTGCGCCTAGTACCGCGAGCCGACCACTCGGCGGACATGTTGGTCCCTTTATATTAGCGATCACCGCTTTTAGCCACAAATTAACGGTACCATTTACTTATACAATCTACACTACTTGTATTTACATCTATATACACTAAGGATTACTGATTGTATGGCAAAATAAGGAAAGATTGGATTAATTCACAATTAGAATTGAGTTTAGTACACATACATAATTTAAATTTCAACCTACTAGCTTTCGCTCTTTTCAACACGCTTTTATTAGCTTGGTATGTATGTGTATGTCTTACGAATCTTCGAACGTCATTTTGATCCACTTCAAAACGTCTAATTTAATTAAATTTAGCCAGTTATAATAATCAGGAGCTTCAGGTTTGACGGTTCTTGCCAAACCTACACATAAGTGTCTTTTGCTACGTACTGAAAGCCGTGTGCTGAAGCATATGTGACTTACTTGTACTTTTTTAGTCTTAATGAGAAAATAATCATTATTAATTGCAACAAAAGCAAAAAAAAAATATTGTTAAAAACTAGCTGAATTAAAAAGTAGAAAATAATTTTCTGTAAGTTCAAAAAGAATAAACATTGTATCGTAAAAAAGCGTGGGGGGTCTTTTTATAATATTTTCTAATATAATAACTTTACTTTTACCAAAATTACTTTTGTCAATATATTTTTTTGCAACAATTGAAATCTAGCCCTCCACGCATCTATTAATTCATTATTTCTAAATGAAACCCTAGGTAGTCTATATTATGTGTTGCAACGTGTTAGTAGGTACATATGTAAAATTTAAAGATGATCGGATTAACGGTATACGGTGCCGAAATATGAACGAATAAATTTTAATATTGTTTTTATGCATAAGAAAGTACGTACGTGATAAATGAAGGTTGGGTATCATTTTGATTGGCACTTCTCTTAATTCTAATTCTTGACAATGTGAAATAATGACATGGTAAAGTGTTTTCCTCTTAGTCGCTGAGTATTCTATCACACCAAGGTTAGCGATCTTATGAGTCTACGACTATTATTAAACAGTCAGCAATCTGATTAGATTATTTCAGTGGTTACAACTGAATGACGATTTTGGAGATTTCGTCAATTTCCGGCCCGAACAACTCTGACAATCTTTGCATTTTCGCTGTGGTTGGAAACGTAAGAAAAATAAGTTCATTCATAAATTTATTTTATGCGGATTGGTTGGTTAAGCATTAAAAAGCGGTTATATGTGGTGAATTTTATTTTTGTTTATGTGGTAACACCGCAGGATACTGCTAGCATCAGGTAAAGGGACGTTTTTATTAATTTATGTTATCTTTATTATGTTTAAAAAGTCATCGGGACATGCGCAGCACGTCGGTGTATGCATTCACGCATCTAAATGGGATGTTCGTCACCTCGGTACTCCACAGCTACTGTGTACTTTGCATACTAATCTATTCTCTTGACGCCTATACGCACACATAAAATGATATTTTATACGACTAAATAATAAAAATAAAGTAGCCCTTCCATTGAAGGTT
This sequence comes from Arctia plantaginis, assembly GCA_902825455.1. Classification (NCBI taxonomy): domain Eukaryota; kingdom Metazoa; phylum Arthropoda; class Insecta; order Lepidoptera; family Erebidae; genus Arctia; species Arctia plantaginis. The sequence goes on from CADEBD010000344.1 coordinate 9,435,201, forward strand.
TTTCAACCCAAGATATCGAGTCTTCGTGAATGAAATTAAAATTGGTGACACATGGTATTTAATAGATTACGGCAAATTATTTTAGTATGTTTTAGATTAAAGATAGGTAGGTATCGTCTTTAGTATAAATTCTTTACATTTCTAACGATGTTAAAAGATTTGATAAATGAAAGAGAATCTTTCGTCTACATACTTTGAAAAATAATTGGAACTTGTAAAAACAAGTTTTATTTAAAAAAAAAATGCTGAACTAACTAAAATGTTAAGTATATTTAGGAATATGCAACATTTGTAGTTTTCTTCAAAAACACTGTAGGGCTTATGTTTGTAGACACACCTAATCAATATTGAGTATGTTGCAACGCTCATGAGGAGATCGAAAATACTTTATAAGCGATGTTAACCTAACCTTAATTCATGAAGTGGAAGCAATTTAACATATTTCTCTTATTTCACATTAACACTGAAGGTTTAAATAAATTTCTGGACTGGCATGTTTTGTATATTTTGACCACGATCTTTAAATACACACTAATCTATTCTAATCTATCCGCAATCAACTACAGAGCGATTTTATTCAACGCCATCGCCAACTTTGATTAAACTTGGTTTAAATTTGAAATTGTTAGATAACAATAAAAATGGTTTTAGTGACTTTATTTAAACGAAAATGTTATATTTTTATTATATGTTATTATTTCTCTTGTGTAATCTATATTTAAAAAATCTTAAAACTCACCATTTTCCTTTAGTGAGTCGTCCAAAAAAAATAAAGTTTAAAGTATTTTTTACTTTAGAATATATATATTTATGGTAGTATTAATTTTGAAGTCATCAATAAAGTTGTGCATCTGCGAGAAAAAGTCTCGACAAAATCGATTTAGCCATTTTCGTGCTACTTTAGCCCCGACAAAAAGAGAGACAAACTAAAAAGAATACAGACATATTTTGGCTATGGTAGTGAGCTTGAGAAAGACTTGTATTTTAAAATCACAGACAATTCTACTATATTAATATGTACAGTGAAAACTAATGTTGTAAATAAATATTTAATTAAAAAATGACCTGTTTGGGATCTTTTAACCGTATTATTTACACATGAAATGCATATTTTTTATCTGTTGAAAAGATAGTCCGAAGAATATTCACAGACACATCGTGCATTTTAATTGACCAAAGTTAACTAGGATAAATTTCATTAACATTACGTCACTTTATGAGGAAAACATGTTTATCTTCCGAAAACTGTCCCCGGCGATAAGACACCTTAACTTATAAAACACCGTACTTCGGATGTAGTAATACATATTACGTAATGTAAATTTATCTTCGATCTAAAGTGGAAGATTAAGGTATACTACACAATTAAAAAGGCATGTGCTCAACATAACTGAAATACATTAAAAATATTTTGTTTAGACAGATTATATTATCTATACCAATATATTAATTAAAAATAGAACTAGAAAGTTGTTTATTTGTTTAAACACGGTAATCTTGAGAAGTATCAGTCAGAATATAATGATTTATTTTGTACTAGATAGAGATTATTTTGAATAATTAGAGAAGTATTTTAATGATAATTTGTAAATGTAACCCGAACTTGCTATTGCATTGAATTCCGAACGCTCCAACGCAGGGATGCCCAAATTCTCCTTGGAGTCAAAATCGGTTACCTAGGGGTCGACATAAACATAAAGTGATTTTGGGGTTAATTATTAACAGAAGTTCTTATTTAAAACTTTCAAGATACCGTATAATTTGTGTTACGTGTACCAACTTGTTATAACACTGACTAACATGCATACTTATTTCGTCAATTTTGATCAGAAATTGATGTCAAGTCTACTCACTTAACCAACGGCATACTTTTTAAATTTATAAGGATTTTCTATGAATAGGAAAAAAAAACTAGGATGTTTTTTTAAAGTAATTTGGCTATGGTTGTCTAAGGTATCCGTTCATTTTAGAAAAGGGATCTCTTGTTTAAAGAGTTTGGAATCCCTGCTCTAACGCATTACATATATTACTAGCTGACCCGGCAAACGTTGTTTTGGCATATACATTATTTCAAAAAGAAAATAGGGGTGGGTCACCCTTTTCATTTAGGGGTATGAAAAATGGATGTTGGCCGATTCTTAGACCTACCCGACGTGCACACAAAATTGCATAAAAATCGGGCCAGTCGTTTCGGAGGAGTATGGTAACTAACATTGTGACACGAGAATTTTATATACGAGTATAAGAAGTAAATAATAAAATCAGGTTTCGATGTAAAAACAGAAATTATTATCTCTGTTCAAGCTTCTTGCACGCTTAGATCTTTTAAACTAAGCAAAGTTTTCAACTAAGCAAGCTAAATAAATAAATAAGCAACAGATTTTAATTCGGTTTTCACCTATAGAAAGATTAATTCAAGAGGGTTTTTATGTATAATACGTGCATATTATACTAGAGAAAACCCGAGAATTTCAAAGATTTGTCGAGAAAACATGTTTTTGTATACTTACATTGCAAAGGCTGGCTACACCTTACGAGATAGACCTAAATAATGTACTACGGAATTGTTTATCTTAAAAAAAGATCTACAAAAAGGCCGCAATGGTATATGTCTATCTCTTAAGGATAACATACAGTAACCATTTTTTTCTTTTAATTACATAAAAGTAATGGGTTATTTACGAAGAATTCAAAATTGGTCTTTACAACATATTATCATCAAAATGAATATTTTAGAAGATATTAGAGGTTGCGGAGGCAAGTGGCCGTCGGCGTCGCTAGCTGGCGGATCGGAGCGGGCCCATAAATATTACATATAAAGATGTCCTGTAGTATAATCATATCATAATAATAGTCTAAATAATTCCTCAACACTGACACCACATTAGTAGTATTAGTAGTATCTACATTGCACCCGTGCGAAGCCGATCGCTACTAAGTATATAATAAATCCTAGGAAAAGAAATACATTTAATATACAGCCATCATATGTACTTAGTTATACTTAAGTATTTTAGTCGTTTTCAACTGTGTTTATGGTCACTGCTCCGCTATAAGGCTCACAGCTGTTTTTAGCCTAAATTAATCCCAATAATGATATTACATTTACTTTAAATACTACCATATTTTTTTAATAGAATACTATAATACGTGACTAAATTCACGTCAAATGTAATGTGTAAATTATAAGAATACGTGTCTTGGATTTTTAGTGAAAGAAAATTTCTATTAGGTCATTCGTATTATCACGTAACAATCGGAGTCGAAGGCGGTAGTCTATTTTTGAAACAAACACCAACACCCTAACAAAATCATTTATCTAATTGCCCATACATACATAATAACTAATCTTAAATCTCCTTTTGCGTATTTCAGAACTGTATAATGTATTTCTGCAGTCTTCCAAAGTTTGTGACTTGATGTATGATTTACAATAGCAATAAATCCATTGCCGACTCGTTACGATATACCTAACACATTTGAAATCTTGCCAATTTGCCGCAAATGATTACCGACGTGCCTACCTACCTAACCGTTACTCTAAATCACATCTTACAAAAGATAAAAGTTCTTATTTAAGGTTTATTATTGAAAATAAATACAGATTGCAAATAAACAGAAGACGTTTGAATAAGCTTGGCCCGAGGTGAGATGACACAGTGGAGTACCTATACCTAATACAGTTCATGGTTAAAAACTGTTTGGCACTGTAAAAACACTTTAGTTGAATATGAATTATATTTTCTGATTAAAAATTAGTTTAAAGTCAAAGTAGGTTGGTATTTAATCTAATTAGGTACTTAACTCTAACTTTGGTGGAAAGAATCGTTGAGGTTTATTCATAAACAATTTTTTTTTCATTTTGTTGGAATCTCTAGCAGGTTTGTGGGTTTTAATAATGTAAACTTTCTTGAATGATCCACCATTTTAGATTTCAAATATGATAGAACTGCGTTGCCATGTTCTTTAAGAAAATATATCTTACCACATTATCTTATATGGATTCAAATTAGTTAACGAACATGCAAAATTTATAGTCGAAATATTATAATAAGAAAATAAAATAGACCAATAGAGTGATCAAATGAGAATCCTAGATACCGTTTGCAAGAATTAATTTTATTTTCGAATTTAAACTATAGAGAGACTCATTTGTACTCATAAAAACAGTCATCAAAATTGGTCCAGCGATTTACGAGATGTACGGAATAGTAACACACATGAGATTCATAGGTCTCTGACATTAAACTTTTAGAAAATCGACATCGATGTAGATAAGTATACTTACACTTTCTACTAGCGGAATTTAAATTACAGTAGTAATTAAAAGTAGTTGAAAAGGTAAGTACATATTCCAGATGCAGTATGAATTAATATTTTGATCAGAACTGAGTTTATTTTTCAAATACCTTTGTACGGACAGACTGCTATGAAGGTAGTACAGTTTTTTATTGTAGGTACCAATTTCTACCTCCCTAATTGTAATATTATGTATACAATAGATAAATAGTAAACAAACATAAGTATATATTAAAAGATTGCATAAAAATAGTTTAAAAGCTTGTAAACAGTGTCTTGTAAAAACCCTCCTACGCTTTTCGACACAATATAAAACGTGGTGATGAGTCATACAACGCCATCTATATTTACATCCAAAAACTAAAACCGTACCACGTCTCACTTAGGTACATTTAGTTTTTCAAAAATCCGCTAGATGGCTTACTATCAAAATAGAGAGCCATAGTAGTTCTGCCTGCTGATAGAGGGCGCGCTACGTCCTTTCACAATTTTAATGGTATTCATAGAAGTTTTTTATTTTAATAGGTATTTTTAAACTTTCCCTCTACTAACTTGAATTGAAAAATCTTTTTTAATCGTTTCCATTCTTCATTTAAATCGAGTCATATAGGTACTTTTCTATTTATTTTACATGGGTATATTTTTTAAATAGATAGTTACATTTGACAAGTTATATGCCTATCTATCTAACTTTTTATTGAAGAAAAACTGTTCTAATTTTATAGATAAAAATTGTATTGTATGTGCAACTAACTAACACTGTGTGTATAACTAACATGTTTTGATTTTTTTAAAGAAAAATGACAGCAAACAAGTCTCTTACTCAATTTTAGGCGTAGGTATTCAGTTTTAATAGTAACAAACTAGGTCATGACTGAGTTCCTAGCTGTAATGTCCAAGTGTCGAAATGACACGTGAATATATTCGATTAAAGCCTGACATATCCACGTCACTCAGTCTGATGGTAGTAAGGGGAGGGATGGTAGTTCAGGGGGCGGGAGGGGATAAAATAGCTGTATCTTCATAATGGCGATGCCAGACATCGTGTTCATGTACATCCACAAGCTACAGTATATTTTTTACAAAAGTTAATCTCAGACCTTGAAAAATTAAATGTATTACATTACTTCTATTGTGGTTATCTATTTCATTTGGCTACCTATTTATAACAGAGAATTTAAATCGTTTATCAATTAATTAATCAGATATTTGAATAAATTTTGGTCCTCAATATTCGTAAACATTATAGTCAAAAAACAAAACGAGCTTCGCTTCGCGGACCGTTGTTTATGTGGATGTGACGTCACGGAGAGCGCGGCGGTGAGGCGCGGGCGGTGAGGCGTGGGAACCGCACGGCAGGTGCGCGCGCGCCGGCCACTGATCCTGAACACGCACACCGTCACACACCTCAACATGTTTTACTATAAATATTTAAAACACACACATGCACGCTTCAACCCGATACAGTCCGTCATTGAGAAAGTGCCGCTTTTCATATAAAATCTCTAGGATTTTTATTCAGATCAAAATTTATCGTAAAGCACGAAACGATATATTTAATGCCCTTCCGTTCCATTCATTCATCTACTCGTACTCGTTGAATTAAAGAGGTACTTAAAAAAGCTTATCGCCAATTTTAATAAGGAGGAAGGAAGAGAATCATTACTTCCTACGTTATGATATAAAAATAATCATGTTAAATGATTATTGACCAGATCTTTATAATAAAAAAAATTGGCTCAAGTCTTTGAGTGGCAGGAAATGAGAGTAACATTGACACCTTTTCCAATTTCTTTGAAGCAAACCTAAAAAAAGCTGCGCGTATAAATTAAGAGGCATGTTCGCAAAATCAAGTCTAGTTACAACTTAGGCGTCGATAAGCACTAATTTTAAAGATGTACTTAAATATTTTTTTACTACTTACTTACGTGATAAATCTTCTTTAATTCTTTTGATACATTATTTAATAGTATCTTACTGTTATTGGCAGTGCTGCAGTGGAGATAAAATGGGTTTAACATGTTTTAAAAATACTAAAACAAAACAATATTTTAGAACAGATGACAAAGTTAACATGAAAGCTACAATTTGATGAACGTTAAAACTTACTTTTCATCATTTCTTTTCGAGTTGCTGAATTATTACTTACCATTTGTATTAGTGTATGAGTTCATCCTTTTAGCTCGTTGATAGGAACTCTTGAGAGTGCTGGCTAAGCATACATAGGTATGCTTTAGTTTTGTAAATATTGTATTAAACAAAGAAACAAACAGGCCAATACAAATAGACATAAATATCCTTACTGCCACAGACTCAGAGGTCTTCAAGGACACGATATTGTTTGAGACATTTTACACTATTTTAAAGAAACATTTTTTTTCTGAAACTATTGTTTAATACGTTACTCTGTCGTTTATTAGAGTATTTTAAATGATCAGAAGTTAAGACTTAAAATAAGATTTTCAAAATCACTTACCTACGAGTATAAGGCCAATTTTTTTTTGTGATATCTTGTAAATAAAGCCATATCATTTTTTATGTTTTTTCTCTAGGCCTTCAAAATATATATTGGATGCGTATAGCTTAATTCATAAAACTGTAAACGTACCTCGAACCAAAATTTCATATCCAAAACATTCTAATTGCTATAAAATCTGTGTTTGATTTCTCTCTGCTCTTGGATATGCCATGGACAAAGCTCTATGGCTGTCAATCAGACGTCTTGATTACACATTTGTATCATTTTTACGCGTCTGCGCCTGGAGGACGGTTATAATAATAATAATATTTCGGGCATCTGACACAATACGTCATCTAGTTTCAAACTAAGCAGAGCTTGTACTATGAAAGCTAAATTGACTGATAGAATACTTATATACTTTTTTCGTAAATACTTACATATTAAACATAGAAAACCCCCAAACTCCGAAATAAATATTTGCAGATCATAACATTTGGTCCGACCCTGACATCGAACCCGAGACCTCAGCACAGCAGTTGCATACGGGTATGCTACCACAGCACCACCGTAAAACACACGCTATCGGCTTTTTGTTTTTTTCAATAATAATTAGCTTGTTTTTCTATACTTCATGTCTGTAATCCAGTATATCCTGTAATCATGTATCCTGTATATATTTGTAAAAACAATTAATAATTCCAATGATAAAGAAAGAGAAAATATAATACTAACGAATAAAATCTATCTATTACTTATTCCTCCTAATTAGACTATAAATATCACATTGGTATTTTTCCGTTCTGTAAAACTCTTTTTACGTACTATACTCATACGTTCTCCTATTAATTCCAGTCAAGGATCATACTTGTGTGCAATTAAAACTTGAGTATCTGTAAATTTCTAGCCCCGGCCACGAATAGAAAATTTGAGTTTTGTACCTGGTTTTTCTTGCAAAGAGTAGTTATAAATTATTCCAGGATACATGGTATGTGTTGCCTCCAGGATATTAATATTATAATACTTAAAAGATGTTAGTGTATGTTTACTGAAAAGCGTAGACCAAAACAAACTCCTTCAAACTCACTGTCACCGTTTTTCCGTAAAAGCCAATAAACGAACAATTAATTTTAAAAGCTTCCAGAGCCCTAAACTGTGTTGTTTGAGCAAGTCTTAAAAACCTTACGTAATTAACAGTAAGTTAGTTACTGAGTGACCGAGCCGAGGGCGATATTCAATAAAAGTGGACCAAAAATTAAATTCCTGCTTTGAAAGGGGCTACAAGGGAGCTTTTGCCCTTTGATGTCAGTTAATAAAGTTCACCTCTTTCTTGCTGGTAGGTCATTTGGTTTTCGATTTGCTGTGAACTACCTCTGCCTATTACAGCTTGGCGAAACGGTTATCGATTTTCTTATATTCTTCGCATAATAATTATATTACAAACACTTCGCTGCACACTCTGTGAGCAAAATGCAAGAGCAAGTGGCGCTGTCTGCAAAGTGATGAAACTTTTTAAGTAATATTTTAAAACGAATAAACCTTATTCATTTTATTTAGTAAAGATTCAATGTGCAGGAACTTTGAGAGCAGTACTAGTACGAATTTTAAGGGAAATGCTGCCATGGCTGCCAAGGTATTGCAATATGTTAGTAAAATGATCTTCAAGCGGTTCTTTATGTGTAAGCAATCTTTAACCTTAGTGACTTTTTGTCACCGTGACTGTTTTGTCGCTTGTTCGGTATATGGCTATGTATGAAGATTCACACTCGTTACGAGTCCTGTCCGTGTAGTGACGGATTAAGAATACGAAATGTCACTACCCCAATTTATCCCGTAGGAGTCGTAAGAGCCGACTAAGGACGCAAAACAACGCAGGACACCAGCACTGCAAAAAGAAGGAAAACTTGACACAAACCCTATACCAACCCGTCTTGCCAGCGTGGTATAGTAGGCCAAAACCTCCTTTCTAAGGAGAGGCCCATGTCCAGCAGTGGACTATTAAAGGCTGTTGATGTGATGATGACGAGGTGACAATATAGTGACTTTTTGCTTTCTTCAGTCACGGTGACAAAAGTCACTCGTGTGTGCTGCCACTAATATCGATTTAGATAAAAGGTGACATAACTCACTATCGATATTTTAATAAAGTATAAAGAGATAACGGTTTAACTCGTGTGTGGATTTCAGGGCTGATCTGGGACCACTTTTTACACACTTTTTTTATCGGCTAAGCAAAGACGAGCTAATTTTTTTTAAATACATGATATTATTTCAAATAGTAAGTGTAGTATGATGACATCTCGCGTCCCACAGGGATGATAAGCGGTAACCGTTACCCATTATAAAGATGTGTACATAGTTACAAACTTATCTAGACATCATCCATTTATCTATCAATTCGATTTGATTACTTATGTTTCAATTCTTAGTTAGTCATTATTTAATTTACCAAGCGAAATTACAACCGAACTCACTACAATAAATTCTAAAATCACATTATGGTACCAATTTATGTTTATAAATAATATTACCGATAATTCTACGGTAAGTGGGATTTTGTGCAGTCTGAGGCGTCAAAGAGCCCGAGGCGTGAATGGGGCGTAAGCCTAGCATGATTAATTTATTGTTAATGAGCAAACTGCTAAACGCCGAGTAGAACTCACCGTGTAAGCAACTGGGGAACGTGAACTACACCAATTACTTTTACTCCGACATGCACCGTTGTTGTAATTGTTCTTTTAGAACCTTTTCTTTTGCACTGAAATTGATTTATGAAATGTCTTTTTATCTCAGTTATTTGATATAATTAATTGTTTTCCGTATTTGAGAGAGAGAGATGACCAAAAACTTGATTGAGTGTGTCAAACTCAAGGAAACATCATTATGTTCACAGTATAAAAAATAAGCCGAATCACTTTCGTACTGCTGTATTTTATCTCGTAATCCATCCGTTTCTCACCAATTTGTGTACTGGAGTTGGAAGGTCCTGAGTTTGTGTTCTATGGACACCACCACCACATTTGATTTTACAACCGTGAAATTTAATTACAGATTTTGTCTGATCGACCCAGGCACAATTCGCAAAAGTTTTATAAAATATTTATCTATGAATAAGTCTTGATTACATATTAATCCAGAAATACAAAGCTTTAAATGTGTGACTGCATATTCGACTCCCACACCGATAGTCGATTGCTGGAGTCCCGAGTTCTCGATTTATTCGCTGTTGTCTGGGTGATCCTGTGTATACCTAGTGTGTAATTATTCATAAAAAAATGTGTCTACGCATAGTTTAATATGTATAAAATATACAATTAATAATTAAATAACAAGTAATTAACCATACAATTTACATATTGCAAAGAAATCTGTTGAATTGTACAACATTTAAGTGCAAAAGAGTTAAATCATCAAACAAAGACAGGAAATACCGTGTTGCAGAAACAAGCAAAAGATAAGACAATAACGCATTCAGGATTCGACACGTTTTCAAGCAATTGTCCCTTGTGACGCCTAAATCTATTCCGTTGTGATAATTTCAGCTTTCTCTTACTCGTTTTCACGGATGAAAAGCCCGCTGGTTGAAAAATCGAATACCGTTTTGAATTATCTAGTGAGCAATAATTTGAAACAAAATTTTCAACAATAATTGTTTGAAAGTATTAACAAGAACCCATGTATGATGCATGTATCTTACTTTAATAATAATGTAGCTGTGGTAGTTTTTTTTAAATTTGGATAGGATTTCAGAAAAGATTAGACATAAGTCTTAATTTAATCAAAAATCTACACTATCATAGTTATAGTTTTTAAATTTCATTTCAAACTTAACAAGGGCAGCTGCGTCTGGTCAATTAGCATCGTGTACTTACAATGTTAGATACTTACCGTCATGAACTGCCAGGAATAGAAAATTTCTTATACATTAATTAGTGTACAGTTAAATACGAGCCAATAATCTTACTTTGTATATTTGGTAATAAAATCCAACTGCAATTTAATTTCTTCCATATGATTTGGATTTACATATGCACAAAGACTTGGCATAAATAAGAATAAATATCACATGATATTTGGTATACCATCTGGTCTTTTGCCCGAGAATAAAGAAGTATAGGTAGACCAAGGGTGTGGGAGACAACGTGAGTTGAAGCTTGCGTAATCACATTTTCCGAAGCGATTTATGGTGACACTCGACTTGCATCCGTGCAATTAAATGAGAAGGGGGAATATAGCAATGTCGTGCAATGTCGTCGTCGCAATGATTCAATGAGTTCAAACACTAAAATTATAGGGTCCGAGAGTCTTTATGCATTGCCAAAGCCTGATCTTTCCTAGATTTAAGTATTTGTATTGCCATTCAGCGTGACAATCCTGACAGCCTTGTCTTATGTGACAATTAAATAGACTTCAGTTTAATTACGCCAAGACTACGACTTAATAAGTCGGTAATTTACTTTATTACTTTACCCAATGATAACATATACAAATAAAAGGTAGGTACGCCACCAACGAACAAAACGTGAGGGTTCTAATTAGCACCACTGCGAGCGAGCGCACGTACTAATAAATTCAAGAAAATTCATAAAATGTCTTCCTGTGTATTCCAAAATTGCACAAATTACGAAAAAAGGTAGATAAAGATTAAGGAACATCATACCGCAAGTAAGTGTATGTTTTGTTCTAAATGTATGTATAGTTACGGAACAAATATTTTGTGCGTGCAGTAAGGATATAACGTGTCTTCCTTATAATATCATTGGATGTACCACAGATTAAAAACCCTCGTACATATCAACGTTACTTATACAGATAGGCTCAAGCATATTTTCTTAAATAGAGAGTTAGCAAGAGTAAGATGCTACCTACATGGAAAAAGAAACAAACCGAACCAGTAGCAGACATATTATAAACACCTAATGATCACTGATGATAAACTCACCACAATGATCGCGTGCACACAATCAGTTGAATGCTTTGTCCGCTAAAAGGTCTTATTAAAACTCTTAATTATGTATTAATGCATAAGGCTACCCGCCTCTTACAGGAGTAATTTAAAATTAAATGTATATTTATGCAGGTTAATTTATACAGCATGAAAGAAAAACAAGACACTACGCACATACATACACAATGTTTTTATTATTTGCCAACCGTAAACCGACAACCACAAGGCATGTTAATAATTAAAAATGGAAAAGTTTAGAATAGGTATATTGAAAGAGAAAAATAGACAAGAAGGAAAGGTGATGGTGCGAATGTAATAGTGTAAATAATAGCTGGAACGAACCGGTTGTTAGGGTTGCATATCTGTAATTCATTCTGACATTTGCCTAGAAACTAAAAGTTTTAATAGTATCCTTATTTTCAATAGTCGAAGTTCAACCTCTTAGCCTCCCTTATATGTTTGTAAGACTTTAGAATTGAACAGGTACCCAGTTAACAGCTGAAAGACAACACATTAAAATGCATATGTATCGCACATACAATTTGCTACAAATTACAAAGCATAGTTTTGAAAAGCTAAAAGTTTAGGAATTCTAATTCAGCAGATAATATTATTATTTAGTACAATAAATTAAATTGAAATTGAAATCAATTTTGTTAGTGAGACGGCACTTAAAAACTGTGTGCATGTATTAGCTGCAGATTTATTAGCCTTTTCACCGACACAAAGTATAAAAAGCTACACAAATGCCGCAGACTAGGAATATCTAATATTTTGTGTTATCTGATTAACTAATAACTGATTCTTAATAAAGGATACCAACGGATTTTTACAGATTTAGTTCTATACAGAAGCATCACCTAAAACAGAAGGCGCTTGCACAGTATACGTGTGCACAGTGAGTGAGTGACGCACGCACCCGATGCTGAAATGTTTCCTTCTAGCCCGCTTCGTAGAACTTCAACTTCGCCATGATCGTCTACTAATATTATGATTCGTACAGCATTGTGACGGCTGTTAGTAAATATTCCATCATAATGCCCAAGAAACATTTCGCAAATTCTTTCCCCTGTTTCGAAAACGATTAGCGAGATTTTTGTTGTGCTGACGTTTAATTGTTGATGTTATGGATACTTTTGCTTGCAAATGTTATGGTATGATCACTCCTAATATTACGGTCAAGTCACATCACCTTATAGCTGTTCTAATTTGTGAGGGCTTTGTTATTTGTCAATACGCATTCAGTGAAGTTATTGTCACATGTCTTAATTACTTGTCACGTCGACCGTCCGACCACAACTCCTTCAATCAAATCAAGCAAATAGCATAGGCTGCTAATGCACCGCCATCAAGTCTGCTAAACTTTGCCTCAGAGACTCAGATGGCTCAAGAATTTAACTATTTTCTACCTGGCCAGCGGAACAGTTCATAGAGAGAGCAGCCTTCATTATCAAGAATGCTTATGTGTGCACATGCGCTAACTTTGTAGCAGGACTATTTATAAAGGAGATATTAACAAATTATCGACTATTTGGGTGATTTGTTTAGCTGTCGACGACGCTTACAAGTTCTGATGTTGAATACAGTAACCAAATCTCCAGGGAGAGGGAGGGGTAGTTTCTTCATTAATGGTACATTTTACTACAATATAGAGATTCGTGTACTTGTGTTTCCCACTTAATTTCTGTCGTGCATCTAATTACCAGTCCAATCGGCATGCATTATAGGAGTTTACTCAATTCATACGTGTGCAGAAAATAATATTTGTTATAAACCGGTTATATTGCTAGGAGCTGATAATGTGTAAACATGGAGCACAAACCTGCTAGTCACATCTCTCCTATCATAAAGCTAATAATATTTATCATAAAAATTTCAACAGCAATATTCAAATGACCAATAAATTTACGGCTATTATTAAACTCATACTGTCAGTCATACTATTTTTATCATGGTAGTGAATTTTGTGACTAATATTATTACATAATTAAATAATATACCATTTTGTCTACTACAAATGAATTAACTTTAGACAAATTTTTGCTAACATCTCGTATTGATAAAGTGATTGCTACAAAACACTGAAAGGCGTAGTAATTGAGTGAGAAAATGTACTTTTGAGAATTTCTAGAATGTAAGAAACGGCAGCAAAAAAGTCTACGTTACGTTCCACGTTAAATACGTTATAATAAAAATACTGTATACCTACAACAAACAATCATAAACCAGTAATAGTTATCAGTGTAATTGAACGTTTAAAGTAAGAAGCTCATGCATCCCGACATCCAGAATCGTATAACTCCGGTCAATTAATAAATCTCATTCATTGTCAAGCGGTCATTTATTTTCAGGGATTGCTAAATTGTCTTTAATTAATTTTAATTAAGAGTCCTTAGGAGTCTTTGCGAGAAATGTTATTGCAAACGCCCGCATCGGTGTCATGCAGGGTGAATATGACCCCCATACTTATGAATTCACACGAAAACTAACTTCACAGAATCAAATTAAACGATTCGTGAAGTTAGTTTTCGTAAAAAAACGCTTTAATAAAAAAAACCGGCCAAGGGCGTCTCGTGCCACGTGCATTATAGGGTTCCGGAATTTATTACGACCTATTTTTAAGTAAGTAACAACTTCATCTAAGTAATTACTCTGAGGATTTTTTATTTAGTAATGAACTTGCCAACATTACACTTTTTTTCTAAGTCCGTTGTATCCTCTGACTAAATTTAATATTTTGCTAATGGGTTCGTCAGTGAAAAATAAGTCTTCACAAAGTCGTTTTGAATGCCATTTCTAATGATATTCTACACTATTGCATAGACGAAATAAAAACATTACACAAAAACTTTATACGTAATGAGAATAATTCAATAAAATCCGAAAGAGAAATTCTAGAACATTTTTAAATTTTATTAAAAAAAAAATCGACGTGATTATTATTTGTACACATGCATAATTCCATCTTTCTAGCACTAACAGTCTCTAAACCGGAGACGGACGTATGTACTATCTTACTACTACGGAACCAAAATGGGTGTTGAATAAATCGGAGGTTTCATTACGTATCTTTACACTCTATAGTTACGAAGAATAGAAACTACCGAAAGAATTACTTAAGCTTATTTTTTTATTTTATTTTTATTTAATTCTTCATGCACAAATAACAAATCACTTGTACAATGGCGGACTTAATGCCACAGACATTTTCTCCCAGTCAACCTTTGGGTGTTGGGAAAGTGTCTGAGTAGGTGCACTAGAAGTTAAGTTTTGTTTTACAAAGATAATAATTTGCGATTGATTTACAAAACCACTGCTACTTAATTATTATTATAACGCTAGCGCAAGATTCGCGAAAGGTCTAAATCTAAAAGAAAGTAATCTTCAATAAAAATAATTTTGATTGATTATAATGCCATTTACCTTTGTCTATGACGAAATCACAATCACATGTGAAAACGCATTGACTAAAACCAATCATTTCATCACATGGATATGATTTAAAAGTAGCAATAATTTTCATGTCTAGAAGTTACTCAACGGGAGACAACGCACTTGTGACTCTTGAATTACAGGTATCTATGGGCGGCGGCGGTAGCTGCTAGTTTACCACCTTATGCCATAAAAAATGTATATTGTTTTCTTTTTCAAAGTTAACAATTTTGAGCAGATTAAATTCTGAGAATTAATGGGTGCATGCAACAACACATAGTAGTCACATTAGTTACATATATTTACTCGTTGTTACAGGAACCCATTAGCCACGATGTAAGATTTACGTGGAAACAGATCTGAGAATTAGAATAAAATTAGCTTCTTAAATCGTGTAGCTACTTTTACTTCCTTAGAAAACAGTAGAATTTGAGACGTGATGTATCTATAGGTTAAAACAATACTTGGGCTATAATAGAAAAGTCTTCGTGTGAAATATCAGTGGCTAGAAATCCGGCGACTATGTTTTCCGGGCTTCCCGGCGCATCCACTATGGCGTCCCTTCCGGCCAGGTTCCCGCCAAAACAGAAATAAACTGACCTACTTGCGCGGGCTCACGTCCGGCCCGCGCGCGCTCCGTGTACGATCTGCATTTCCGGTTCACTTGTAATTTTTTATGGCTTATGATTTTTTCAATCCGCCTGTCATAATGAAACATGGTGAAATTAATTATGTACCTACTATACAACTCGCAGTTCGCTGTTCTTGTTAAGGTTTTTTATACTTTCATTTATTAATTTGACATGTATTTCAATATTAACGTTGAGTGATTGAAACAATCCTGACTATATAATTAATAGTATGCTTCGAAACCTTTCTTCTAGGCTCGGTTAAAGTCTTTATTAGCATCAAAGAGAGGGATAAAAAAGACATTTGTTAAACTACCACACTAAAAATGATTACTTTGATTTAAATATTATTATTATAATATGGATTATCTAAATGCCTCCTGTAAGCTGCGATAACAGTACCTAAGAAAGCAAAAAGTCACTATATTGTCACCTCGTCATCATCACATCAACAGCCTTTAATAGTCCACTGCTGGACATAGGCCTCTCCTTAGAAAGGAGGTTTTGGCCTACTATACCACGCTGGCCAGACGGGTTGGTATAGGGATTGTATCAAGTTTTCCTTCTTTTTGCAGTGCTGGTGTCCTGCGTTGTTTTGAGCCCTTAGTCGCCTCTTACGACACCCACGGGATGAATTGGGGTAGTGACATTCCGTATTCTTAATCCGTCACTACACGGATATAAGAAATAAAAATAAAATAAGAAATAAAAAAGCAAAATGTCAGCTGTCTGCGTTTTTAATCTTTTGGCAAGATATTGTGATTAACTTTTTAATTTTAACTTTTATACTATTTTTAATAACATCTAAGTTTGCATACAAGTACCAAACCCACTAAACCCAGTGATGTACCTAACGTAACTCCTAGAGTAGTGTTCTCTACTGTTGTGTTCTGTAACACTTAGATCTGTAGGTTGAACAGATGTTTGCTCCTACCTCTTTAGACACACTAGTATAAATATTCTATTTGATAGGCACGAAATTTGGGAAAATTGCAATAAATATTGATGATAAAACTATCGTACTTCACAGCATCTCACTTAACCAGCTACCGCAACAGTAGGTACCGCAATACGAGTACTTGATGTCAGTAAGTTCCCTCGGAGTACCTGTAAAGCATTTGCATATATGATAAGTAATCTCAGCTTGCGCCATAACTATGTGCAAAAATTGACGAAGCGCAAAATCATAAACGTATTGCAGCGCACAATAATACAAAATGTCTTGTTACACGTACGAAACACGATAACGATCCACTACATGACTGCAAACAATTCTGTTTATCTTTGGCATATTAAATCTTTATTCAGGTGATTTTACAAAATTAGTTACTGCTGTCTAGTTAAAGTACTCTGACCCTCAAACTAGGTGTGTACCTGTGTTTTGAGTCGTCAGTGGTTTCTCGCTCTCGCCACATAATAGTTACAAATTCTTAATACTAAATAACAAACTAGCAAAGAGCGCATGCAGCGTGTGTGTATTGGGCATTCAGAGTGTATTTACTTAATATGTGCGTGTGAACAAATGTGTGATGTGGATCTGAGTGCTAATTTTATGTGGAGGTATACAGAATCCCTTATTTCCATAATATAAGTTTAGGTGGTATAGCTTAACAGTAGATTAAATAAGATTAAATAAAATACTTATGAATTAAAGCTATATAAACCGAGAAAGGTCAGCAAATGTCGTAGTTAAATGCGGTCTTAGACGCCTTCATAATTAATGGAGTTCAAGTGGCTTTTTTCAGCCATCAGCTTTGCCGGATAGTCAGGAGCTCCTGTGACATGATTGTTCGGCTTTTTGAAGCGCAGGAAGGTAGCGCATGTTGCTTCTTCCGTCTTCTTAGTGCAGCCCTTTAGCGAGTGTTCTAGCTCCCCACACTGCCCACAGGTGTATGACGTCTCTCGGCACTTGTAACATCGAGTTACAAGAGTAAAATCTCTAACATGACAAGATGACCAGTTCACAAATATTCTGTCTCTAGTTATTAGGGCTTTTCGGATGTTTGCAGATACTTCAATAACATAGTTACAGGTCTCAGCGTCTTTCTTACTCGACTTGTGGCTTAACCTAATGGAGCTCAGAAACGTTTCAAGGCAACAGTCCTGCAGCATATCTGCTAGATTCTGATGGTATAAGAAAGTTTCCTTTTTCTGCTTAGTACTCGCTACGCCGATAACTATTACTCTGTGCTTCTTTTTGTTGGTCGTCAATGACAAGGCCTGAGTTTATAAGCTGGGCTGACTGTTTCAATTTTTCAATGTCTCCCTTTGTGTCTGTGCTGATTATGACGCCACCATTTTTTGTTTTGCGCAGCCCTTTAACTCGCAACTTCATTTGTTCAGGATATATTTTTTTTTGTACGAGTACTAATAACTTGGTGCTATCGCTTAATCGGCCTTTATCATTGGGATAAATATACACTGAATTTAAGCTTTTCTTTGGTATATAATTGTTGGTACTCTTTTTAACCATGTCGGTAAATGATGTTGGATGTATGTTTGGACGATTCATCAATGCACACTTAAGGTCGTATAGGTTTTTAGATGGGTCAAGTTGGTCCTGAAGAGTTTGGACTGCTGTGCTGGCCCTAACGGCTTTCATTTTGAGGGACTGATATTGTACTGCCATTTGGGAGGTACCGCTGCCCACTTTTCGACACAATGTGCTGATACGTAACTTCTGTTCCGAGTTCAGTTTCCCTTCCGAAGCAATAGTGCATACCTCATTAAAACATTTCTAGATAAGAGACATCCAGTTCTGAATCTCAGGGTTCGAAATGAGTTCCTCCGCTCGCCTTGACTTTGAACGTTAGGGCGAGGTGTATGTGAAGGCGTCGGTGCGGGTGAAGGCGTCAGAGGCGGTGTGCGGGCGATCCTGTTACTCCTATTAAAATGACTGCCGTTTATAGTTCGATATTATGTCTATTGTAATTATAGAACATTATCTCCAAATCGCTTTAAATAAAATGATGTACTAAGCATTTGATACACTTTCCGTTACTACTGGTTGTTGGCGAAAACGAGGTCACGATTCAGGTAATTATTATTTGTTATTTTAAAATTAATTTTAAAACACGTCTGATTGTAATTAAGACCTGATGAGTTCTCCATATTACAGAGATTAAGACATTAGTTAAGAAATAATAGCTGATATTTAATATAAAACATTAAAAAGCTCTAAAGATTAAAGTTTTAAAATTAAGCTTATATTTTAAGCCTTTTCGATATTCGTGCATAGCTTAAAATAAATATCCTATATTTCGCTGAGTTAAAAGTAAAAAAAAACTATCTAAACAGATTATTTACCGAATTAGAAACCGATTACATATATATTAAAGATTCTATTCCGAGGAACCAATAATATTATAAGAAGTTCATTAACTAATAATGTTATAAAAGCTTAAGCTTCTTATAGTATTTTCAAGTTGTTCGTGTCGAGTATTGTGAGTTAGGAAGAGCTTTTAAGAAATATGTTTGAAAGTAATCTGCACTGATGATATTATACAGAAGACGAAAAATGTCTGTTTGAACTCCAGAATCAAAAATATGTATATCGCGATGTTATTTTATTATTATTCAGGTGCCTGTGAATACTTGCGACTGCATTGGTCCCACAGCGCCCCATTTACCATGAAGCTCACTCAACCCGACTCACGATGAAAAAGTACTAAGAATATACTTATGTAACAAAGAATACATGTATTTAAACGGATACATCTTTTAGAATGCGATTAAGAAGTGTTTGCTATGTATATAAGTATGGCCTAAAAGGGTACACACCCTGTTTACACCTTCCTTCAATTTGCTCATGACTAACAACATTATCTTCAAAATCATTAATATTAATTAATCAGCTACCAAACAAAAATTAAAGATCATCCGGAAACCGTATAGCTATAAAATATAGCCATTTCCTTTCAATGAAGTCTTCTGATACAGGTTTATCTTCTAGTCATAATATATAACGTTCAATCACTATTTTATTTACTTAGCACTATGATGTAAATTTCTGAATTTGAAATATATATTCGTGTATGTATCACGAAGAAATATATGTATAAACGTGCAGTGCGAGGTGGTTTGCATAACTTGCGCGGTTTTTGGAGCGGAAAGGGACGAGTTGCTTCACCGCCTGACCTTGCTAACCGTACTAGCATCGACCTACTAAAAACATCTGGATTTTGAAAGGAATAAGGATCCTTCAGTGCGACCTTACGAACTCTTTTGTTTGTTTTTTTTTATATTTTGAAGTTATAAATTTACTATTTAAGATTTGTGAGTTTCTATTGATATTTATCTATTTTATTCTTTACGTACACAAAATAGACATTTACAAAAAATACATGAGAGAATAGTGCTCACAAAGGCGAGCTTAACACATAATTAAGTTCTGATCCAGAAAAACTATAACTGAAGAGAGGATAATATCCTCTCTTATGTGACCAACAAGAGAAAGAGAAAGTTGATAGTTATTTACCCCTAAACATGTTATTAATTTCCCACGAGTCCAATCAAAAGATCCTTACAACTTGATAAGAACAGTCCTTCGTTCCCTTTTTTACTTTTTTTAACCAATATTTTAGTGGTTATATCAGCGACGCGAATGCGTATAATCAAAGTAACAGCGGTAGTCATGTTTTATATCATCTATTAAATAATGAGACATAAACACAGTTTTAGTGCATAACAGTTATCTATCATTAAACATTGACGTGACTTGATCGATGTGACACGAATGTTGATCAGATGTCTCGAAGTTTATATATAAAGTTGAATGGTGAAACAGTGATGGATAGTCTAGCTAAATTTGTCGATGCAGAATTTTCAGCGCTCAAATTAATAGTGCAAGTTATAATTAGGGTTTAGATGTAGGGAATAGAACCATTTTTAGTAATATTTTACAGGATAACTGACCAGTTGCTATTGTAATCTATAAAAACTTTTTAATTCTGGTTAGTAGAAACATATAGAAAGTCTTGTTTATTGTTAATTGCAAACGATTTATAATTTTCTTTTTTGTTTTTATGTGGATTATAGTACTAGCATATTAATTAAACTGAACTTTAGACATAATGCCTACCTGACGGTAGTCACCCACAGGTGTCAATAAACACTTGTATTATTATGAGATATGTGACTTGAGGGTTATCTCAACCAATCAGCCTATGGCAGTCCAATCAATGCTGGACATAAGTCTCTAATAATAATAATATATATAAGCTGGTCATAAGCCACCCAAAGTGCTATCTACTTCATTTTTATTTGTGACCGAATTCTTGTGTAGTAGAGACAAATACATAAAAGAAATAAACACGATTTTTTATTAAATCGTCTCCACAGGGAACTTGTTTCCAAAATCACTCTTTATACGTACATTCAGTTGTCTAGAAGCTCCCTCGCGACGGAAGTAGCTGTTACGAAATTAATGCGGCTCTAATTAAATAACAAGCACTCGTCGGCCATCTTGCCACTACTGTCAAAATATTACTTCCCTGTCAACACAAACCATATCCCACTTGTATGTAAATGTAAACTGGTATTTTTTCCATTGAAACGCACAATGGAAAAAATACCAGTTGAAACGTACAAATATGATATTTAAATTGGAAGAGAAAACATTTGCGTAGCGTTCATGCATTTGTTCAATACGTTTAGTGCAGTTTAGTGTCAAGTTCATAATTCGTGTGTAACTATCGTGACTGCTTCTGTTTAGTTACGCAAATATTTCACAAAAAATTGCATTGTTTTTCATATATCTCAATACACTTGAGGAGTAATCTCATCATATTAGTATCTAAACTTTGAATCTATCTCAGTAGTAAGTTTTTTAATTCCTAGTAAAGCTAAAATAACCTTAATATCTCATCACACTTTTTGATCTTCTTTCTCACAGTTCTTTTAATACTGTATCATAGTTATTGATAAAAACACTCTACACACTATATGTGAACACAGTCGCCATCACTCTTTTCGCGGAAAAGATAACGCAATAGTATGTGAACAAAATTTGATTGGAAGTAAGATATGTATTACACTTGATTTATTAGTAAAATCTTATTTTACTGTACACTACTACAGCTCGGCGACGGCTTACGATCTCATTTTGTTACATTTTCAGGAAGTGCACAAAAATCCATATTTATCAACAACAAAGACCATTATTGTCACTTTGTTAGAACAAAAATCGGTCTCTCGCAAGATAAGAACGCGGCCGCGTTTGTCGGCAAACTTCAAACGTGGCGCACGCGTTTCACAGACATGTTCGAGGAATGAGAGGTCCGGGGTTCGAGCTCGACTAATCAGCCTCCGATACGTAAACTAATGTTCCAAGAAACTACATGTAACAGAAACAAAAGACAATTTTTGCGCAACCACACAGTGGATAAGAACACACACACACATCACTGAAACTTTAAGTTACACTAAAAGTTACATCATCTAACCTGGTTGCGTTAGTAATGTTTTTTTCATCCCTTATTATCTAATTGAGTAAAGTGAATAAAAAATATATACTCAACTTACCCATTGTACCGATATACAGACGCATATAGGAAGTGTGATTATGAGTACCCTTTACAGCTAGTCAGCTAGGCATTGCATAATCTGGGCCTCAATTCTGCTATTTTATGTTTACGAGAAGGCTATTGAGATGCCATCGAGTAGCCATTGGCATCGGTATAAATATCGGTAGTTAAAAATATATTACGTTTTTTGAGGAAATGATTTATTTGTTTTTATTATAATAAATTATTTATTTCTTTTCTTATAATTTTTATATTTTATTCTTTAATAATTTATTTTAATTTATCTCTCTTTTTTTTAATTTTATTTTTTTAATAAGTTATTTTAATTTATTTATTTATTTTAATAATTTATTATAATAAAAACAAATAAATCATTTCCGTAATATATTTGCAACTACCTATATTTATACCGATGCCAATGGCTACTCGATGGCATCTCAATAGCGTGTCAGTGGTATGACACTGGCTTGGCGTAATAGCAGAATTGAGGCCCTGTATTAATGATATGAGACAATATTAGTTGTATGGGACATATGTTACGATTAGTGCTTATAATTTTTTGTTAGACATCAATATGTTTCCTTACAATTTCGAGGACGATTATCTTATTTGGTACATAAACAAATGTAAACAAGAGCCAATAAAATAAATCCTTTGGACCCAATCAAATACGATAGAGTGGGGTACGTTAATAGCCTCTGGTAGCATTCAGTGGCGCGGTTTAAGTGGTGGCCTTAGAGGTCATTATCTTTTTATCTGAACTCCCATCGACACGATCACTCTACGAACTGATGCCCGACAAATTTTATTAAGTTTTTTTAAACATTACGACACATTAATAGGATGATTACTTATAGAATTTCATAGCTCTGTCGAATAGGAAAGCTTCCGCTGTCTTTATATTTTACGATACATCCGAGTGATGATAAGAGAAGGGAAACAGTATAAAATATTTTTTCATAAAAGTATCTAAATCATACGCCAAATAAAATATGTTGTAATATTATAAAATAAGTTGAACCAAAATGTCAAACTATGTACCAAATCAAAGTTTAGTTTTTTTTTTAATACTTTTCGATAGGAAGTCAATGCACATGATTGCCTAATGATTTGTTCATTTGCTTCCCTCGTGAGACATTCGCTTATTATTTTTTTGAAGCGACAAATCACTAGCGTCAAATGAATGAAAATTTAAATATTTTAAAACTATTGAAACGAGTGATAATGAATTTATAGTTACCAAGTGCGGTATACGCTATTGTAATATCCGAGATAATCTTAAACTGATATAATTCTTCCTGTCTCGCTACTGCATGACTCATGTAAGCACTGAACGGCACACCTCATTTTAAGCAATGAATATTAAGTTTATAACGCTTATAAGAGCTAATAACTCTGTTTATCAGTAATTAGCTTGCGGCTAGCAACTAAACATTCATATTATTTATATAATGTCACTTGTACGTAACTGCACATATCATGGCTATAACTACCATACACAATACACACAACTACTATTTGTATTTACTCTTTGTGGTATACGACGAACTAAACTCCAAGTAACATAAAAGCACCTTTTATTCTAATCCAATATGAGAGAGAGATTTCTGACTGACAAATCTAATAAAATAGTGAGTCCAGGATGATGATAGTAATAAATCCTTTAGCAGCGGTTCGAGTACTTTGTTCTTTGATTAAAAGCAAGGTCTGACAGCACAAGTAAAGAGAAAATTCTGAAAAAAAAGTTGAAAATTAAGGTAAATTTTGGTACTTACAAGTTTTAGCGAAAATCGAAATTAGCCCATATCTTTTTATCGTGTTGACTCAGGACCTTGATTTTTTTTAACCTAATAGGGACCTTAGACCTCAGTATCTGGTATAAATTTCAACTTGCTAGGTTCACCCGTTCCTGAGAAAATCGGTGGTGACGGACAAGAAAGTGATCTTATAAGGGTTCCTTTTTTACCTTTTGAGGTACGGAACCCTAAAAATTGCAACTTATCGCATAAAATGTTATTTTCAGGATAGAGACAGTGAGAAATATTATAAATTTGGATGAAATTCCTCATTTAGTCTTGAATGAACTTAAATATTATAAGTCTACGACCGCGATTTGATTAAAAACTAATCATTGACTTTAGCTTGTGACTGTATAGTGTATACGTTAAATTATAACGTGCCTCTCATTACCTATCTTAAAATTGTATTTGAGATTAATTTCATTTTTCTATACATAATACAAAATCCAGTAAAATATAAAATTACTGTCAGACTGCTCAGTCATACAGCTTAGCCTTTAGCAGAATAAAAGCGTATTGTCTTTATTATTCGCTCTGTATATAATACTTCTATTTGACAGTGAAACTATATGAAAGCACAAATTCAATTCTAACACTCCAAAACCTTCTCCACTCGATTACTCCTTTTGAAGTAGTCTCATTTTCTGACACAAGTTGGATACTATGTATTTAAGCGCTGACCTAAACCAATTTTTTAATTTGTCATCATTTCCGCGGCTATCCGCATAATTAATACAATCGATAGAAAGTATATCCTTTATACGCGACAGGAACAATTATAAAACGGTGTAATAGTTTTAATAAATTGTTTAAAATGAGTTATTTATTACGTATCAATTAACAGGAAATCCATTCGAATCTATTAAAAAAAAATGAAAAATTTGTGATCGATAAAATGTCGTAGCTATATACGACTTTTTATCTATCACTTTTTAACGACTTTCTTGTTAATGTTATAATTATATCCCTAATGTAAACTGCAAAAATAATCTAGTCTTCCAACCTTCAGTTATATGCATACATACGTCTATTAACTACCAAATAATTATCTGTATATTTACGTTAAATTAAAATGCAGAACACAAACATAAAACTCGTAGATTTGTAAAAAAAAATGTACTTACATGCCTATATTTTTTATTGATAATTTAAAAGTTCTACCCTCTTTATAAGTCATATCCTGATAAATGTAATAATAATATATGAAATAAACTTATTTTTCAATGCAATATCTAACCTAAACGCGCTATTATTTTATTGTATACATTTTATACACACACAGGATTAACTTCTATGCACCTAGGAGTAAACTAAAATAAATGAAGGTGTCTGGTTTATACAGTCAAATCACTTACTCACTCTTCGCGTAAACAAGAAATATGATAATAAATTGAAAACGAAATAACAAGAATAAGATTAGATAGTTGCCAAGTCCCGTAAGTGGAAAGCTGCAGTGCCTAGGATTTCAATCGTTATAAAATCACATTGCATTGTGAAGGTTCTATTAAACTCGGCAGCAGTAACTCATTGCCTATAGTAAAAGTAGTTGGAGATTATCTCAACAAGATTTGTGCCTTGACTAGGTTGGCTACAGTTCAATCTATGAAATCGAAAAGACTTTTAATTCGCTTTATTTGTTTATTTTACACTTTGTGTTGATTAAAATAAAGTTTATATTTAATCGTACTTGTATCGAAGTTGTGTTCTTTAGTAGTTGGTGTGTTACACACTGGTCTACAGTACTTGGGCGGCAGGTGTTTCGAGCCAGGCCTCCTCCCACTGCCGGCGTCCGATCTCTCGATCAATAGAGATCAATGATCTAGTCGAGATTTAAGCACTAGTTGAAATACCCGATTTTACTTGGTATATAGTTTATTAGTAAACATTGTTGCAATTAATTAGTGAACCTAGTTCAATTACTACTTACTAGACACTAGCGAAGATAAATTTAATTAATTAAGTCTCACTTAAAAAAGCTCCAATCGTGAACAGCCAGCAATTGAATCAATACTTTTTATAATATAAACCTCTTTTATAACACCCGTTGTAACTAGCCCTTCACATTTTATAACTTGTTTAATTTCTATAAACACCTTCTACTTGGAAATAGTCTTAAGCCAATCTCTCTAACATCCTCTTATAAGAACCTATCAGAGTACAGCATTGAGCGTATGTACAAAACTAATGAGGATTAAAATTGCAACTAATTAAAAAAAGTTTACTTAAAATCTTCACGGTAAATTAAGGGGCACGTTTACATCTCTAAAAGTGGTATTGAGATTAGTTCGGCTACTGGCAACACAAACTTAATACGTATGACCATTAATTGATGGTTAGCAATTAAATCGCGAGAATCGATTTGTTAACTGCCGTTAAGAAACGCTTTAGCGTGCCTCTACTTTACCAATTAGCCACACCAATATAGTAAGTAAAATTTCTTTACAACTCGTACAAATATTGCCGATTCATAAAAAAACCTTTTAATGTGTAAAAAAAATAACTTCATTTTATCCCATTTAACTCCATTTAAAAAAAATGGATTTCGATTAAACTCATTTGAACTAATAACAAAATTATTTGGTGGAAAAAATGTGGCAGTCTACAGCCACTTTAATTTTTTTTTGTCATTTTTATTTCAAAGTTACACATTAGACATGAATACACAAACACGCAATAAAATTAAAATTTGATCATTTCCTTTAATTAAATGTATTTTAATAAAAACTATGAAATAAATTTAAACTAAACCAAGTGTTAATTTTTTGTATATTCGAAAAAGGAACTACAATAAATTAGTATGTAAATCAGCCTAGTATTTCTAGGACTGGTTTATCGTATGACTCATTGCAAGTGATATTTAATATTTAGATTTCGTCGGTCGATGTATCGATAATTGAGTAAATAATTATATAGTTAATAGATATACTATTCAAAATGTACGTAATATATAAACACTATATTTTTTTTTAATACAACTAGCAAATTTAAAAGAGGACTAAAAATAAAAAAAAATAAAGCATGCAAATGGCAGAATAATCTACTTACATTTCTGTTTTTTTATGAGTGCAAAGGGTAGTTCTGGGAATTCGTGAATTCATTATTAATTCCTATGTTTAAGTATATTTCATGTCTTCGTTCTTCCATTGTATTTATGATTCATATCATATATCTTACTCTCTATAAATCTCGTTGCACGGTACCTTGAGGACATTATTTAGGATACTTATATCCATCCTCAAGTAAAGGAGCTAATTATTATCATCTATATCATATCTATCTATCATACATATCATATATATCATTATTATCATTTTTTTATTAAATTTAGATTAACAAATTAAACTATCAGCCTCATATTATAACATTATCTTATTCCTTGGGATGTATTATTATAATAAATACTTAATCCTATTTGCAAATTAACAAACTTAAACTAGTAATACCAATATAAAAAACCTAATTTGCCACAGCTGTAATTTAAAACTAGAAAAAAAAGATGTGATATTATCTTACAGCCTCAAAATCGAAAGCTTATTAAATTCTATTGTGAAATGCATTCAATAATTCGCTTGTTAAAACTTGTGGCTCGGCTCGGTTATTACATATTATTATGGAGCCGTTGACCGCTCGCAAACTAACCGTGTGGCGTTAATTCTCATACTATGCTATATGGCAATATACACCTCTTTCTATTAACTAGCATAGAAAAGATTATGGGTTCTGCCTTTTATTAATACCTATCAACGAAAGAGACTACGTATATTGAAAATCTTTATGTATATTTATATTACCTGTTTGCATTGCCTAAGCTTTTTGATAATTGGTTATTGATGTGAATCGCTCTAGAGTATTATAATTTGAAAGAATGTGTCTCAGAAAAAAATTGTCTCCGAGAATAGCTATCGATCTGTTATTCCCACTGTAAAATTGTTAACAAGTCCCTGAATTGTAAAACTGTACATTTATGTAAAACATGATTCAAATATCAGTATATTTGTCCACCATTACTTTAAGTTTGAATTAATTTGTTTATCCTATTTCATTCGTTCGTTTCGTTTCATTCACACATTAATTTAGATTAAATCTTGTATCAAAAGATAACAGAATAGTACCCAATATCTTTAGCTTGTAGAGTCGTATAGGTTTATTGGATTGTTTAGATTGAAAGCAAACGAACTCATACCGCATAGCTCAGCTAAAGCAATATTATCTACTAACAAGGTTCAATTTAATTTATTAACAATACTATAAGAAAATTGGTTGTGTCTCGCATTTCCCATTATTCGAGGTATTGGTAGATCTTATGTTCGTATACTATTTGATGTTAGTGGCCACGTGCCATTTTTATTTTAACTTGCAGAGAGAAAAGAGAGTAAAATATTCAAAAGGTACATCATTACTTAAAAATGAATAGTGTTAAATCATATTATTAGGTACTTATGAACTACTGCTGGTTAATCTGGCTTTAGCGCATATTTACTTCAAATGCGGGTACGAAAACTAATATCAATTATGTGCCTATTTTTCTAAATCGTAAAGTCCTTTTCAAAGCAAAATTTAAATCCATAAATTTAGTTAGTATGGTACTAAAGTTTTATTGAGTTATTCGATTACGTAATTAGACATTATTTTTTTTTATTCTGTATTTATAAGTACTGTCGTCTATATCCCCAAACTGAATGATCTTTCTTTTAAACTATTACGGTTATTGTTTTAGATGTATTATTTTCTATTTTGTACGTAACGTTCGCACTTTACACGACACTTTATTACTACCTAATTTTTTAGTGTAATGTATATTAGTTTATTTTTATTTAAATATAAAAAAAAACTACGATTTTCTTGTTGAAAAGTAGGTACAATGTGTAGAACTAATAAACTTGTAACTATAAAATCAGTTACCGAATAATAAAGTATACAATAAAAAGAAAAAAGATGTAGGTACAAAGCGATGTTTTGGAAAGCGAAGTGATTAAAGTGCTCCGTTTAAAGGGGTAAGTGATGCGACCACGGGAGCACGGGAGGACGTAATTTATCACGCAGGGTAATGCTTTTAAAATTTATTTGCGTTTCACTTCAATAACATGACGATGCATTAAAACAAATGTTTTCACTCAAACGTGCGTCCTTTATGCTTCACTTTTTATTTCTGATTAGTTTCTTACCTAACTCATTCGTTGACATCAAAATAGATTTCAGCAAATAGTTACCTACTTTATTTTATGTGTATTTTTTTACCTACCATTCATTACGGTACAGTTTTGATTGAGATAGTAACGTTATTAATAATCTCCTTGATTACAATCGTGTTACAAAGAGCGTATAAAAAAGAGGTCATCATTTGTCCATACCGGCCGACAGACAGACAATTTGGTGTAGATACTTATCCGTAGTCCATACGGTAACGGTAGCTCGGCGCATATGCGTATGAACGGCCACTCACCCACACATAGCTGGGTAAAACTCACACATACAATCGCAATGAATGGGATGCTGCCACCAGCGATTACCGACAGGGCTACCAACTAAAGATAATATTTTATCGACACCGAGAATCACTACAAATTTACAAACGAATAGATTGAATTTGATAGATCTATTTAGATATAGGTTCTTCACTCGATTGTTAATAAAGACAGGGAATGAATTAGCTTCATTGAAAGTGAAGATAAATGGTTATAATCAAAATGTGAAAGGCTCTATTGGTATATTACGTTCTCGGTGGGTTACCTGATTGCTCGGTGGCACAGCCCTATTAATAAAGCAAGGTGGATTATTGCGCGTGTAAGTGTGTTTCCCACGGCGTGCAAAACAAGTTCTTGGGCCGGAGATAAGCTGAAACTTACCACGAGGCCGACTAAATTAGTACCTCAGTGACAGTTTCCTGTCTCCTGTCCATGTATTTTATAGAAAGAAAAACGCCATTTACATGAATACTTAATATAAAGTAACTAAGTATCATGATAAACTCCTTATACATATATAATATAATATTCTAGTTGAGTATCCTCCTTAGTGCTTACCAAGGCAGCATTCGTGTGTTCTTCATTAAGCCTTGCAAGGCCTGTTCTATTTAAATACATTATATTGTTTCATTAATTTTAATATTAATATGTTCCAAATATCATACAATAATGATTGTGCAAAATAAATTCAATCCAATGAACAGTTAAGTTCCGATATATACAGGAAAAAACATACAAGTATTTTTTTTGTACTCTATTTTATACCTACTGTATTATAAGTTAACACATTCTGCTTTCATCTTCTATCTACTATGTAGTACATTGATTAGTTAAATCGGTAGTCGCACAGATACTAAAATAACAATTATAATCTAACATTTGTTCCGAACATTTGGTTGTGCAATCGTTAATGGATTGTTTATTAATATTGTACTTAATTAGCTTCGTTTATATCCAGCTGTTATTCCCGCGTTCGTAAGAGCGCTACTCATCACCACAGATTATATCTTACAGTAGTAGCTATACCTGATTGTACTAATATTTCATACTGTTTTATATTAACGAAGCCCCTATACACGGTTCTGATAATTGGAAGATATTACTCAATATGTATATTCTTTACAGATTTTATGTGATACAGCACATTTTTAATTTAAAACTAGTACTAAAATAAATTCGAATAAAGTGACTCATTTCTTTTTATGTCTATGGTTTTATGTTAGTGATCAATACGTCGATCGGTCGTAACTGATATTTAAAAAATGTGAAAACGTATGCTTTAAGTCGTTAATTAGAATCCCTAAATTCCAATTAGGTAGTAAAAATATATTATAGCAGCCGAGATAAACCCTAAATAAAACCTCCATTTTCCTTTTTTCTAGTAAAACTTTCTTTTTTAACAATATTTTTACGCTTTCATGATATATATTCAAAATTGAATATATATCATGAAAGCGTAGTCTCAATTAAAAGAAGAATTATGTCTTATATTCAAAAATATCTACGATTCATATTTCTGCAGTCGTTTAATGATTTCGATATTTACCTATACGTAACTAGATTACCAATATACAGGTCAGCATGTACATGAAATGTAAACTACCTACATACAAAAAATATAATGTTCATGTTTGGAAACCTCACGGATAATAAATTCATTGTATCCATCGATGTCTTAAACATTGTGCAATAAATAATCCTGTATTGCAGTGGCAATCGTCACAGACTATTAGACACCGTCATCGGGCAATCAATGGAGCCTAACACGAAACTATACACGTGGACTTGCGGAGCGATCATCCGAGTAATATCTACGCTCCACTTACCAATCATTCAAGAAACATACACACACACGCGCGTGCGAGTGATCTGATTTTGTATAACACATAGCACGCACATACACACGCGAGCTTCAAAAGCAACTTTTTGTTTTCAATTACGAATCCGAAAGGTTCATTATCTCTAAGATTTTTGTGTTCTTTTTCTAGTTTGTACCGGTGTACGACTGAAAATAACCCGTGGCGACATCTCATTAAGCCCGTCAGCGGTCGGGGCCGCTTTGAAAAATGTCTCATTTAACCCCGACAGTCCCTTAATAGCCGGTGAAGGGTTAACCGCCACAAATAACTAAATGCGGAAGTGGGCGACGCTATCGCCGTCCGACTTTACTTTTTAATAGTTTTAATTAGGAAATAGTTTAATTTTTATGTTGTGTGAACATTGCTGCAGTGGTTGTCAACGTGTCAACCAATAGCAAATTGGCGTGAGAAATGGTTAGTAATATTGGTGTTGAAATTGATAGCCGGAAGAGCGCGTATAAAATATACACGCATAACTTGTTTCTATTGGTTTGGAAACCTAATACGAGAGCAGCGCGCGACGCCAGTAGCGAGCAAATAAACACAAACATTTCTATGATAATTCTCTTTATATTACATCTATTGTTTATTAATAGCTTTCTAATTTGATGCTCCAATATTGTAAAAAACTAAATGAACCCATCCGCAGATAGGGCACTCAGTTTCATATGGTTTGGATATGATTTGATATTATACATAGCAATGTATAAACTATATTCTTCTTCTCTGTCACGTCGCTCTTGGCAGAGCGGTCGTGGTTACATTAAGATATCCACGTCGACGGTAGAGGCGTACACAGCCCTTCGTACGATCGCCCGCCATCTTTCTGTTGGCAGACTGTCAGATACAGTCAGACACGCGGCTTCCCATGGCGGATCTCAAACCATAAATATTAAATATTAATAAAACCTGAATTACCCGGAGGATCGATAGTTCTATTGCCTTTGCCCTGTCCATGAACAATAAAAAGCCATCCAGATTCATTATTTTAACAATATTTAGTATATGAATACATAGTTTTGTCAGCATCATCGTCATCATTCGTATTCATCATCATCAGCCTATCGCAGTCCACTGCTGGACATAGGCCTCTCTTATTGCACGTAGTGTAGGACACACTGGCCAGGTGGAGTGACGATTTGAGCGAGATAGCTGGCAGGAGCTGGATGCGAGAAGCCAAAAATCGATCGAAGCGGCGTGCAATAGTTTTGTAATCAAACTACAATGAAATAATGAGGTAAAAATAACCGAAAAAAACATTACTGTAAAGACAAGAATTTCTTCACATTTTTAAGATTACTCTTTTCTGTCATTTCATAAACACACCGGTTTTTAATTTATAGTAGTTATATTATATTTATACCATTTTTTTCTCCTTTGTTATTGTCGTCTTTGTTATGATGTGGGTACCCACTAAATTTCAAATAATTTGTGTGTTCGAAATGGTGCGAGGATGGAAACATTACGTTACGTTTAAATTCATTTAACTTTTACAAATTGTACAATAATAGTTATTATAAAACAACATACAATAGAAACAAAACTCGTTTTCAAGCTGGAATACTTACGTATTATGTAGATAAAAGAAGTGCTTATAAAGAAACTGTATCAAATTTCACCAACTGGCGTTGAAGATCCCATTGGAACTTGTCTGGTGACCACGCCTCTTCCTCCGTTAGATAGACAGTTACTTTATTATCTACACCCCTGGCAACAGTAAATGATGGGGTGAAATTGACAATGACCTCTGCTGTTCACTCTTTGATAATCGTACATATGTTCATTTTTTTACATAAGTAAGGGGTATATAAAGTGTAACTTTTTATAGATTGAGATAAATAAGTTCTTATTTTAAATAATAAAAGTGTTCTTTTGTTAAGTATTTAATATAAAAAGCAACATCTCCATGCAAAATTTGATCCAGCGTTACAACTATTGTAATTCAAGAACCACTGTTTTTTGCATTATTTAATTCTTACTTGCGGATATCTAGTATTAGTAAAGCTTGGCAACGGTTCGGACAGAAAATAGACCATTACATTACTAAGCTCGTTGCGTTGTTAGCAAAGTATAACACAGATATATTATGTACAAAATACACTTAATAGTAGGCTCTCTACATTGTTTTGAGATGTTATCGAGTTCTCATTTGTCAATAAACTTGGGAGAAAGCCGCGTTAATAATATTAAACATTAAAATATCAATATATTTGAAAAAAAAAAGTACAAAAATTAATTGTTGCATTGTTATTATTTACCATTACTTATAGACTAGCGTATGATTGAGCTCTTGAATAATGAAAATCATCACATCTTGATAAATGAAATGTAATTCATAATAAATAAAACTAATAAGAATTTTCGTTTTGTTCCAGGTATGTACCAATAAATCAATAAAAAAACGGACATGAGGATACTAAGGTACGTATTACAGATTTAAAACGACATGTACAACAATAAGACTACACATATTTACAACCATACAAAATTTTTTTTGGATAATCCAATCTAGTGACGCGCTAGTTATGAACTGGAATCGTATTAGAACGGCCAAACCGGTCATAAGTTCATTCACTGGCCGGTCTAATAGCCACGCTGGTGAAGATTTCCGCTCCATTGACGAACCAAGCAGAGTTAGAGCTGGCGCTAAGAAACTGCGGCCTTATTACGTATAGGATACTTGAGTTTAAACTGTTTTACATTTTTTTTTACCTAGGTCAAACACCGAAACTACTTTATAACCAGGTAGGATTTTTATAAGAAGACAACGATGTTCAGTTAATATGTGTAGTAATACCGATGCTTGTAAACGTAGGTAAATAAATATATTATCGTGTTGCGAACTTACCACCAACAATACTACACTAGTTAGTGGGGAAGTATTTCTCGAGTCGAGTCATGTCAATTCGATTCACAATTGGAATCACAGATGTCCACGGCTATGATTTACATGAATTGGACTACACACATAAGCCTCGCCTAAAAACTTCTGCTGCATGTTATTACTAGAGATTTTCTGGTAGTCCAATTTCAACCATAATTATAACCATAATACCATACCATATAACCATAATAGGTTTTGCGATTTTTCATTAACTACTTAATGTGCGCAGCTTGATTTGGTCGTTTTTAGACATGGGACAAAATCACAGTGAACTGTGATTTATCATTCGATTGTTGCGTACGTAGGTTAGGACTGCCAGGTAGATAGGTAAAAGCTATTTAACAGTAAATCTAGTATTTTTCAAATTATTATATGGGAATGGTAGCTATATAAAATAAAATAATTGCTCGATTTACGGTTAAATAGGCGGAATAGGGTCTTTATGCATCGTCTGAAAACAGCTTATTGGCAACAAGCAAGGCTTATTGGAGTAAGTAGTAACACCTACCTACGTACGAAAAAATCGAATGATAAATCACCGGTCTTTCACAGTTCACTGTGATTTTGTCCCATGTCTAGTCGTTTTCATGTAATTTTTAAATAGGTAACACAGATTATATTATAAAAATGGTTTTGTGCATTCTCTTCATCTCATCTTCTATACCTAAACCTTAAGTATGTAAAATTTCACGTTCCTTTATTACAAAGAATTTTCTTTACATGTTAATATATAGATTATATACATATGTATATTAATACGTTTCAAAATATCCATTTGTGTTTTAAAGCCAACCAGTTACTTTTTATTAAACGTCACAACGGTATATAAATGTGATTTTGTCAAATAATTTAGTTTTACTATTTGGTTTAATAATTAAAAATAATAAACCGGAAAATAGTAACTAATCTAATGTTTAATCTCTTTAATGGCAATCAATTTCCGAATTCTCTTAAATTATTAATTGTATCCACAGGAAACTACAATATCCCAATATATATATATATATATAACGTAATGTAAATTTTGCTGCATACATTTTTTTTTTTTAAATAAATGTCTTTGATTACAAAGACTGAAGCAAAGTTATTAGTACATGGTCTTATTAAATCCTTTAGTGTTGCCAGACAAAGCTTTCTAGATAAGATAGTTAGTCATAGAAAAATAATGTAATTTTCTGTATGGGGTGATTTTCCCCAAATGTTATCTTCTATCTTCAAAAAAAAAACACTGAACACTAATCCTTAATTGATTTTAAATAAAACTTATATAACACTCTCCTTCGATGAAATTGACCGTATGATTTCGTAAAAGCCAGAGACGTTAAATTCCCAAACAGGTGAGAGATACGTTATTTCAACACACTAGTTATTTTTGACACTCAATCTATATTTAAAATGTGGTCGAGCTTAATTTTCAGTTTTGGGAAAACAAAACGCGTCGAAGGCGCGCTCGTGAAAAATCACCTCGCGCTTTATGATTGATCATTTCTTGAAAATGGAGAGCATCGCCAACGTTGCGCTTGCGCCGCGCTGACATCGCACACATAATATTTTGAAAGCATAATGTGTTGATTTGTTAAAGTCACCAAATGAGATATTGTGATGATATGACAGGCATTTTGTTAGCAACCGCAAGAATAAATCTGAAGTGGCACAAACAACATCATTTATATTATATTCTACATAATAAAACACATAAGAAGAACCCAGCTCTCATATCTATTTTGTTCGTAACTAACTGACAAAACAATTTAAACAATTAAATTTAACTGACAGCTCAATATTAAAGACCCACCTTTTGCTTCGCACAGTCTACCATGTGATGTGGTATTGCAATCAATTACATTCTGGTTTAAAATGAAGAACAAAATGCATGGCATTGCCAATATGGAACACAATGTAATAAGATACCTATTTTACACGGGCGTTACATCATAACTAAAATATACATTTCAAAAAGGTTAAGGTTTAATTAGAAATAATGTTTTTATTGAATATCCAATAAAAAATTCATCAATATTCACAAAGGCATTTCGCATATTAGATAAAAAATGTTAATGTACTTTTTTTTTTTTTTTTTTTTTTTTTTTTTTTTTTTTTTTTTTTTTTTTGTTCGAATTTCAAATGTGTAAAGTATTTTGAAAATTAAGTAGCCATTTGTTTGTCCGCGGGAGGAAGTTCGCCGCCTCTACTGTGCGGTGATACGATCCATGGCCCTCTACGGAGCGCCAATATGGGCCAAGCGCCTATCGGCCTCCTCCCGCTGCCGAGCGAAGCTCAATCAAGCGCAGCGGGTAGCGGCCATTAGGATCGTACGAGGTTACCGCACAATTTCGTCGGAGGCGGCGACAGTCCTGGCACGTTTCCCACCCTTTGATATCCTAGCGGATATGGACGCGAGGGTCTATGACCAGACTTGCGTGATCCGCCGGGGTGAGGGTGGGGAAGACCAGGATGAGCTCGAAATGCGGCGGAACGCCCACCGACAGGCACTGGTGCAGTGGCGCGCACGACTGGAGCAGCCGCGGAATGCGCGCCAACGCGCTGTCGGTGCCGTTCTGCCTAACCTAGAAGCTTGGGTAGGTAGGGAGGGAGGTTGCGTCACCTACCGACTGACGCAGGTACTCACTGGGCATGGTTGCTTCGGGGAGTACCTGAACCGGATTGGACGCGAGGAGACGGCACAATGCCAGCACTGCGCAGCCGACTGGGACTCCGCCCAGCATACGCTGGAAGACTGCCCCTCGTGGGCGTCTGAACGCGAGGTCCTGGTCGACCAAATCGGACGAGATCTGTCCCCGCCAGCAATCATTGCTGCCATGCTGGCGGGTGAGGAGGGCTGGGGCGCAGTGGTCTCTTTCTGTGAAGCTGTAATGCTCCAGAAAGAGACCGCTGAACGGGATCGGGAGAGGGCCGATCCCGAACGTAGAAGACGTCGGCGGCGATATCAGCCATCGACGGGGCCGCGGGCCGCCAGAGAGTGGGGACCTCTGGTGGCAGATTGATTGCTGCGGTAGGGAATGGAATGGCCGGCCTGATTGCATTAAGATGCGATCGGGCTGCCATGCCGTGATTGAAGGGGGAAGTGATTTTCCCCTGGGATAGGGCCTGATTAGGCATGGTGTCAATTCGGGGAGGACCTGAAATAACATGGTCCGGGTCCTCCCCAGAGTAGGACACCTAAGGCCGGCCGTCGGGGTGGTTTTTAGTGGAATCACCACATACTCCTGGCTCCTGACTCCCCGAGGAGCCGGAGATCCGAAGGGATTTTCCACCCCGTCAACAAAAAAAAAAAAAAAAAAAAAAAAAAAAGTAGCCATTTGTTTGAGTCCCATTGTTTGAACAGCACTTCAAAATTCAAACAGACTAAGAAAAACGTTCGTAAAGACTTGATAATATCTTATGTGGTTGACCGAAGTGTCAAATAAAATATAAATAAACGCATGCTTACATATAAACACGAGACGATGACATTTATTAAGCGTGATACCACGCTTAATAAATGTGGTGTGGTGATAAGTAACAAAACTTGAATTTAAAGCATTGGAATTGACAGGTGCTCGAATGTTGCAAGTACGTGCACCAACCACTAATGAGTTATTTACATGCACAGATGAATTATTCTGCCTGCACTGCCTATATTTGCCTACAATCAGACCTAAATGTTATTTTAGCAAATATAAATTGAGAGTTCAACCACCGTTCAAGCCGTTTAAAATAATTTCATCTATTTATAAAGAAAATCACTGACCTTTATAAATACATAATTTTTTTATTAGTAAAATCCCGTCATTGGGCTACAAAGAAAATGGAATGACAAGATATTGTGGTGAAACTAAATCAATAATCGTCTATAAAGTCGAAGAATATACGAAATGACTTCCTTCAAATTATTTACATAATTAGTTTAGCAGGAAGGAAGAACCAATGCTCCATACTTCAATAATTCTTATTAGAAGACTTAAGATAGTATCTTCAGTTAAGTAACTTCATAAACGTATACCTACTCATTACACAGTTACCTTTTTGTAGAACGGGTGTTTATTCTCAGCACTGTCGTGTAATATGTAATGAAGGGCAAAATAGTACAATTATATGGAGCTTCCTAACAACATCTTCCGCGTAACGTGATCCCATAATCACCGTCAAGTCGGCGTCCGCGCACCGTATCTGATGACGGCGACAAATCGCTCGTGCATCATCCTACGATTTTTTATTCTGCGCCATTCATATAACAAACTACTATATCCGGTGAGCATTGCTGCCATATTGTGTGCCAGGTAACGCAAAAACATTGCTCATCATAGCGAAAATAATACTTTATACACAACTCCAACTTAATCACTTTGAAATAAAGTCCGAACTTGTAAAGCTAATCCACCGGTTGCATTTCTAAGGTACCCAAAATATGTAAAAAAGACGCTCTTTTGTGGCTGCAGACTATGTGGCACCGAAACCTTTTTGTTCCTGCGAAATACTCGAAACTTTGAATGGGAACGGGAACTCATCGATTATTTCCGAGAAATGTTGCGATGACCGTCCGATGCGGACAAATTGTCTGTAATACTATACAAGTGCAAGCATTAATTAAATCGGGTATTCATTACACTTGTAATCGTATTTATATGATATGGATTAAACTAGATATAAAGTATCTTCTATGAGAACGAATAGATTCATAGCCGTTTAGTTTTAGATATGTATAATTTTTTACTTAACTCTAATATTGAAATTAGATTATTTTGTAATCGTTCCCTTTAAAAATAAAGACATTTTGAGGGTTTACTTAAAAAAAAATCTTTAATTTTGTAGATTTCTCTTTCCATAATTGTTAAAAGGAACTTTTTCAGCATAGGAGAGCCAAGCTTCCGTAAAAATGGGCCGGCTCGAGCGGAGTGCCACGACCTCATTGAAAACCGAGGTTCAGTAATTTAAATAAGCGAGGTTACCAGAGCCCAAATACCCACTCCCCCTGCTTCTGAAGGGGAGACTTAAAGGGCGGCAACACAGGTGACTCGGCGGTTGCCATCGGCGGGGGTTGTCACTTACAAGCAGGTGACCCGTCTACTCGTTTGCCTCCTACACTATAAAAGAAACTGACTTATCCAATGTTTTTTCGTCCTTTCAGTTTAAAACTCCATCAAATATATCTTGTCATATATAAAAATAACTCTCGTCTCACCATTGGATACCCATCTTTACCTTGAAAATGACTGGTCTAGTCACTAAATAGAACTTCGATTCCTCATTATTAGTAACCCAATGCTTATCCTTAGAACTGATTCACGTGGCCTGTTTAGTTAAAGCACAGCTTGTTGTTAAAGCTAAATATAATATTAGCGGAACTTTCTATTACACATGAACAACTATATAGCTAGGCCTATTTATATCATTTGTGCAATGTAGACGCCACGCCGTCATCGCTTATTAGTGTCGGTCCTAAGCTCTGATGAACTACGCCATTCGATATTTAAGTTGCCGGAGTCATACACACTGCATAGGCTCAGCAAGACACATGCCTTCCAGACTCATGTCAGATAAAAGTCTCTTAGTGATGAGTGTCAAGTCGGTCTCAGATACTAACTTTACTTTTTTGTCTGCGAGAGTTTATGATGTCTATAATTCCTGTGTTGTTTATTATTTCATGAACAGAAAATTATATATTTCCACAGTTTCTTTTAATTACTATTAGACACTGCTTGAAACCGTGTGGTGACGGATTAATAATACGGAGTGTCACCACCCCTATTCATGCCGTCGCTGTCGTAAGAGCCGACTAAGGGAGCAAACTAAACAGAATAACAGCACTGCAAAGAAAAGGAAAACTTGAAACAAACCCTATACCAACCCGTCTGGCCAGCGTGGTGTAGTAGACCAAAACCTCCTTCCTAAGGAGAGGCCTATGTCCAGCAGTCGACAGATTAATGCTGTTGACGAGACACTGCTTATCACTTTATCAGTTTTGTTGTACAATAATATTTTTACTCATCCTTGAATATTATAGTCGCTCAAATTATGGTCGAAAAAGAACTAAATCGTATACATTTCTAATACATATACGTTTACATAACTACCCATCAGTTGAAAGTATATAAATAATACAGGGAGTCACAGTCAATCCGTACCCGACAGGAACTTTGCCTTCTCTATCAGTGCCAACTGCTATGTCTTTCGTAACATTGGCCGTTTGAACAATCACCATCAATATAATAATACACTTTTGACTTTCAAATATAGTCAATGAGCTGGTTTCGAAACGTCGATCAATAAATTTAACGGCCCGCGTCTAGTAGACTTCCTCCGGTTACAAAATATCCTAGATATTAAATCGGAAGCTGGAGCCGATTTTTTATTCTGCATATTAATTAGCGGATTTATGAAAAATTAGGCAAGCAATTTATCAATGAAGTCCATATTTGTACGCTTATATAAATGTATAAAATAATTCTCACCGTTTAATACATACAAGTACATTTGTAAGACGTAAGTATCGTTGCACAATTACGCAGGATGTAGATTTCTCTTTCCATAATTATGTTATCGCATTGCTTATGTAGGCATGTCTAAAAAGGCTGAACACAACGCAATCTCCAGAGTTTCCATTACCTCCAAGTTTCCTTAATGGAAAACGTAATCATTAGATAGTCGCCTGAATGCTGTAAGAAATGTCAGTCCATAGCGTTTTTCCGGTGGTTGCTAAGTGTCGATATGGACCAGAAGCGTTCGGCCAGGGGACACCGGTGACTCCATTCACCGATTACTAGATCTTCGCACCTCACCGACCACAGAACGCATCCCATTCACGACAAGCGAGTAAATCAACCGAGAACCTTAACACCTTATAAGTCCTAATTGGTACCATTTCCTCAGACGGAAAACAACTTTCTGCTGTCGATGGAGAAACCACTTTCGTATGCGTTCACTCTGAGTTATGACTTTTTACTACAGCTATTTCTGTGCACAAACTGTGATATGCATAAACGTCATCTGTTCTCGTCGCGAGAATTGAATGTGAACTTTTTGTCGAGGTGGTAGAGTCTATAATTGAATGAATACCCACATAAGATAAGACATTTAAAAGGAGCTATTTGGTTTTATGAATGAAACGCAACGTTGCGAGCGGACCGGGCGTAGTGCGGCTTTCCCGCGGCGGCCGGTTTCAT
This sequence comes from Arctia plantaginis, assembly GCA_902825455.1. Lineage (NCBI taxonomy): Eukaryota > Metazoa > Arthropoda > Insecta > Lepidoptera > Erebidae > Arctia > Arctia plantaginis. Next base: position 9,476,661 of record CADEBD010000344.1, read on the forward strand.
TAATAATTAAAACGCAGCAACTGGCGGAATGACCGGACGTAGAGATGATTTCTAGCCACTCTTGTATCGTAGTCGTAGCTTCTGGTCCATTGCCGTTACACGAGATGTACCAGTCTCTTTATTAGTACTGGTATATACACAACGGAACAAATAAATAAAAATTAGACAACAGCTGTCGAAATTTTATAGAAAATATGCATCCACCACTTTAAAGATAGTTTTTGTAATAACGTATCATTAAACAGTAGCCGGTTGGAGAGTGGAGATTCGATGTGTTCACTGGCGTCGTCGGCTGAATGACGCCGCAAAATTGTAACCGACGACATACAAAGTAAAATTTGACTGTCTCATTACACGATGCGTGAATGGAATGGTACTGGAGCAAGCAGGAGACTGATATCCAATTTACGTGTGATGGAAGAGGACAAAACTATACATGAAAGAGTGAGATAGATGTGTATGATGAATCTATAAAGTGAATGAGATAGATAAGGTAGCTAGATAGATATGCGCGTCCGGCTGACAACTTCCTGTCGCGGGGATAACACTAACAGCGTCCCGCGAATATTTAATCGTTGTCAATGTAATTAGAGAAAATACTATTTTTCTTGACCTAAATTTTTCCAACCTGTGTACATATTATGTACTTAATTAGGAATTTCTTAAATTTCAATTCGTTTTCTACATTTGTAAATCCATTTTAATAATTACTACATTTAAATAAATCTAGGGGAAGCTCTTTATCAGGGTAACGTAAATAAGCTTGAAAAAAAAACTATTTAAAGTTGATATTTTGCGACTGAAATTACGGCCGCCTCAAGTTCAAGGTTTGATTCTTACAAAGGGTAGTTATTTCTATTGTATTGTATGGGTATCTTTATGGCCATTGCTTATTATATATGTTTGTAAAGATCTGTGTAAGGTTATTGTGGCAGATGCATATTTAAACTGAAAAAAGAAGAAACATTATTTATTTTTAATTTAAAAAAATTAAATGTTTCATTAAAAAAATTGGTATATAATTTCAAGATAAGAGTTTCAAAGTTCGAACATAATGTCAATATTAAATAAGTCTATAATCTAAATAGATAAATAACTCCAGGTTGTATTTTAAAATTTCAATACCCCGATTGTAAGTGCACTATAGGTGCAACACGTATGTAACTGATTCGATTCCAAAATCTGAGGTTATGACGAGCAGCTTCAAATGCAGAGACTAAAGACAAGGCCCTCACCAACATTGCTTGTATGTGGTTTCGAGCAGCATCATCAACAGGTATCAAGTCAAAAGTTAGATCCACAAATAGTTCGTTCAAAGAATACAGTGATGATTAACTGCGGTGTGCGGTGGCGCCTCATCATCCCGGGCTCGCTTCCGCGCATCGCCCACGTCCACGCTAATGTACATTTGTGGGCTTCTTTCTTGAATGTCCTTCACTTAATGATGTTAAATGGTACATCACTTCAGAATAACTACTCAGAGTACTAACTCAGAGTAACAGTGACTAACTTTTCATTTTACAGTGCTAAGTTTTAAGAACATTTATACTTTAGTGTTTGTTCAGATTCTAAATGCCATTTATCGTATTTTTTCATGCACAATGATGATTAAAGGCGATGATGATCTGTTATGTGTCAAATGTCCGAAATATTATTATTATTAAGTGTAGCAAAAAACACTTATTTTTTTAAAAAATATGACATTATTTTATTCTAGATTATTGAATGTCTAGATTAAGTGTCGTAGGTAGTACTACTCAAAAACTAAAACAAACGGGCCAATTTAGCGGATTACGGTTTAGCCACTATTTCTTTCATCACCTTTTTATTAGTCTACATGGCATGGCATGTCAAAAATCTAGCTTCAAACCTATATTCCACTCATAAAAATCCTTGACAACCTTGTAACACTTGACACCCGGTGGTGTATAGATCTTACTAGGTTGAATTGTCTTCTAAGGCAGATAAAATAACTTATTCCCACGTCTTTATTTCGAGCAGAAATATGTTGCCCAATTGAAAAATAATAGGCATTATCCCTATCATTTTATGTCTTCTAGATGTCGCCATCTAAACGAAAGCAATATACTTTTGACGTTGAACGTGAAAATCTTAAGTTTTTCGCTAAAATGTATTTAACTGCTGGTAGATCTACGATCCTGCGATAGGTCACAGCCGTAGATTTTAATAATCAACTTTGTTATGTCAACCGTTAAGACAACATTTACATAAGAAAATGTGAAATCGCCTTTCGTGGTGCATTAAACGAATGTCATCAACATCAACAGCCTATACTAGTCCACTGCTGGACATAGGCCTAACCTTAGAAAGGAGGTTTTGGCCTACTATACCACGCTGGCCAGACGGGTTGGTACAGGGTTTGTTTCAAGTTTTCCTTCTCTTTGCAGTGCTGTTGTCCTGCTTAGTTTGCTCCCTTAGTCGGCTCTTACGACACCCACGGGATGAATTGGGGTGGTGACAATTTGTATTCTTAATCCGTCACCACACGAATGGCAATCGCTAAGAATATATTTTCAAACTTTTTGATAGTTTCCAACTGTCAATAAATAGAAATTTCATATTCAAACTTGTACTCAGCAATATTTTTTCCTAAACCTTCAACTCTACATCTTGTCCTTATTAGTTGTAGAACTTAAGACCATTCTCATAATTACCTACCTTAGTTTTACTACAACTACTGTATTGATTATGATTTACAAAATCAAAACTACCAATAACATATATATTATATCGTCTTAACACAATCTTAACCCAGTACAATACTTTTTACAATTGTCTTATGTAAATTGGAAATCTCAGTATCGTGGTCGGTGAATTTGAAATGCAATTCTCTTAAACCACACAATATATTATTGATACCTAATAATACGATACTCTATGTTTTTTTTTTATAAAAAGTATACTTGGTAAAGTATGTTTGTTTGAGTATTGTTTTTCAATTTTAAAAACCGTTACCAGTTAATAAAACTATTTGGACTAATATAAGCTGCTTAATACTTACCGAATGCGTTTACATGTGTGAATGTCATCTCCCACTATATTTAAAACCGCTTTCGAATTTGCCAGCATATTTAAAACAACCTTATTTTGAAGCATACAAAAGAGTCTTAAACGAAAACGTTCGTACATTATCAATAAAGTTTATAATTAACTTTTGTTGTAGGGCGATCTCAGTAAGTGCATTAGAGGTCTCTGTCGGTGGCGGAAGCGCGCCCACGCTTGCTAATTGTCTTACTCTTTTTGTTTTGTTGTCCACTCGCCTTAACTCGATTACAGCAATCAGATCCTCGCCCTTTGGCCTGGAGACGCCCCTGCGTCTCGAGCATACACGAACGTTAATTGTTACACGTCATTTCTCTTTGTGTAACAAACATGATCATTTAAAATTATTTGACATACATTTGGGTTACATAATAAGTTCGCCAAGCTTTGCAATAACCTTAATTGCTATGAAATCGCTATACTAAAGCTAAGCTATACTAAACACTAATAACTATAATATATATTTCAATAATAACTACATAAATATGTATCATAGCTGAATCGAAATATTGTTAGTATGTTTACTTACTCGAAATTTAAGTTGCTGAGCCATGAGTTTGCTAATTTTTATTCTGAATTTATAATGTGTTTTTTGAACATTCGTGTGTGCATACGAAGGCTCGAACGGGCTACATGCACACACCACACAGTTTTTGGTTTTAACATTTATGACACCATGTGTATAAAATTCCTTTTATTGCAGTCTTCCAGAGATAACGATAACCAATCATCGCCTGGTGAGCAGTTAGATACAGTGTGGTTAATTGTAGTATTTGTGCATTTTGGTAAGATTTACTCACATCAGATCTGACTAGCTTGGATCAAAGTAGCACATCGTGTTATTGTAACATATTCGGAACTTATATCCGCTCTACTTATCAATGAATGAAATTGCGGTTTATTTTTACAAATACAATAATTAATTTTGGTTACTTGATGAACTGGTTTCTATTTCCCTTAGTTACATATTATGTATGGTAATATTTCCGTCAAACGTTTATTTTACGGTTAGTACCCAGCGTAGGTACGATGTCCAAACAAAACCCATAGAAACTAAAACAGAACGTGGGCTAGTTGACATAATGTTTGTTCACATTTCTACTCAATTAAGTGGTGCGTTTCATTCATGTTTAATTATCTACAGCCTAGTGCTCCGGGAATGTATGTCTATAGACGGTATAAATAAAAGTCAGTATAGCTCGGTGCGCAGACCTGTCATACAACATTGTCGCCGACCGGCCTCTCATTTATGAATGAACTCACAGATCTAGCGATTTCCGGCTAACTGTTGAGATAGTACGACACTCTTCCTGGTTCCTGCTATGGTATTTTTAATTACGACGCCAGCGTAAACAGACCGTTGCTCGGTGAACATAGACCATAAAACGAGATCATATTCTGTAACACGTAGAGTCCAGTTTTGGACAGGGCCGATAATCGATCGGGACCATTTCTGCTTTATCGAAATCGTTCGAAATATGAATGAAGATATTATAAAAGTGACCAGGTTATTCTAATCGTCGCAGCGTTGTAGACTTTATCATAACGAGTTACGGTTAAATATAGATTAATGGGATCTCGACTCAACGGTGGCTCGCATCCTGTTGAGCACGTTTTTTCCAGCCTCCTTCCCGGCGTTTCACCGTTACGCAATATATCGTAAATAATTAGCGGAAGGCAAGATTCCCGTGTCTTATGGAGATGCTGACTGTCAGGTTTTTTTTTTACCGGACATTTCCTGCCGTCCGGCTAACAGTAATACGTATGGTATTCTTTATACTCAATAATACGCTTGTTTTAATATCTGTCTATAAATGCATATCTACAAAAACAGTGGGTTTGAAGAGATTTATTTTCAAATCCGTAATGACATCAAAACTTATTTTGATGTCGTTTACATCGTTGAGGCGGTCACAATTGTTGATACATTTCTGATTTATAACTGACCTCAACTATTTTTGATATAATCATCGCAATAAATAAAAACTTTTGATTATTTTCTCTTGTGGTAACTGTTGACGAAGCTGCTACTTTGTTGTATTCAACAAGTAACAAATTCATCATACTTTTTCAAAACTAGTTTTGTAAAATGTATATTGGTATGTTGCTCTGTGTCGGGTGCGGTGCTGCCCGATAGATGGGCATTGGTGGGATTACTCGGGATTTTATTGGAATGGCAGCCTTGCCGCGGTTGTGCACCGCGCCGATGTTGGCCCGGCACGGACGTGTGTTCACGTCTGCGGTTTTTTGCTACCGGCATATATAACTTTTACTAAATTGTGCAATTTACTCTGCATTGCCTTCTTAAAATCTATAAAACATTTTTTTACTTGCTAACTGATTTGAACACCTGATAATGAGATTGTATTGAACAGAATCGGTTGCAATTGAATTCGAAGACTGACGGCATATTCATTCGTGACAACGGCTGGTGACATCGACGAAAGATAAAGTTCTTATTTAAACTTTCACGTTCCAATCTAGTTCAAAATCTTTTCTCACGCGGTATGAGATAAAACTCGGTTAATCGATCTAATTTATTCAGTACCGCAACCACACCTATTTATGTAGATCGCAAATGAGCGTTTTTACTGATGTTTTTGTGCAAGGAGTCAGTCAGAGCACGTTGACATGTACTTATCTATTTTGTGCATTAAATCAAATTTAGTTTAAAGCTCTTTTTTATGAGTTTAACACTCATGTTGGTCTATAATCTTCTATTAAAGGAGCTTTATTTTTGAACCTACTAAATTAGGGCCTAACCTATTGCCTGCTAAGTGACAAGTATCCAGATTCAGTATCTACTAATACTGAAACATTCAGTCATTTACTCCGAACCGAAATACCAGGACTACACACCCAAACATAAGTACAAAATAAATTACGCCACATATCAATTTTACTTGCTATTCATAGTTGCGAGACAAACTTTGATTGACATACATCATTGATGATCGGTTAAAATCTGATTACAATACTCGAATATTTTCATGTTCGTTAATAATCAATCGGACAAAATAAAAAATATTGAGTGTATATGTTCTCACGATGGCGCTTAGAACGGTCGACATGACAAGATATAAAATGTTGCAACACCAAAGACCGGTCGACCGCGATTCCGACCTCACTCCGACCGCGATTAGAAAAGAATAACGATCAAATTTAATGGAAAGAGTATGTTAATCACTGCGGGCCCAGAACTCACACAGATCACGCATCAGATAGTAGCCAGAAATCACATCGCTGCGATTATTATGCCTTTTTAAATCTGTAGCTACTCGAAAACATAATTATAATTCTATGAGGGCATCAACCTGCCTGTTCCCTGTGATTTGTTCCAATGGCATTCATATCTCTATCAAGTGTTCTCTTTACGACAAAATAAAATATTATATGGAGATGTTGATGACAGTCAAACATTATTTACTCGAAGTTTTATCATATTTTGTAATAGTAATATCTGAAGTCGTAATTAGATTAGCACATATTCTGTACGCTACATACAAGTTTCTACTGTTTCTGCATTGTGATACATAAATCCTCGAACGAGTTCTGCCTCTTGAACTCTCTTTCCTCTCCACGTTTTCGTATAATGTGTATATATAAATTTACTGCAAATAACTAAATTTTAAAACTAAATATGAACTACCAAAAAAATATCCAACAAATATCTGAGTAACAACAGCTTAAATTTACTATAAGCAATATGAATTTTATAATAAACCATTTGTCAGGATTGTTGCTCGATTTTTGACTAATTAACTGTGAACAGGTTGGTTCCCACGCAAAATTCTATCAGAAACAAAATATATTAGCCATCTATTTTATTATGTAAATTTCTGCTAGAGATGTTATAATTTTTATGGACAATTGATTTATTGGGTCATAAAACAAAAAACTACAAATTAACCTTATTACCATTTTAATACATTTTGTCCCTCGAATGATGAGAGTATTAAGAGGTAGTAGTTTAATTATTAAGAAATTCCGCTAGATAGTTAAGAACTTGCGTGTCCAAACCACTAGCAACTATAGCAGCACTAGCCTCGAAGCAAATGTTTTTGAATTCCAACCCGCAACCTTTGCTTTCAAAGATTGCGGGTTGGAATTCAAAAACATTTGCTAAAGCAATCGAAGTAACGAGAACATTAGATATTAATTACGTAAAACCACGTCAACATTACAATTCTCTTCTCATTTTTGTGCTTAAGTATGTACTCGTATATTCGAATTTCAAAGTATCCAACAAAATTAAATTATTTGCAAGCAATAATTAATTGTTTTCATTTTTTAAAGGAACTTCTTAGTACAAGAAATAATATTCCGTACTATACAGAGCGACAGAAAAAAATAAAAATTTTTGTAACTTAGGACGATCGTACAATCGGAATTTATTTATGCCTCTGAATGTATCGTTTAAGTGCTACCTTACATATGCATACATATATTGTAACACGTCTGTCTTACTAAATAATCACCCATAGGTTTGAGATAGACTTCATTAGCGGCGTAAAGTAATCATAGATCGAACCATTTTACAACTGGTGTCACAGATAAATGCTCCAGTGAAGGCTGATGCTGCACTAATTGGTAATCAATTCTATGCGAGGCAGTGCACCAGGGCCCGACAGTAGCGATGGTATCAAGACTCTCTATCTCGCTATCTCAAATGCCTCCGTCCACCCGACGTTCTATCTCCACATCTCGATAAATACTTAACCGCAACTATATTACTTACTCTAAATTAGGAGCCATTGAGAAATTCGACTACAGGGACCCCGGTTCAATTAAAGAATTCAAACAACACCGGTAAAGGTTAACAGGTTAAGTACAGAATACATTTCAACTTCGATTTTACAGCTAGTAATGTTTAGTTTGACGTTTACAAGACGTAGGAAGTTAATCGCTGATTAAAATGTAAAACAAATCGATTTTCTAATCGACTGCGACTACGGTAAGCGATCTTGATATTGACATAGATGTTGTCCAATTCCACATAAAAATGTCATAATCTATAATAACCATGGAAATTGATTACTATCGTCATAAGAAAATCGGTTTTAAAAGAATGAAATACGCGTTGGTTGATTGTATCGGAACTCTTTTCTGTATAGCTATGATTTACATTCGATAATGATTTTGACGATCTGATATTATCATAACTTAGTCTGTCTTGTCTATAAAACCAAAATCACTTCAAGCGAAAAGGTAATGTTGATAACTTACCTTAACTTAACTTAGTTAATAGATGTAAAATCTTGTCGTGAATAATGACTAACATTGTCTTAAAACACCTAAAAGATCCGCCAAAGTTAATAGGTACTATTTATGCAAACTTGTATTTAAACATAGTTACGAAATCTTCTTGTTCCGGTTTGCTAACTTAACTTTGAAGTTCTAAAAGGTGCATATACCTTTTTATTGTAATATGAAAATATCAACGTTTTTTTAAAATTTTCGAGGGCATGCTTCTCTACATATTATTGTGTTGTATGTATATATATTTATAAAACATAGTATATATTTTTAATGAACATTGACGTCATCATCATCTCAGTATTTCTTGTCTTGTCCAAAGTTAGAAATTGGTTTCACTAGACAGGCATTTTCAACATCGGTGGTTTTTTATTGACTATTTGGGACACACGACCAAAAAAACTAGTTAAAAAACCAACATCCACGCTGTCGATGCCGTGTACATAACAATCTTGAAAGAAGTATTCATTTAATTAAATTGCCAGTATTTCGTATTCCTCTGCGCGCGAATTTTGCTATAATATTATAATTACAGCATACTAACCAAAAGGAATTAAGTTTTTAGCGTTTAATTTCGTCAAGGGCAATAGCCATTTATACCTGACCTATTTAATAACATACAATCACTTTCAACAACGTTAAATAAAAACGGCAATACGTTGATGTGTTAATGATTTATGCCTTTATTTAAACCTATAGTAACAGATGCCAATCGAATGATATATGTTTATTGTTCATTAATGAAAAAATAATTGTATCACAGGTGTACTTAGTAGCCGTATATCGTATATTATAACATCATAAGTTGTTTATCCATTCAGTGGCGTGGAAATAACAATAAAATAATATTTTCCAGAACCACTCTAGCCAGATTTCCATAACATGTGATTTTGGTTTTCTTAAATTTTATCGTCATTTGTGTATTTAGTTCCGCTGTAAAAAGTAACAAACTATCAAACACTTATTTACTTGTATTTCATAGTGCTATTGAAGTTTTAGATTCATCTTTAAGTTTAAATGTTATTTACAGCCATTTGAAATAGCCAGGTAAGTTCCTAACATAGTATGAACACATAATACATAAGGCCTTTCGGGATTGCCATCAACTGGTTGCGGGTTTGCACCCCACTGAGTACCGATGTTAACTAAGTTCTAACACCAGTACTTACTGGTGGTACACATTCTTGTTTTCTTTTAACAAGAGATTCAGATATACGTTAGTTACCCTTAAAAAACTTCAAATATGTTTATCCACGTTTTAGAACCCATAATGCAAGCTCTGCTTAGTTTAGATCTCGTTAGCGCTGTGTAATATTTTTGCGGTAATGGTTCCACATCCATCACTAAAACAATTAAATCATACTAATTGTAAAATAATCTATGTAATATACTATTGATATAGGTTATAAGATGATACTCGTAATCTACACTTGCTTTAGTTTCTCATAGAGTCCGTCTCTACCTGAGACAAATGGCAATAAATAACTAGAATTCCAAACTCGATAACATTGTACAATATTCTCAATAATAGCAACAAAAGCCTTCCACGTGGGAGTCATTGTAGAATCGCTGTAGAGTATTGCAGAGTATGAGTCACGAGCTTTTTGTGGTTCTTTCGAACTATTCCGACTTGTTATCACAGCAAACACTGTGGACAAGTAAACACAAATGTACGGCTCAAAAAACGAACGTGGTGTTATGAAATGAGCTACATCTTATGTGTGAATGACTCACGGAAGACGTAAATTACTATAAGGATAAAGATAATTCTTGTTCATTCAAAAACATTGAACATTATTTACTTTTTTCTAAACTAGCTGTGCCTGCTGCGGCTGCGCTCACGTGTCCATATTTTTTTTTTTGCGCAGAACGCTATTTCCCACAATAAATGTTGTCTTAGTTACTTCTTATAAAACTACCTGTCTGGTAATGAACGCCCATTCGTAATCGGTCCATCCATTCCAGTGACTAGCCCGGAAAAACAGACAAACAGTTTTAGAAAGAAATTTTTGGTACGGTACGTGTGGTGACGGATTAAGAATACGGAGTGTCACCACCCCTATTCATCCCATAACAGCCGACTAAAGGAAAAAACTACGCAGAACAACAGCACTGCAGAGAGAAGGAAAACTTACAAGACGCTGATTAAAAACTATTTGATAGGCGATAAAGAAAAATTCAGAGAGTACTGTCGTTTAAATAAAAAACAGTTCAGTTTTATTCATAATTTAATTGCTGGCAAAATTAAAGCAAAAGTTTCTCGCAAGGAAGTTATCAACGCTGAAGAAAAATTATTCTTAACATTAAGATGAGTTAAGTTTATAAAACCCCGTACGGCCAGCGTGGTATAGTAGGCCAAAACCTCCTTTCTAAGGAGAGGCTTATGTCCAGCAGTGGACTATTAAAGGCTGTTGATGAATTACTATAGAAACATCCAGATGTATTTAGTAAAAAGCTGTTGTTTATGATATTACAAACAGATACTTAAAATAGAATAAGCTTTTTGTTAAATTGTACACCAGTCACTGATACAAAACATTGATAGGTGATGGGAAACTAAAATTATGTACTATGTCATAATAAATCATATGGCATTACCGATGAATCTAAAACAATGGGAGAATCCTTGAACAAACAAAGGAAAACAAAGACGATAAACATTACAAGTACTCTTCTATAATTCACGTAACAAATGCCGCGTTAAAGAAGTCCCCTGTACATTAACACAAAGCAAACATATACAGCAATATATTTACAAAAATATTACTTAATGTATACGTTACATAAATTAGTATGACTACGTCACGTTCATTCATCGATTTGAAGACACACAACCTCGCCCAGTTTTAGTCATTGAACATATCATTCACAACCGCGCTTCGTGCTCAATGAGCCGAGATGTTTAAGTTGCAACATGTTTGCTCAAACAGTCATACATCACTCTAAATGGACACGATACTACTATATCATAGCAGATGTTCTACATCTGATACATACACATTAATGATAATTGCATTGAGGGACTAGAACGTAACTAGTCATTAGCATTAGCAACTATTAACACCAGTTTTATTCTCTGCACGAGTCGGTAATAACATAAACATTAAACAATAATTATAGTTTAGTAATATTAAAAACACACTTTAAAGACGAGATGAATTAAAAATTGAAAAAAATCACGAGCGGTATAGATTTGTAGTGTATTATTACGGGCGGACGGACAGACAGACTGAATGGCTAAACTACAACAGTTATTTGTGGGGTCTAAGGAACCCCAAAAACAGTTCTCCAACATTAGGAGATTTGACCCCTGACTTTATTACCAAACCAATTTGTTGAGATCGTCAGACCAAACTATATAAGTTCAAACTTGAGCGGTTTACAAGGGGCTAAACTTAGGATCAACTCTAATAATAAAATTGTCATCCAAACTAAATATATATTTTATAATATAAACATTTTTGACCAGTTGGTTCCGATGTTATTGGGTATTAAGCTCGAGTTACAAACCTCTATAATTTTTTCATCGATGTATGCCACAGGTTTTGTATGAATTAAATTTATTTATCTCAAAAAAATACTACATATTTACTTTCTATGTAAATGAATGAGCTTGTGATTTCTATTGTCCTTTACCGATGTAGAAAAAAAAAGAAAATATACTATTTAAAAAGCACACAGACGTTGAAGCAAGTTCCGTTGACTGAGGCATGTTGACATTATCGAAAGCAAGCTCAAACACAGCGATCGGACCTCGAGACGTGTTTACACATTGTATATTTCGAAAAATAAATTGTCTTTCGCGACATTTCCCCGAACGGGTCAATGCTGACGAGATAAACTAAACAATGTTTAAATAATAAGAAAAAAATATTGATTTCACAGTAATAGATTTGGGTCACACCACTAGAACACACTAATACAAGCAATTTGTCATCAAGAATTCAATATGAAGATTTTGAGGCGATAACAAAACTGTTAAAAATATTGTTTACGTAATGAACTACCTAGTCCCATAAGCCAAGATGCAGGAACTAAATAAAGGTGTGATTCCGAACTCGGCAACAAGCAGCAGTGCTGTTGCCGCAGTGCTGCCACTAAGCTGCTGCCCAGCAGTGCTACCTGCCGCGCTAATTCCGAGCAAGGCGGCAGTGTCGCTCTGTTCGTGGTGATGCGTTGTTGTGTATTCGTTAGTTTACTTAAAGTTGACAAGATGTCGATTGATGACCAACTTCTATTTATACTGTTGGAAGAGGAAGAACATGACGATGATATGTTGTTGCTTTATGCCAATAGTAAAAGAAAAGCACTAGATTCGTTTTATAAAAGCAGACAACGGGAAGGATGTTACAAGACGCTGATTAAAAACTATTTGATAGGCGATAAAGAAAAATTCAGAGAGTACTGTCGTTTAAATAAAAAACAGTTCAGTTTTATTCATAATTTAATTGCTGGCAAAATTAAAGCAAAAGTTTCTCGCAAGGAAGTTATCAACGCTGAAGAAAAATTATTCTTAACATTAAGATGAGTTAAGTTTATAAAACCCCGTCTGGCCAGCGTGGTATAGTAGGCCAAAAACTCCTTCCTAAGGAGAGGCCTATGTCCAGCAGTGGACTAGTAAAGGCTGTTGATGATGATGATGAAGTTTATAAATTTAAAAAGTCTTGGAGACTATCATCGGGCTCATGATTAGATGTTTCTCTTCTGAATCAGAGAAATTCATCCTTTTGTTGTCAATTTACTTGTCAACATTCACGTAGGTACTCTTGCTGCGGCGGCAGACGCGTCACTGACTGGTCTGTCGCGGCGGTAGGGCGACACTGACGCGCAACAGTGCTGCCTAGCTCGGAATGTAATCTCATATAAGCTTATAGAGATTGTATGGGGACCAGTAGTGCCGCGACAGCACTGCTGCAGCAGCACTGCTGCGTGCAGCGTAGTTCGGAATCATACCTTAAAACACCTCTTAAAAAATATTTAGCGTAACTATTGATGTTGGTTCACATAATATTTCTGACACACACATAATTATGATGGATTATTGTTACCTCATATTATTTTTATATGAGTTTTTATACTCTTTTGAATAATGATAATTAATAACATACTCTAAACTGCTACCGATTGCAAAGCGCCGTACCATATAAATTACTGCTCACCGTAACGAATTATATCGACAAAAACTTAGTGAAATACGAGTATTAATCGAATCAATTTCACGGGAGTTGTGTGATCGCATATCTAAGGTCAATTATAATCGACCTCCGACTCGGTTTATCGGCGAGTTTAGGTAAAGTTGTGAATGGAGCTTGCGGTTGTCGGTGAAGCTCGCTGCGAGAGGCGTCGGCGTCGAGCGATGATCGCGCGATATGAACAGTCGCGCCGTGTCGCCGCGACATCGTGAGGCTTCCGTTCCCGCGAGCGACTCCGTGGGAACCGCTTTATTTTCGTATTTAAATTCGACCCTCATTAAACTGGTTTGCTTCAAAATTCGCTGCCTTCTTTCGACGCCTTTTACTCAACTTTTTATGGTTCCGTTCGACATTTTACTGTTTGTGATTATTTTTATTTTAAGTCTAGACCGCGTCTCTGAGTAATCGCACAAAGAGCTCGCTTTGTACGTTACGAGCGGATCTTTATTTGTGAGAACTTGGTATTATCGACAAGCAAAGATAACTCGGATTGTGCATTCGTTTATTTATCTGGATATAAGTTCTCGTGGGACGGATAAAATGGCCTACCGATGTGCGTTTTGTTTTACCTAAACGTTATTATAGATAACGTTAACTAATGTTAGATAACACGAAACAGATTTAGTTAATATTCCGTAGATAATGTTTAGATTTCATGTTAATTTAATTTGGGCAATATAAATTAAATGAGAGAGAACCAGTTCTCGATCAGTGGCCTGTTGGGAAAAGAAACGTATCAGTGAACCATTATATTTAATTAATATAGGACGATTTATGTAGCAGATACGGTCTCGAGTAATTTTTTCTCATAACACAACTACGAAAGTACCTACATATTATATCGACGTATGTACTTCATTATTCACACCATGAGTTATGGTTATAGTTTTTCGTTGTTATTGGAACTCGGATTCTTCTAAATGAATTTTTTAGAAGTGCTTTATGTAAATTCGGATTCACAACTATTTTTTATCGTAATAACATCTAAAAGTTTGTAATTATTTTGTAATTTAAGCCTCTTACAAATTAAATATAAGTGTAAATATATCCGATGGATATTACTGTGAGAATTTATTGATCAATATTAATTACTCAATCGTTGTTTCTGTAAACGGAAGCCCCGAGAGGTAATGTAACGTGATATCTCTCAGTAAAACATATTGCCTCATTTGAGTTTTACGATAAAATTTCTTTTTGGAGATAAAGAAGATGTTATCTCCATAGTTAGCAGTTAGTTTGTGGTCGATAAACAGTGGCATCGACGGGAATCAATTAGGGATCCGTTTAATGATTTGATAACTTAACATAAACACGCCGAGAGATTACTTATTTTCTGTGATGTTTTTAATATTTTTTATAGTTTAATATAAAAATTCAATGGCTTTACTTATTTAGTAAGGGGCATGTCAGACCTGTCTATAAAGAAATCGTGTAAAATAATTTGTTGTAGGTACTTAGGCACATACCTACACTTCTAATCGTACTTTAATTTTGTAAACTACTTGCTTTGAGTCTCTATTCTTGTTTTTCATAAATATTCTTCTGCATAAATTTACGAAATACAATCGATACCCACCTCGTCATGACAGGAATCTCCTTTCCGAGAGCATGATGAAACAGTTATGTAACAGTCAAACACATTAAAACTGCTTACCACTCGTTTGGAGTATAACTATCATCTCCCTCTCACTCTACCTATGTACTACTCGAATGACTAACAAAATTAACTGTCCCTGTTTATAACCATTCTAAAACGCGTCCATGATAGGTCAGCACCAAATCCTAGACAACTAAAATATGGTGTCAATGTAACAAAAATGGTGGTACACCGTTAACATGGCTCTTTAGACGTTATGTCAAACGTCTACAACCCATTACATACGCGTCAATGCATGACACCGGAAACGTCATTGAAAAGACATAAACGCGACTCACTCATACAATAATGATGTTTGAACATATTAATTTTTATAATGATTTGTATTCCCACATTTCCCACTAGTATTAAATGTGCAAAATTTGTGTATTTATTGTCTTCAGGACAAAAGAGCTCAACAATTTGGGATGAAAATAGACGTACAGGTAGGTTTAAACACTGATCCATTGTAAATAAGTGATCAAATAACTTGAACGGGGACAAGAACCAGGACTTATCCCATCCATTTCCCATTGATGTTACTTTTGTACACTAGAGTTATTATCTCTAAATCCACGGAAAGAAAGTCACTCCTGGTCAACCATAACGACTTTTAATCAAAAACAATTCAAAACAGTTACAAATGCTTTGCAAAATACCTATACTCGAGACCTCATTAAAGGTATAGGATACAATGTTTAAATTTTTTAATTATAAAATAGGTAATTATCCAAAAACATTATTAAACTTAAATTGAAGATTTTTTAATTGATTAGAAGTTATACCTTACTACCTAGTATTTAAACATGTGTGATATTAACACAAATATTTAATAAATTACAGTTCTTTCAAATGGTTTGTTTCAAAAATTTGGTTACTGAAAAATATATCGTATAGGGAATACGATATATTTTTCAGTAACCAAATTCATAACTTATGTTAATATGTACGTTCATTTTGTTAGTTTTTTCCCGAAATGGTGTTCACTTCCCCACGGTATCCCCTTACGCCGGATGGTTTGTAACCTGCAATACACGAGTCTCAAACCTTAGTTCCGTCATTGATATTGAAAAACAACCCCTCTCCACAATAATTTAAGTACGTTAATTCTTCGAAACATTTATAACTTGAATATTTTATGCGTATAAGTATTTGACTATAGTGAACTGATGAAATAGTAACTGTAATTTGTAGCAATAAGGTATGGTTTTATTTGAAGAAAGGAAACATCGGATGCCGGAAGGACACATTGTATAGGTCTTAGCTACCTGTTGATAATTTCTATTGTGAATGGTGAGCGTGCACAATACTTTGTTGCTCAACTTAAGAACTTTTAAAAGCATTCCAGCGATGACTAACTCTTAACTGGTATCTTATCTATTAGATAGTTAACAATTGTATTAGAAATGAAAGTACAGGTACTAAAAGTCGTCTTAAAGAACCTTAATCATGAACCGCATAAAGTAGTTGAATTTTAGAAGTGTACTTAGTAGTGAAGCGTCGATAAAGTCACCTTATGTAAGTATTAAACGTGCATAGTGTACCTATAGTGACGTTTGTTACTTATTTTAGAACAGTAAATATTACATCACATTAACAGATTAATTAATCGTTGTCCTTAAAACACATAGCATCGGTTGACAAAGAAAAACTGTTTCTTCTCTTATTTTGTTTCAAAATAAACTAGAAAACTAATTCTGTGAGGCTTTGCAAATACACAAACAAACACACACACAATAAACAACCACTACTTCTGTCATTGGAATAGAGTAAGCATTAATTATTCTGTGTAGAAACTGAATAGGTACGTCAACCTATGAAACTCCTGCGCCGGTCTAAGACCTCCCTGCTCGAACTAACAACATAGAATACAATGCAAGTTACGACTGCATAATACGATACGTGAGCTTTTCCTAGTTAAACTTAAAAGATCTCATTTTTGGAAGTACCTCAGCAAAAAGCTAGTTGATGACCTAAACCTAAACAAAATTATGTCGATATCTTAGTATCAATCTTAGTTTACTTTATGGTAACTTAAGACATATGTATGTAAGTACCCATAAAGCAAAAATTAATGTTCATTTGGCAGCAATAAATTACGTTCAAAAGTTAAGTTGTCGAACGCTGTTAAGGCGGCCCTTTTCAGGCGTCAAGACATGCTTCTTAAATGACTATACTTTTGAATTAGCGTCCACTCGATTCATATTTATATCCGCCATTTTTCATGCACAACGAGCAGCGCATACGCAAATGCAAGCCATTAATAAATTACAGAAACACACATCCACATTTGATCTTTACGTCACAGCATAAGATGTATTAGCGCACATGAGTGTGTGAGTGCACTTCCTCTACTGTTATCTGTGTGGGCGTGTGGAGGAGCTTGAGGAGGTGAGGCGCGGGACAGGCGGGACGCGGGGCCACTTCCCGCATAGCACCTGGCGCTCAGAGGTTACATGCTTCGACGGGATCCCATTGATTTGTGGCAAGATGCACTTGAACCTACTGCACTGATCTGATTTACTCTTTGTTTATGTTAAAGTTACATTATTAAATATAACCATTCACACGATTACATATGCATATATGTTAGCGGAAGATTTTATAGTTAATAAACATTTTCACAATACGTAGGTTTAGTATTTGACCCTCGCTCACCACACATGATTGAGTCTTTCCGAGAACAGTACAGAGCTTTATGAACATGGACATTGTTAATGCCCATATATTGTTAATACTAATAATAATTCTTAGGATAACGAAGTTGCTGAGTTGCGGAGACTCTATAGGAAAAGATGCCACGATGAGACCACGCCACTCAAGCATCGCCGAAAGCAATACCACATCCTTTGTTTGTTTAAGAGTAAGTCGTTTTAGTTCAATGTTTTAAGTAAACATCTGAAGAACTGTTTCATTCTAAAATAAAAATATTAGCTTAAGAATTAATAATGCTTTATGCAATTTTTTTTACAAAGAGTTATATTCTCGAGTACATAATATACTTAATAGTTCAGAGATAATATCTTGAAAATATAAAACTATTCAAATCAAAATGTTCTTAATTGCGCGGAATACAAACAGGCTTAATTGAGTGATCTCTATCTTAAAATGTTATGTACATAGGAAAGGAAACGTTTATTTGTATCGCAATCTAAAACTAAGAGTTATCATTTTAATCGTAAAAGACTATCATAGGTTGTGGTAGTTTGTTAATTACTTAAATTTATACATATTTAATCAAAGATTCACCGAGTGTCATGATTGTGAAAAGAAAACAAGTCTATTAAAACATAAAATATTATAATGCTTCGATTCATAAAACAAACATGTACCATTACAGGAAAGCTAAGATTTTTTACGAGATGATCAGACGTATAGTTAAGCTAATGTCAAAATATTTGTTATTGGCAAAGGGACTGGTCCACGTGTCGACGTCGCCGCGTCGATGGCCAAACATTGACAGCCGCGCCCAACAGATAACAATACCGCGAACAATGAGGGACAAGGCCCTGCCGGCCCGACGCACCTACAAACAAATACTTAAACAACCATTATAATATATTCGTTCAGAAGTGTAGTAGTATGGCAAAGACTTATCAAATCGAATGGAAAGACAGACCAAGTTCGTCGATGTACTATCTCGCCTTTTTAATTTAACATTATCTATACCTAATAATTTAACGTCATAATCCTCTGGTTCACCATTTGACAGAGGTTTTTATGAATTCAGAAGTGTCTATCATTCATCATTAAGCTATATTAGCAGGGCTACTTTATAACATCCTGTCTTAGTTTCATTCATTTGTCATAGTCACAGAATCAATTGAGCTACTCTATGTTACTGCCAATTTGTACTATTTCCTGCTTACCTGTCACAGAGTAATATTGCATAATTTCTGGTTGATAACAAGATTTTACTTTTTTGGTGGCAAACAAGCACATAGCCGGACATTGGCAGCTCTGGACCTATTATAATACCTACCTATTACAACCTAAACATGCTAGCATCATAACTTTATCACATACGAGTATAATTAGACAGTAAATTTTGCATTTGAAACTGGAATGTGTCGCTTCTAGTAACAAGTTGTTGCAAAATCTATGAATGAAATTGGTGGATTATGCTTTACGGTGTAACAAAAACTGAGGCTCTTTAGAAAATACTCCCTGCGGATACACGGAGCGCAATATTTACTACGCCCCCCGACCCTTTCACTTCCTCTACGGCGACAACCTGTGTTCGAGAGAGACTGCATTACGTAAACACCTCGGACGGAGCGAGACAGCGGATTCATTCATAACCGAGTCCGCCATCCGGTCCGCGTTCTGATCGTTCACTTCATCTCCTTCTAACACGCAGTTTCCTCTCGAGTGCGAGCAGGTGGCACCGGATGCTTGACGAAGTACCGGAGCTTCGATCGGAAGTTCTCAAAAAGAAACCTCGTACTCTTTCACGTTATCTCGAGTGGAGTGTGATCAGTAATCATGCAAGACTGTTAGTGTCTAGTGCCCCGAGGTGCCGGTGTGGAGTGATATCAGAAAGACAAGTGTGTCGTGGTTATGTTAAATTAGTTTGTTTAATAAGGGGACAGTCACAATTGAAGATTTTCGTAAGCTCACTGGGAGTGAGACGTAGCGAGCTTCGCCCCTCCGCCGAGCGCCCATTCAGCAGCGAGTAGTCGCGCGCCGGCCACAGCGACGCACGCGCGCGCCCTCACACCTTGCCACTCAGAGTCTGGATACAACTCCAATTTGACATGACCGGTTCGGAACACGAACGCTCGCGATCGAACTATGTTAACACAGTGTTTGCTCACTAGTGATTTCTTTAATTGGTGCTTTTGAGTGAGTGACGCCGGGAATGTACGAGAAGTCGGCCTGGACATCTTTACAATGGCCCAAATTGCATTAAATGGGTAATTGGTGTACGTCATTGGATAATGGATTCGGCTCTTATACCTAGTATATATTATCTGTGCTTATAACGGGCGTGGGCCGAAGTGAATTTTGCACTTGACTCCCGGCCCCGTCTTTGTTTGATGCCGTTCCATTTCAATATTTAAATTCAACAATGCGATTTTTGTCCTCATGAGATGAATACAAAGCTGTACATTTATAGTATTTATTCTTTAAGTTCACAATTTACTGCATGAATATAGTTTATACTGTTCAATATCAATTGAGCGCGTACTCAAAATAACCGCGATAATGAACTTCATGGAATGTTTTTGTGTTAAAAGTTTCACATGAAAAGTCACATTGTAATATAATAATGTACCTAGTTACTGTTTTATCTTTTTTTTTAATTTGATTATGTTATATATTTATGCAGTAAATACAGTATTCGTTTAGTACCTGTGGTCATATTTCGTTTTGCAACTTCCCTCGTTCGCGTATTTACTTTCTATTTTACTTAGTATGTTTACTTTATAAATAGTTTTGCTATTTAACTTAACAGTAGTTAATTTATCAGACACTCAACCAGTTTAGAAATATTAAATGTAATCGAGAACACAAATCACTACCAACATGATTGTCTAAGGGGGCTTTATACAGTGATTGCTAAGTGGAGACTGCCAATTAAGTGTCCCATTAATGCATTCTATACAATTCCTATAGGGATTTGAGTTAACTGATTTAAGCGTTCTTCTCCCTAACGTAGATGCATAGCGTGAATTCCATGATTCGTTTTCTCTGCTATGATGCCGCCACGGGGCAGGTACCGCGCGTTATCAGCCGCCTGCGCTATGGCCGTGGGAATGAAAGAAGCGTGTTAAACAATAGCGAACAGATAAGACCATCGTCAGAACCTATTTGGAGTACCTTTAAGTAATTAGTTGTGTTTTCGTTTACGTACCCAGCCACTAAATGCGGTTTGCTTCGTAAATGTCTAATGATTCATACATGGTTTAGCCAAAATTCTACGCTCCAGCGATTTTGTTAACGTTGGAGTTGTTTGGTTTCAGCGTTTCTATTGATAGCAACAAATGAAAGGCTTAACATTGTATTTCTTTAGCTCAACAATTTGCGCCTAAAAAAGTAATGGTCGTAATCTTTTCTCAAATAACCTTGATTATCTAGTAATTAGGCTTTGTTTTTAACGAATCCCGTGGTTATACTATACTAATTAGAAAAAAAACTAAGTTTTTAAAAGATTTTATGGGCATTTAGAAAACAACAACCAACTGAAGTACCTACCAATTATAGAATAGTTAAAATAGTATTTATGACTCGTCTTTACTTTTTGTTTATCTAATTAAACAAAAATTTTAGTATTCAAATCTTCGTGCATAAAAAAATCAAAACCGTATGTTCAGCAGTATTTCGCAATTGTTGCAAGTAGGCAGAACATGCTTCGCACTCAGAAACGGATACAGGTGTTTACTTTGAAGCCATCCTGCAATCCCTCGCTTCAAGTTTTTTACACTTTTTAGCAAAGAAATCTGCGATGAGCATTTCATATAAGATCTGAATGGAAATATGGTTTTAAAACTACCTTGTATTGTTTGTAATTGTAATCTTGTTTTCATTTCGCTTTTGAATACAAAAAGGCCTATTGAGTTACATAATTAAGAAACAAATTACGTACTTAACTATTCATCATTTTTGGAAGCTTGATACTTGTATGAGATTTGTTTAATCTATTATTGTCAAAGTTCTTTCTCTATAATCAAGGTGGAAAACTTGATGGTAGGTGATTGTCGGTGAATAAAATAATGAACCCCGAAGCGATTCTAGTCAAATGCTGTTATACATACCGCATACAGCATTTAAAGTTTGCATTTGCGTATTATATTATTATAGGTTAATTTTAGGTTGGTTTCAGAGAACACGATTCGTTACTAAAAGTAAACATTTTCGCAGTCGACCAGCCACGCGCACGCGTTGTTTCTTTGTTAGAATAGAGCCAGTAAATGAAGTTGAGCCTAGAACAGCATGATTTCTATACGTTGCTTTAATAAATACATGTGTTACAAATATGTTAGTATTCATTTATTTATACAGGTTTTACAACATATTCAAACTATAAATAATCATATAAGAAACTACAAATTATATTTTGATACATACATTTAAATGAAAACAAAACTTATTTTGCTGTGCCTACAAACATGTGTTACTCATTTACTTTATTAATAATTGATGCCCATTTATTTATTTCAATGAAAGGCTCGAGGCCTTGACTACGTCTATTTAAAATATAAATAAAGAAAGAAATATTTCGCGTCGGCCTGTCCGCTTAGCGCGGTGTATGTACGAGCGTCAAATTTTCGCAGTCAGCGAACCGTGCCGCCTCTGAGTCACAAAAGAGCGTTAAACTGAACGCTTACATTCATATTCAAATGGTCCCCTCTCGATTCCAAAAACAAAATGAACAAATCGTTTCAAAATGTACTAAACCTAACCTAACACTATAGTGAACTTTTTTAATTTGCGTATGTACCTTTTATCGCATAGCCTATTCATTAATTACAGAAAAATATGCATAGTTTAAACAATGAAAAAATATAAACATAGTGCTTCTGTTGTTATTTCCTAGAAGAGATCTGATCATAAATTTGTAATGCATATGTAATGTGTAATTTCTGACTGGATACTATGTATGAGTATTCCTTTGTTTTTCAAATCATATATTTTTTTAACTTTCATTGTTATAAATCAAAATCTTCAAGGACGAGACATTACTTAATAAATCATAATTTAATTATAATATTTTACAATTAGGTACACGTACACAAAGGAAAATTAGAAAATCATCGTCAAAGTTATTGATGCTGCTGGAGAGATTATTATTTGTTCACATTACAAATTATTGATCTTATAATCCGTTTAAATCAACTTGGTAGAAGTCAGTCTGAAAGTCATATATAACTTACTTAAATATGTGGACAGTCAATTAGTTAAATTTACAATATTTACAATAAATTTGTGTTTTTATGAGGATTTATATTTTTAACAGAAAGTTAACACGATGTTAATAGCCCACTAATGTTTGAGGCGATGTTTCGCTACGACCCAATTTTCTGAGTGATGAAATGAAAAACTGGACGAATTAGTACAACAATCTTAACATTAATTCTTCCGTATTCCTTCCTTTTAGTGACAGTATTGTTTATGACGATCGTAACGTCAGCACTAATAAAGCTAAATAGAGTTAAATACTTAAATAAAAATATGTAGAGTCACTTAAGCGTTAATGTGTTAACAACAGCTGAACACTAAAAAATTTTTTGGAGAGGCATAAAAGATATACCTAGGTATATATAATAATTGCACATACCAAACGAAAACCAGCCCGCTTGAATGTAACTATTTGCAAGGAAGTATATTGTTTTCACGCTCATAATATAGCTGTACGTTATTTATAGTGCCCTGGATATCCCTACAACGGAGCTATTTAGGTTGTTATTTCTCATACCGATATCCATACCATACTAATGATCAATAGTTCTAGTTTAATCCTGTTCTTATATACCCAGGATCGAAGAGCACTTTATGATTGCCATACCGGTATGCGAAAAACTGATATTATTTTTTTTGTTTTTCGATAATAAATAATAATTCAATGTTAGCTTTGTCGTATCATCACACAATTGGTAAGTGTGAAAATAAACACATTATGTTGCATTGTAGATACTGCTGCTACTGTAGAATGTGCATCAAATAAAGATTCTGAATACACAATATTACATAAAATGATGGCATCGACACTGAACTTAACCTTATACCAAATGAATTAACATACAAAAGTACTGAAAATGCTATTCATTTGAATGTCTAATGAACGCCTTTATATTTATTTTCTTAAACCAACAGTTTGCGCTCTTCATTTAAATTTTTATTACGTACCTAAAAGTTAATTGTTTCGAAGTAGTCTGTTATGTTTATTAAACGAAATTTACCATGATGTACTTAGACATTCGTTTTATACAACATTAAAACTATGAATGAATGAATCAAACAGGGTCAGTTCCACCTTAATTTAACGTTTCTTTATCTTAGAAAAGAAAAATCGCAGTCGCCATTTTGTACAATCTCTAAACAGTTGGTAGGCTGCCCACGGCTGTAAACAAACATTAAAATTTGAATTGGGACTCAGTGAATTTTCCTCGCGAAGATTTTTCACGCGGGAGGTGGTCCGCGCACGCGCGTAGGCGTTGGGAGGTGTTCGCCAATCGTCTACGCGCCCGCCCCACGCCTCGCGTGCACACGCCTCGAAACTGAATTGTACTGTCTCCAACAATCCTACGAACCAAAATCTTTTCCAAATTGTGGTTTATTTTATGACATAAAATGTATTCTTTTTTAAAATTAGATTCGCATCAGATAATCTCAGCCGCGCCGAGAAGATGTGTTGCCAGATATCAACTACAAACATTCTAAACATTTTGGTTTACAAAACTCTCGAGCCGCTCGCACGTCTCCTAAGCAATAAGCAAATAATTTTAAACTACGAAATAAATAAACTTTAATCTGAAGTAAAATGGGAATGTGCAATGGGAGAGGCCTATGTCCAGCAGTGGACTGCGATAGGCTGATGATGAATCTGAAGTAAAATTTACCTTAATTAGTATGGAGATTTCTAAATCAGCAAAAAATATCCCGTCGTGGTTTAAATATCTATGTTGGGAACTATGCACTGAGGTTTTGCTACCATCCATATAAGGTGATGTCGCTCAATGTTTTTTCACTGGATTAAGCAATATTAATCACATATGTTACCACTATGTACCAGTATGTTACTGCTCTAATGTTGGACACTAAGGAATGCACAAGTAACTGGCTACTTATTGTCACTTTTATGTTCTATTCGATTCTTACAACATATCTTATGACACAATTTTTTCTACTAATTAATTTCCTTATTGATCAAATTTCAAATTTAAGGAAAAAATGCTTAAAAACGTATCAAATTCGGTTGCTAAAATACATACTTGCTACTCTAGCAGCAAGTGAACTATATAGGAAACAATAACTATTTTTCATTAATTAACGCTAAAACACATAGATTAAAGTTTTCATGACTAGTTTAATGAAGTCGAACGAATATGTACAACGTGAGACGGTGGTGAACGAGTGAGCGTCGAGACGTAATAACATTTTAATTAAATGGTCGGAGGTCAAATCACTTGTGGACCCGCGTGACCCAGCCTCGACACGGCTCTGTGCTCTGTCCACGCTAATAGATCTCTCGAGCCTACTCCTACTTTACTCACAAATCTAATCCTATATTTAGTTTGTTAATAGTGTATAGTGTTCTCCAACAGTAGGTCGAGTATGCAGTGATAGTAGCTTAAAATTAATGCTATGAAAGACTATTAATCTCGAAAAACTGTTCTTTTTGTAAATATTGTGAACATATTTTTTTACTAGGTATACTTTCATAAAATACACTACACGAGTAAAAATGTCCATGATATCCTATTACATACTTTCTTATTTAAGACTAAAAATATTTAGGACCAACCACTCTGTATTTTATCGTTATAAAAATAATTCTATCTATCTACCAGATAGATAAAAAAAACTGTCTCTCTTACACCTCAACAGGAGTGAGACATTGTTTAATCCACAACGTTAGTAACAAACATAGTATGAAAGCTCAGTTGCTTACACGCAACAAACTGCACAATCTATTGCTATTGTTCACATAAACAAGCCGCCGAATTGTTAGCTCTTGTTATACAAGCTCGCATTGTTCCACATTTGAATCGTGCGTCCCGCGTCACTCGATTCGTCGAAGCATCCATTGTCAACGTGTTTGTTGATGCGCGCGCGATCCGTGCAAAACCGCGCAAAATCTCGCGAATACTTTGGCACAAATCAAAACATGCATTGATACGCGGGAACAAACCACTTCTTGTATGCATTACAATGTTTTAACTGGCCGAATAAACGAATACCATTGGATCATTTCAACCCAAAAATATAAAGAAACGCCCAAACACTTTTTTCTAACGAAAAACATACGCCATACTTCAATTTTTAAAATTAGTTTTATTATACAGAATTACCGTTAGATAATATGTATGAGCCATGACTGCTATCGTAAATCCACTTAATTTAGAAATATTAAAATCTACAATCGAATTAGTGTGTCTCTTTCTCAAATATGCGGGTGTCCACTTTCCAATTAAGATGGGGTCGAAGATGCAGCCGTTTGACCCGCGTCGGTTGACTCGTTGCACACTACAATAGACTTGACACCTAACACTTAATACATATTTGCTGTATTGACTCAGTAGACTCCCGAGCCACCAATTAGTGTCGTCCGACATACTATTGCTTTGTAAATTAACACTTTTGTGGGTTAGGTCACGTATACTCTATCAAATTCTGTTTTTTTTTATAGATTTGTTTACTTATACCACAAAAACTGTTCTCTATTTAATTATCTCAATGGTATGTGTTGAGATCAATACCTAATACATAAGTTTATCTCTCTATATTAAGTAGGCTTAAATATGATACTTCTTCGCACTTTTGTCTGTGTATATTGTTGTTGTGTATATTAGCTTCGCTTGACTTTCAAGTGAGCTAGGTTGCGTGACAATAATAAACTAAATCAAACCTTATGCCTACGATAGAACGTGATCAAAATATAATCTAGTAACAAATAAGAGACAAATGTAATGCGGTCGGTGTCATTAAGGCGTGTGGGGTGACAAATTGGGCGCGACAATCGAGTTAGTTGACCCGAGACCCGAGCGGCCAATCTCTGCTGCACTACATTGCCTTATTAACCACACAGACTCACATTTATTCCATTGTAACTGATACTCGTATCATTATCTTTATATCTGCGCCATTATCACACACATTTTGTATACTTAATAGCTATTTCGTTAACTAATTGATATAGAATAAAACTCAGCATGTTAGAGTTTAGTCAAGAAATTTATTTTACAAATTATTCAATTAAAACTAAAATAGCCTGCGGTTTAACTATTATTGAAAATAAATACACCCACAAAACAAAAATGTAAACCCTAAATAAAAGCTATGAACTCCCAAGAGTGGATGTTTTTAAAACTTGTGAAGGCTTATTTTGTATATTTTACAGACTATTTATGTATTTCAGATTAATAATATCGTCTTTGTTAAGGATAACAATTTACGAGTTAGGTGTACAAGAAAAATCGAGTAGGTAAAATATTTAAAATTATCGTAAACTTCAAACAATAATTTTGAATTCGTTTTCATAACAGGTAATATAATATAGTAATACTTTTCTAAATGAAAGCCAAATATTTGAATATATTTTTTCTTTACGCCCTGTTGAAAACGTTTGACTCTGAATAACGATTCAACTATTGTCGTCCAATATTGGTCGAACAACTAGACATATTGAATGGGACTACTTACGATACAAAGGAACGCTCAAACATCAATATGATTCTCATTTTTACGGCCTATTGGAATTAATGAACTGGATATCAGTTAATAGATAAATAATATCATTTGATTGATTGAATTACAAGGCTAGGCAGACTAAACCGCATAGGTACTGTATTTATTCTTATATTTATGACTGATGACAATACAATTTTCGAAAAAAGAATTTTTCCCCTAAACCCTGAAGTCCAAAAGTTTAAGACTAGTCACGAGTCTATGATTAGGCGAATTATATTGCATACTAGTGATGCAAGCTATTTATTCAATAATGTACACGCAACAATGCGACAGTTATGTTTCTAAATGTGATTTTTATTAGAACAAATTTGTTGCCCCCATCACGAGTGATCCCCTTTTTCTAAAGTTCATAATTTGAGCTTGATTCGTCAAACGAGAAGTAACTGCAGTTTAAATTTAATACTGCATACTATACGTGCTGAACAGTTTACAAATCATAATACAAAACTACGACCAAAGAAGTAGATATACATATCATGCGTGTGAATTTTTTGCAAACATAAACGCTTATACAAATTGTTAACCAGCATTGTCTTATCTACATAATCTGCAGATAAAAAATAAATTAGTACCAAAGATAAACTTATATAACAATTCTTAAAATAAACATGCTCTATGACCGTGTGAACCGGTGTTTCATCGAAAAGCATATTATTACATGATTAACATTAATCACCATGCGCCCAACAGTTTTTTAATAACCATATCGGCCCCTTTTTCACAGAACATATTTAATAAAGCAAAATGAAGATGTTTACTGGTACTTAACCCTTGCTCTTTCAATGGGGTCTTTAGTGGCAAGTTCATCAATTTGTGTCGCTGTATTAATACAACTTTTTATGCTGTTTAAATTTGTATATAGGGGAATTAAACACCAGGCTGTAGTTTATCTAGCAGCATCGTGATCGAATTGTAATCAATATGGGTGCATAGAAATTAACTATCAATTGTAAATAAATTAATATTCAAACAACTACAAAATTAGAGCGTTAAGAAAAATGCTGCTGTAAAAGGTTTCTATATTTTTTTCCGTTAGAATACTCATAGTAAACATTATTGTAATTGAACCCACATCGCGGTCACGCACAACGGAAGAAGCATGGCCAATTATGGTTCATTATAACTACCGAATGTTCACTACATGTTCAACAGGTTAAACATTAATGTACACATTTGACTTTCAAAAATATCAACATAAAATAAAATAAGTGTTATAGAAATCAAACATAGATACTAAAGTACAAATTCTAGCTCTTAATTGTCTACACAATAAATTATGTGAACAAAAACTGTGAGCGTAAGGAAATGTAGGCACAGGTTAAATCATAAAATGTGAAGGTCTATTTACGTATAACCTAATAAACAATAGTAAAAATACTGATGACGAAGATTAAAACCTTTGACAGTCACAGAGATTTGAAGACAACGTTTCCAGTTGATAAGTTTTATGATATTTGTGGATGCCTAATAAAATATTCTTCTATATCTAGCCAATTTATACTGACATATTTATACAATGATGAAAATAATTAGACTAAAATCTTAAATCAATATAATTATGTAAATGTATTATAAAAAATTTGCATACCGTAAATGAAGGACTTGTCGGTACCACCACAACCGCAAAACTGTACGTGTATTTTACAAATACATAAATAAAGTAAATTTACATTAAAGTATAACCATATTACAAATTTAAATCTTTCGAAATATGTATGTATGTATTTTAGCTGATTAAATGTTGGTCGACATTTATGACTGAATAAATTATAGCAAAATTATGTCCTGTGATATCGAGTGCGACCAAATAGCCGTAATATTGAGCAAAATTATCAGTCTCGGACGGGCGATTTGCGTGAGAACTACCCCGACGTTTGCAGGGTAAATTCGAGCGGGTGGTAGGTGCGGGAGGCGCAAGGGTGGGAACACTTGGGGTAAGTGGAGTACCGGGCCGGAAGTGCCTGCATCGGATCGTTCTGCGCACCTGTGGGAATGTTCACCACTATTGGTGTAATATCGGTTAAACAAAGTCGGCCAACGTTGCAAACAAAGTACAACTAAAAATACTTTTTAATTCATTTTATCTTTTTAATTGTAACGTTAGGTATATAGCGTAACGAGTAGAAAAAACTCGAATAAAACTAGCAGTCATTTATTTATTAGTTAATTATAAACGTTACAGCTTGGTATTCATCCTGTTATGCAGGATTAGTAAGGCATTTCGAAATATTTTTAACAGGTGCTGTTATGATATCAAAAAACAATGAACATTGATAAAAAAAGAATAAACGTTTCCACCGTTACGTGACAAACATACATAATCAAAATGAAAAATAGCGAAGAGTGTTTAGACTAATTTGAAAACAGACTTAAAAAACAGTGTGATATTTATTGATCTTATTAAGGTTTAAGGAAATAGTGTGTAACAAACTGTGTAAATATCGGGATAAGTTTAAAAAAGGACATTGAATCAGCCTGCTGGCGGTTTGTGATTCGGAGTTCGAGAGCCCGCAGCAGACAATCATCGAGGCGTCGGCGGCCATCGCAGGCATGGGAATCAAAGTCATGATGAAAGCTTTCAATAAGCCAAAAGGTATGTTGAACCTATACATACGACATGGTTAAAATACCAAAATTTTATATTTTATCACGAAGATTTGATGGCAAATTTAAATTGTTCTACCGGCAATAACTGCTGCTAGTTGAGCCAAACCAAATTAATGCCACTTTGGTTGATAGTTATCACATTGTAATCTATTAGATGCAATACCTATATTTTATTGACTTAAATATTTTTACCTCATACTTCAAATCTAGTGATTGTGTTTTTATTCTCAAGAGATTCCAGGTGATTTAGACACGAAAACACTACAACAAAGTTTTTGTATCAAATAAGATGGGATTTAATAAGTAGATTAGACATCTGTGTAGCATAAAAAAAGGATATTTTGATGTCAGTTAAGTTTCGTCTATTAGTTAACTGATGTCAACAAATAGCGATGTATGATGGTCGCGATGCTCGCCGTACGATGACGCAACTTCGCAGCGCTCTCGGTTTCGTGTGCACTTGTCCCGAATGTGAACACTCCGTGACCGATGGAAAAATATGAAAACGTTCATTTTCTAAATTAGTAACTACGAATAGCATAAGTTTACAGAATATCGACTAGTTTATATTTCGATGTGTTGAAATTCCTTGAAATCATGCGGTGCTGTATACAGCAAAGATGTTTTGAAATGCCTGTACTCAACATTGTAAATTCATAAATACCTAATAGTCAAGTAAGAAATGGATGCTGAATAGCTTGTCCGTTTAAATAAAGTAAACAGATGATATCATACATTTTAAATAGATAAATAACTGTAGTGTTTAAGTAACATGACTATTCATTATCTTGTTTATCGATTGCAGAACAGGTGTAAATAGTGAAACGCGAATATAAGTAAATAAATGTAACAAAGAGGTACCTATTTCTATAGTAGTTTGTACAATTTCTTCAATATCTACCTATTTTGAAACGTCGTGTCCGGTGGCAGCAGTGTGTCTGCGCACCGTTGTGCAACGACCATTACCGTAATTATGACTTGCTCCTCGCGCATGCTCTGGTGATCTTGAAAGTAAAGACCTTGCTGACTGCGTGCTCATAACCTGAGAACTGAAAACAATGTTTGTATACAAACTAGTTACTCGTTAATCGCTCCCCAACCGAATTGTTACATGTAAAAAGTGCGATCTCGTAAAAAGATTACATAGGTATGAAGTCTACCTTAAACTAAATTCAATGTAATGAATGATTTTCATACCCCTCTAATACCCACATTTAGATTTAAAGAACAGAATAAGAATCGAAAGAACTTTTTTTTAGTACTGAGCACTTAAACCTAGATCTCACGCGTTGATTGCTATTAAAACATGCAATCAGCACTAAACTTGCTTCTGTACAATTGCAATTGCATTGCATTTGTTGTCGTCACATGCTGACCCAGCCCTGCTTAGGTGTTCCATTATATCAATTGTGTAAGAATCTAAAACATAAAATGATACTTCTAATTGAATCCAAAAATACATTCATATAATTGAACGCTATACACCTAAGTAATATAACAACATTTCCGTCCGAACATTGAGTAGAAAGAGACATGTTATATCGTTGTGTGTCCATGTACCACGTATCCGAACACCGGACATGTCACCTCGGAGCTAACAAGCTGAACTATGTAACCGTTCGAAATGCAGTAGCTTAGGACTCGAAGGGTTCTCATGCTACGAACAATGCATCTATCAATGAGGCAAACAACGGATTTACAATTCAACACATTCTTTCGGCCATAAAAAGTCATAACAATTTACTGGCACAACAAAGAAACAGTGGCATCTAGTACGGGAGCTAATAACGCGGAGAGCAGCAGCGGCGCATGCGCGGGGGCGTCCATTCACGCTGCTGATTGGCCCATCCGGTGCGCGCTCAATGAGATGATGCGCGCGCGCTGCCGTCGCTCCACCGCGCCCGCGCTGCGCCGCCTCTGTCATTGAGCAAAGGTCCATCGCCTACGTTCGTGATCAACGCAACCGGAGATCACTAAAAGATAAGAAAGCATTGTTAGATACTCTACCTCAAAACTTAAAAATGATGAGCTCCTCCGATATGCTAGTAGGAATGCCTGTAACGTAGAAAAATTCAATGTATTCAAATTGTGTTACTGTCGCGTAGCATGTTAGTGGTGACATAAAGTTTAAAACAGAAATTGAGGAGCGGTTGGACGTAACGAATTTTAATGTCTGACAAGCACTACTCGTACGCAAAACGTTCATTTTCTGCGTGAGTGAACAGGAAACCGTTTGAACAATAACATTTTACCACGTTATGGCATAACCCTCCTCCACGCTTTAACGAGTACAGGGGTGACATCGGTAGGGAAATGTTAAATATTTCAAAATATATGGTAAAATTATATTAAAACTCACGTTAGCGATAAATAATCTGATAATTATTGGATTTTATAATTCATACAACCGGTTGTCATCTTATCATGTATGCTTTTAAAATACACGAATTTCACCTAAATAGTTTCTAAATATTAATTTATGTAAATGGATACAAACTCTAAAATATGTCTTCACTAATGATTGCTACAGTTACATAGCAAATGTATCCAAGTATTAATAATACCTTTACTGCAGAAACAACGTTTAGTATAATTATAAACAAAAAGAAGGCGATTTGAATGCAAACCAGCGCACGCGCCGTTTACGTCACGCGACGTTCCAAGTTCAAATGGTGAACAATAGGTTCAGTAAAAATGGTTCGAGCTTTTGTTCTGGGTCGCTATTGTAGTGTGTAAAGACTTACTATCTACAGTGTTATGCATTTGTATCGATCTTTTTCCGCATGCATTGAGGCAAATATAATTGTGCTATGCAAAAGAAAAAATAACATTGTCAATGAGTAACGTTGCAACGAATTTTACGAAGAAAATCATAATCTTTCCTTTATCATGTCTGTGAGACATGTAAATTTTACACAGAGGAAAATACGTACCTACCGATTTATTAAAAGGCTAATTCTGTGTGCTGTGTATTAGAAAAAATTATAATAGAAGGACAAATATATATAAAAATATGAAAATTGCACTTCTACACACATATTAGTGGTTAGTTAATAGTAGGGAGCGAACACATTGTTACAGGTCCATCAGTGAACCTTTTATCACGACAGGTTGCTCTACTTAGGCAAGTAACTTGTCGTGTTAGTGTCAACTCACAACGCTTGAAAGGGGTGAGGCGTTGTGTACATGTTTTTTTGCTAAACGCAGGTAATAGTTAGACTAGGATATTATTTAAAACTTAAAAAGAAAAGGGTGAACGTGTGATGAATACAGCCTACTAAAAATATAATGAATTCAGTTTATTTTATATGGTAGAGTAAAAGTTTGACCTGTAGTAGGGGTGAAAGTCTCGCAGGGCGCTACCTCATAGTACACACTCCTCTAGATCATTATTTGAACTGAGAGAATAAATACCTAAATAGTTCAATTACGCAGATTTGAAACATAGATTTGAAAATGTAAGGGACGAAAAAACTAAAGATTTTCTCTTATAGCTTTCGCCTGCTCTGCGCATAAACGCTATTTCTCTATCCTCTGCGAACAGTATTTTTTTTAAAACCAGTCCTTTTTGGTCTCTGACAAAGTGTATACATAAATTTAAAGCAAGTTTGTTAAACGAGTTCTAACAAAATATTAATAAGAGCTAAAGTCACTTAGGCAAAGCAAATGAATATTACCATTTATAATTTCTACATGTAGATAAGTGTAACGCAAAACATGATGAAGCTATTACATTTGTTTATCAACAATCGTTCTAAATGGCTTAACGCAACAAGTGTCCGTTGTTGAATGTTCCCCTTCGAACAACCCTTGTCTACCACCTGTTGTGAAACCATCAAGCTCAGAATTTACATATCGTGAAATTTGTTCAAAACACATAAAGCCTGCTTCTCATTATTATTCGTTTTTGTATGAGTTTACTATGTATATGAGACTGTTGTCATTTTAACAATGTTGACACATTACTACTGAACAATTAAATATAAAATTAAATTCACATGATATTGATCAAGTCACGTGAAATACGTTGTACTTAAAACTTATATTTATAAAACTTTTCGCTATAACCTTTACTTAACATTTTAGTCAAATATGTAATAATTTTCGTTAACCCCTCTTTTCAAAAATTTAAAAATCACTGACAGACTGAGACATACACGAAACAGTTCAACCTCTGTGTTTTAAACGGATTCTTAATTTAAAAACAGCTGTCAAATTACGAAAAAGAGTGGGCCAATTATCGCCTAATGTAGGAAGGTTGAGTCCTCGTTGTTTGACCAGAGCCAGCCGCCGCATCTCCGGTCCTTTGTGTGCAGTTATCTACGCTATTCACAATTCTCTCCACTTGCCAAGAGTACACAACAACACTACATTCTGTACATGTTCAACCTCTGCCCAAGACCTCGATGACTTGATAAATTCCTTTTTAACTAAAATACGTTTAAGTTGATTTTAGATTGCGAAATTTTACCATGATTGTCACCGTACAGTGTGAAACTATTTAGGTGAACACTTGCTTTATATAAATCTACAAAGGTTTAGTTCTGATAGTTATATGGTTTTATACTGTAAACAGATAAAAACTAGCTTAAAATAAAGTACAAATTTAGGACGTGTCTCAGATAGCTTAGTTGCAAACTAAATTAGTAGAAATAATTAGCATAACAAATGTACGAAATGTGACTAATTAAAAACAAATTTTAAAACTTCTATCGACTTTATAGAAAAAAGGCCTGTCAATTTGTTAACATAAAAATAGATCAAAACAATAGAACCATATTTCATGATTGAGGTATGAGAGTGACGAGAATTCAGAAACATACACTTGGCACTTGACTTCACATGAGTGACAACATCATTTGCCAAGTGTTTCCGTTCCTGACTTATATACGTAACTGTTAACTGTTTTTACATTAATGGAATTTCGCAGGACCATTATTAATTAAAGTAATTTGTGAAGGTAAATGCTGTTACTCACCATCCTAGTGACAGTATTGTCAAACGGATGGATCTCATCGGAAACTACACGATAATTAAACCGAAGATACTTTGGTTTAATTACTTTAATCGCGGAAACGGAAGTCTTGCGATCGTAGTTTTTGTGCAACCGAAAATTACCATTCCAGGACTTAATGTCAAGCTCGACTGTTATTCGTACCACCATTTTGTTGACATTATCCTCCACTGATAATTACAACCAACTTCATTCATTACGAAATAAACGGAGTAATTGCAATAATTTTCTACTCAAATAATGACAGTAAACTACTGTAAGTACAAACAAATCGCAAGAAAAAGTGTTGTTTATTTTGCACTTATAACTGTGGAACATCAAATTTGTCAGGAGTCGCCGACGTATTATTTCTTTGGAATCTCGAACAAATCTGAAAAGACGCTTTGCAAACTTTATAACGGTTAAAAGTATTCGTTCGTTTCATCTTTTAAAAAATAACCTTGGTACTAACATTCGATCGTTAACGACCACGAAGCGGTACATATATTTCTGTTTAAAAGTTTTTGGTGACACGGCATCTCTATTACTTTTCAAATAATTTTTAAGAACATAAGTTTTAATATTATTTATTTTTTATGAACCAAGCTGTTTGATGTGAAATATCATCGTTAATTAATTCAAAATAATTTTGCTCTTTACATTATAATTTCTTAACATACCGACATATCTTTAAATTTTTCTGGAAAGATTTACGTAAGCAAAACAAAACTGAGGTTTTATTCAAGAAGAAGACTCGGCAATGACTTCTAAACAGATTTCGATACATGCATGAAAGAACGGTTTTATTAATGTGTGCATTTTTAATACTTTGCATTAGAGATTTATTAAAAACAACAGCAAACATACCATTGGACTGCGACATTTACAATACATGTCGTCCATTTCCATAGAGATAAAAACTAATTGAGCTGTATAACTGAAAACTTGGCATATGACATTATAAACTAAAACTGACAGTAGTAAATAGAAGTACACTTAATGAATTATCAGTAAGTTTTTCTAGGCAATCAAGACTAAACCTATCAAAGCCTTAACGAGGTGCTAACGAAAGAAAATAGAACCAAACGTCTCAATCCTTTCTCATTCGAATGTATACAAAAAAGTTCCGTATGCACAATAATCGTGAGTCAAGTGCAGCTGCTCGAGATATATAGTGAGAGTAAATCACAGTGCACCGCCAGAGTGCAACAATTAATGCCGACGTGATTCGCAACTCGCAGGACTTTGACCACCTTGCACGTAACGAAGTTTTCTTCTTATTTCATCGCCAGCTGCAATAGCCCCTACTCCATTCTCGTAATAAACTAAATAGAATCGATAATAACTATTAACACTATAATGGGTACACTAATTAGAATACCTATATATGTTAATTCTTTATACCAATCTTTCTGACACCAACGTCTGAATCTATTAAAAAAGATACCGTGTTGATACAACTCGAAAGGTCCATGCAACACCTCAAAGCGTCACTATATTTTACTTAATTGTGATCGGAATACAAAATTCTTTGGCGTTAATTGAAACTAAAACGACGATCACAGAGAAAAATTTAAATTATATCAGAAAGGGGTTCAGCTAGAGCAGATCAGAGGCCGAGCGGGCAGCGACCGTGGGAGAGGTGCACAAATCTCCGCATCTCAGAACTGGTCGGCAGGTGCGCGCGCTGTGTACGCACACAACCGCTTGCGCACCAGAGAACACGCACACACGCGACACAAACCAGGCGCACTTATGAATGAAGCCAACAAACATGCACTACCACACTACACTCACACACACATAATTTCAAACCAAATTCAATCTTGCTTGTTTATCTCTGATTTATTTTATTCGAAACCATCAAGTTTCAAAAAGTTGGCCATTAATTTGTTCTTCGATGCTCGGTTAAATGCCGTAGATAGAGTAATTAATCCATTGGATAATGATCTTGATGGACGAGTACCCGTAAGCACTTCCACATTAATGGTTTTTATTGGAGTTTGTTCTAATAAACATTGTCTACTCAAATAAGAATTCGCTAAACAGTGCCTCAGATATAAAATTTGTTTCTGTATGTGGCCAAGCCTACAAGAATTATTATTAAAGTAAATATTATACGGCAAATAAATAGTATTAAGACCAAGGTTATTTTGTTACAGACATCCCGTCGCAGGTGCCGCCGCTCACCCCGGGCACCAATAAGAAGATGGCCGAGGCGCTGAAGGCTACCTTCGCCTCTTGGGAGAAGGAGCAACTGCGCCTCGGCATACCTAAAGGTAAGTTGTTTTTAAGCTTTCTACAAATATTCTTTACTGAACTTATTCAATATAGATTTATAATTATTTTTTAGTAAATATTAAATAAATAGTTAAATTATATCACTAAGAAATAGGTAAGTACTAATCTGTAACACAAATTACTATTTATTTGAATTTTGAGCAAGTTTATAATGTTTAAGTATATAATTAACACTGTTTAAAGGTAATGAAATAAAGTACTAATGGAGGTTAAGCTATAAAACACCTTTATGTTACCATTTAAGGCTCACAAAATGCATAGATAACTTCACACATTAACATCATGACTTCAATCCGTCGAAGAATTAAGAAAACATTCGAGGGCTGGTTTATTTCATAGTAATGTAAACGCCAATGGTTCATTTGAGATTAGTACTTTATGATCAGGAAGAAAAGGCAATAAAACCGCATAAATATTAATTTTAGACTTCAGTCGCTTAAGATCTGAGAGACGAGAAAAAAAAATTAGTATGTTATTGTCGATGCGATCAGACAATTTTTATATACAACTCTTTATATACAAGTCAATTTTTATATACAAGTCTTAAGCAAGCTAATAAAGGTGTGATTAAGTTCCGTTACTTTCCACCCTTGGTACATTCGTGAAAGTTCAGCTCAAAGTCGACAGCTCGTGTGGCCTGCCATATAAAGGTGATAAACTAATCCCATCAGTTTTTGTCTTAGCCGCTGAAGTGAAGTCGTTAGTGCGTCAGTTATGATAAAGGAATCTTGTTTTTTCCCTCGTTCAGTGTGTTTAAGTGTATAGTGGTTACAAGCAAAAACTGTTAGCGTTCTGTTCACAAGGCGTATAAATACAAGGTGTAATTTACATATGGTAATGCGACAGACGCGACGCCGAGTTGCGGCCGCGGACGCCACACACCTCAACGTTTGTTGACTGCCACTGGCGACCTTTCATCCAATAATTTAATAACTTAGAGGTTACGCAGGGCAACTATCTAGATATATTAATCATGTAATATAGTATATACATAGTAGTAATTAAAAGTCTACATTAGTCAGATCCTCCTGTCCTTTGGTTTATTCGTAGGTTGGTTTGTTGATATGGGCAGCGTTGCGTATACTTAAATATATGGTTTGGTGACAGTTTTACATTTCAGGAATCGAGTTACAGTTAGGTGACCCCGACTTACACGCATTACTACATTTAGAACTTCCAATTTAACCAGCGACATCGTAAGGTGCACACAAGGCCCTTTGCCGTGTATTATACAAGTCTCTGTCGCTGTCCAACTCTTCGGGATATAGGCGTGCGTATATGTGATTATGTATATAGTAAATTGGACAACCTAAAGAGACAATGAAGGGCTTCGCACATAATATAATTATACTTAAACGTAACTTATGATTAATATATACACCAGTCGGATGCTTTAATTTTTTGTTAAGACTTTTATTTCAGAATTGAAAATAAAAAAGAATAAAAAATGAGATTATAAAATATACTTTTGTCCTAATCTAGGTATACTTATTAGCAATGATTATTAAATTTGATTGCATGGGTCAGAAATCTGTTTGATAGTTTTTCCGAGGATAATAGTACTGACTGGTGGCGGGTTCGATGCCCTGCCGCGACGGAAGTGCGTGCGTCTGCGGCGCGTCTATTCGCGCTTCCGGTGTGCCCGTGCGCATCTAACACGAAATCATGCACAGGACGTGAATAACACTTACTAAATCTTTATGATAATCCAGTAACTACTACTGAACGAAATTTACATATATTCATGCGGCTGAATACATGTATATTCAGCCGCATGAATTATATGTAAATTTTGTTCGATTTCGAAACAAACTCAAGATTTTCTTTAAATCTTAATGTACTCTTAAAAATATCCCGCTCCCGTAACACTTCAAATTAAAGACATTTAAAAAAAAAGTCTTCTTCTTGGTGAGAGTATTAAATTTTGCACGCCTTGTATTTCACTATGTCATAAAAAAAATTTATATTGAAAATTATCAAATATTCAGGGTAAGATATTAAGTTAGTGGAACGAGGAACGAAAGTCCTAACTAAGGCGTTGTTTTTCGTTCCTGGTGATAATGTATGTTTACCTATATTCCTCTCATAAAACTTATCAAAAATGGTTGCTTAAGTTTAAAGGTTAATAATGTGCGAAAACGTTAATATGTAAATATCGCTGATTAAAGAGGCTTTGTAGTCCACTTTAAATCCGAATTAACCTTTTGTGTTCAAAAACACGACTGAACTCAAGTTTTAGCACAAAAACTCTAATATGGATGCATGCAACTATGCATACAATATTAGAACATTGGCCGGTTTAATTGTCATTTATTATTTTATTTATATGGAAATATCTGAGCTGTATAATATGTTCAAAGTACCCTTCCAAATGAACATGAATTTAAGGTAAGATAATGGCCGAAGGCCGCTATAACTCTTTGTCGTAAACAGTTGAACGTTATCGGGCACCTCAAGTTTTGTGTGCGTCAATAAATGTATGTGTTATCAATCGACTTGATTCCTTTTAATTATTCAACATAATAAATTGTGTAATAAAACGAAATTTGATAAAGAAAAAACTGTTTCCTCTTAGTTTTTGCTGGGTTGACACGATACAATTGGAATACAGTAACTTTACCGGTCAAATATTTAGTTTGTTACCGCCATCTAGTTTCCAACTAAGCTTGTACTATGAATGCTAGATTGACTGATAGATTACTTCTGAGTTTTTTTGTATATACACACATATTATATATAGAAAACACTCAAACTCCAAAACGAATATTTGCAGACCATACCAACATTTCCCGAGAGGCGTTCGATTACCAGACCAAACAGCACTCAGCACAGCAGTAGCATAAGATACCACTCCTATAAGATAATACTAACACAATATTGTTTATCACATCTTATTGTGTAATGCTACATTAATCTTAATTTAGTAATGCAAAAAAATGTGAATTTAGAACACAATTTTATGCAGTTGAATGCAAAAAGAATGCTAGTGATAAAAAACTGGTTTTGTCGTAACGCTTTCCACGGTTTTAATTAACCTATTCAAAAACAAAGTAGAATGGGCTGATAAAGAAGTGTGCCTTCACATACACGCATATAAATTAGATGGAAAACACACTTAATGTCGCGAAGTATTTTTACTTCAGTGACACTAAAGCATGTCATTATTGCTTAGCCTTCGACAGTAGTAGTATTATAAATGCGTTTGTTATACATAAAGTCTCAATTATTTAACAGATTGTCATGCAATTGTGCATAAATTTTTTTTTTGTTTAACACAAAGTAAATACACACATTCTTTCACTGGAGACACATTATTGTTTAAACATTATAAGATGTATTAATCTAACGGTACTGAGAACTGTTTTCCACACAAGGCTATTGCCTGTATGTTGGTAGACAGCGTTCAGTCGTGGGTTTTGATACCAATATTGAGCAGGGACGTGAAAGTCCTTGTGGTGTCTTTCAAAACTGTTTTAGGTAAGTGACAAAGCAAGTATTAGAGAGTATTATTAAAATTAATATTAATATTCATTGAACACCCATGTATCCTTGTGCATGAGTGTGCGTGCGTATGTGTGTTGTATGTGTATACACACACACATACAACACATACGCACGCATACTCTAACACAAGCATACAAATATAAAAATATTTTTTATCTTAAAAAAGCGTGGTGTGCTTTAAAACATATTTTAAAATATAATAACTTTACTTTTACCAATTTCTGTCAATAAAATATTTTTACAACAATCGAGATTTAGCACCCTACTAAAATTATTCTTCTATTTAAACTTATACACCTTTTCACAGTATCGCTTGATAACGAAATTGCCCTATTAGCGAGCGGATTGAGTGATCGAGCGGCATTAGGTGATTTTTATTTAACTTAATTTTCTTGATTTTATACTTAAATTATACTCACTAGATACTTAAATTATTATTAATATCACCTCGGTGATATTAATTAATGTGCTTTTGTCAGATACTTCACCATTAACTTGTACATAAACTTCAGAAATAATAACCTTCTCTAATGCGTCAAAGCACTAAACCTTATAATGGCAATGCTTAATTAAAAACATGTGATGGCATGACACAAATTCCGATTAATAAGAACAGGTATAGGGTCAACAAATTTTCAAACTGAAATATTTGATTGAAAGATTTGTTTTTTAAAGATACATAGTATGTTAACGTTTACAGTAATCTGTTACAGCTCGTGTCTCTTTATTATAATTATAGCGGAGAGAGCTCCATGTAGAGAGATAATTTAGTTGTTATTCGGTAACCGGCTGATTGTGTGTCGTGGGGATTTATTCATGTTATAGTACATATTATGTTACAGTATCTCGTAAATACAGAAATATCAACGACTTATGTGAAGAAAACACCTTTGGTTTAATATTTTTAAGCTAATAGTAATTTATTGTTTACATTTCAAAGTACAGCTCTCAATATTATGATTGAAAAGTGCATAAAACAAAAAAATACAGACGAAATGATAACCTGCTCTTTTGTGTTTTGGAAGTCGGTTAAAAATTATGTTGTTTCTGCACAACATCAAGAGCCATATTTTCAAACATTATCTATGATGGAATTTTAAAATGAAACAAGGTTTTCTGTGAAATATTGTAGAACTAGAGACTTCATAAATACTACAAACAGTAATTAGTAGCAGCACGTTACTAAAACAAGGCGTAAAATGGAATTAGTTGCAAGTTTACAGCTGCGCCTAGAGCTACCGTTAACTCACTAAGTGGTTCCACTGCCGACGATCGGCACAGATCTTCAACTTAAAAATACATTAATTGATTTACAGAGTGGCTATGATTTTTTTTTTATTCAAACATCAAATCAGCGCACTCGAACTCCTTATCATACTTTAAAAACAACGATTTTTTAAAGAAACAAACGTTTTTGTGCATCTTTGATATAACTGTAGAATATACATATATACAAATATTAGTATATATAATAAATTTAAATCCTAAAAGACTTTTACGAAAGAAAACAGCGACGATAATTCAAAACAAGTCGACTCAAAACAAGCCGCCCTCTGATCCGTCTCCTACATCAAACCTTTATGTCAATCCTCTGCCACTAAATCAACAATTACAGTAGCCACAAAAAGACTTTGCTTAAGCAGGCACTCTCTTAACACATCGTAACATTAAAGCATATAGTTGTAGTGAAACAACATGTACATTAAATCATATTTTTACAGTGGGATGGATGTTGTGTGTCGCTATTTCCCTTTGAAGTCGTCTTGTTGGCGTGTCATGTTATCGTGTTCGAGCTTTGCGCCAACATTCTATAGGCCACATACAAGCGCAGCTAATACTATATGCCGACTATAGACTTATCGAGGCCAAGGTGTAAAGCTGTCTATACACTATGGGACATCAGGAGTGACACTTAACGCCGACAAGGGGGAATCACGTTCACACACGCTATTTACCAATAGTTCACGAACAAATATGACGGCTGTCGAAAACTTTTTCAGTACACATATTAACACTCTGACGATTGAAAGATGTGAATAGTTCTTATAAAATTTAAATGCAGTCAGAATCAGAAAATTGTGGAATAATTCTTATTCAAAATCTCATAAAAGACAGACTTAATTACATATATTTTTTGAACTCAGATCTTCAAGTGGGTGTCATTACAATGCAACTAGAGCACAACTTGTTACTATCTGCAATGTGCATACAGCTTAAAAGCTGCAATTACACTAATTACTTGTTGTTAGACAGCTCTCCTGCTCCAACAGGAGAAATTGCAGTTCCGAGTGTAAAAGCAATTTGTAACATCGCAACTCATAACCCATTTGTATTGATTGACTTTTTCTGATAGTCAAGTTGACAGTTGTGGTTAGAAATTCTTTAATGACCGCCGCGGCTTCAGTTAGGCGGGCCTAGAGTCTACAAACACCTAAACGAGGATCTGAATATATTCTATATTTTAATATATCACTCTCTACTCTTTGCAATATTAT
This sequence comes from Arctia plantaginis, assembly GCA_902825455.1. NCBI lineage: Eukaryota > Metazoa > Arthropoda > Insecta > Lepidoptera > Erebidae > Arctia > Arctia plantaginis. The sequence goes on from CADEBD010000344.1 coordinate 9,520,122, forward strand.
CTGCTAACACATAAGGATGGAAAAAAAAAGAAATTTTATATCTTCTAACGTAAAATAAATTCTACGCCTTTGCTGACTTTGCAATATTTATGACTTAATGAGTGGTAAACTTACCTGTGCGTGTTATTAAAATGTAAATAAAAAACTAACAATATGTACGTACGTAGCACATTACGTTAGAAATCTTTCTATCATTGTTTTGAAGACAAGCGCTTACTTCGGCGCATACATCGGGGCGTCAAGGTCGTTCACTTCCGGCGCATGGTGCAAGTTCCGCTATTGCTCAACGCGGGCGGTTCGCTGCCCGCTAATTGGTGTTGCAGCCCTAGCCATCCGGCCACAATTGTGCACTTTACGACTGTTTGATAAGGAACAACGCTGGGAGACCGATTTCATGACTGGCGCTTCTCTTATCGACATGTAAGCATCTAGAATTGAACGAATATAATTGCGAATCACTATGATATTTGGAAACCATTTTTGAGCTTGTTATTAAGATTTAAAAAAAAAATATTACACATCATCACACATCAACAGCCTATAATAGTCCACTGCTGTACATAAGCCTCTCCTTAGAAAGGAGGTTTTGGCCTACTATAATTACTTATATTACCATTTAAATAACACACATGTGTCGTACACACTTACTAATTAAGCTTAACCTCCAAGAACTGCATTATAACAAAACAATCCCAAAATTAAGATTGAGCTTACTCATCAATAAGCTTCCATTAGCTTACGCACGTATAAATAAATCTAATGAACTAGCAAGTGCGGCCTGGTTTTTCTTCTCCTCTTCATCATTCCCTTCTCAGCCATTATTACCTCGTACTCGTATTATAAGTTAAATGAATAATATTTCGGACATCTGACACACAACGCCATCTAGTTTCAAACTAAGCAGAGCTTGTACTAAGAAAGCTAAAATGAGTAATAATACTTTTTTTTGTAAATACATACATAGTATACATGGAAAATACCCAAACTCCGAAACAAATATTTGCAGATCGTACTAACATTTGGTCCGACCCGGGAAACGAACATGAAACCTCAGCACAGCAGTCGCATAAACTACCACTGCGCCATCGAGGCAGTCGAATAGGTTCGAATGGATACCATATACGATCTGATTGATTGCCAGTCAAACCTCGCCAAATTAAATAGATCCAAATCCTATTAATTTCTTTTAGAGACCAATATAACTTAACAAAACATTCTCATCCTTAGATCCTCGCCAATGGACCGAAGTGGCAGTGGCCGCGTGGCTCCGTTGGGCTGCACGCGAATTTTCACTGGAGGGCGTGGCACTCCAACAGTTTGCGCGCACTCAGGGCAAAGATATTTGCGCAATGGGCCGCGAGGAGTTCGTCGCAAGAGCACCAGCCTTCATGGGCGATATACTCTGGGAACATCTCGAGATACTACAGAAAGGTAAGTATGTCTATAATAAAAGACTTTTGTATAAGACTTTTATATAAGAATAAAAGACGTTTATATCAATCGCGATTTTAAAACAAAGAAGATAGCAAAAAGTAATTTTTGTTACTATCTGACTTAAAGTACCCATTGACAAATCTTTAATTAACATAAATACCTTGTCTCAAAGTCAGCCCAATGTCCTATGATTGTTGTTGTAGTTATACCTAATGAGCCAATAAGCCTGATTAAATTTCAACCGAGTCAACCCACCCTACAACAGTAAGAATGAGAACCTACCACATGAGAATACTTAACAGACAGATCTCTATGACTAGTAGTGTACTCCTACACCTGGTGAAAGTATTAGCTACTTCAGTGCACTGTAGTTGAGGTTTGCTCCCACTAGGCTATGCTCGCACTACTCCTATCAGGGGCGACCGTCTTAATATTGTAAGTATTTATAGGGTCGATAATCACCTAATATTAAATACGCTATATGCTTTTATGTGTAGTATATAACAAGATTTTATTTTTTCTCAGATGTAGAGAAGGAACGTTCTCTGTTGGCCAACGTACCACCCAACATGTACGAGAGCAATGTGTGCCTGCCCGAGTACAACATACCGCCGCCTGCTCATCATTACAACAACAACAACAATACCGGTAAGTACACACTATTTCTAAAACGATGTGAATTGTTGTCCTTAATATTAATTTTCACCATTGAGGTTGGAATTTCTTCGTTTCTTAATGGTACCAAACGGGAAGTATTCCCTTTCAAATGAAACAGAATTAGAAGCGAAATATTTTCATAAATGACGGCGTTCCGGGGTAGTAAACATAAAAAAAAACGTAGCCGAAGTTACACCCTTCTTCTAATTTTTAAGTCGATTTTCAAGAACACCAAACATATGACTGGCCAGTTGTCAACTTTTCATTAAACTTACATTACAAAACACACTAATTGAACATTGTATACAAATGTATCTTACGATCACTCAATTTATGTACTCAATATACGTAGCTAAAAATTAATTAACAAATCCTATTGGTGCACAAAAAAAAACAATTTAATATCTCAAATTATTATTTTCCATTAAACGTAGCAGCTCTACGAGAAATCTACGGTAAGCATCTACGCACTGTAGCGATAAAAGACTTGACTATCGTGATATTACTGAATATATTTGATGTTAAATACTTCTTAAGCAATAAGTCTAGGTATTTCACGAGCTGCAGTAAAACTTCATGTGACTTTACGTCCCCATACTTGTACCGATTTCAGTCAAAGTTCGGTATCTAGTTTATTGTGTGATGTCTTCTCTTATTGCTTTGGCAGTTGTAAGTACCTCCAAATATTTCTAAAATTGAAATAGTGACATGTGACGCACAAGTATGTTTTTTTAAAGGTCTCAATTTCTATAGTATTTTTTTGTCTTCGTTCTACAACTCTTCAAAACAAACGATTCCTTTAGGATATCTATATAAATTTCAATTCAAAAATTAAAAAAAAACTTATTCTTATGCCATTATTCGACACAGTAGTAGTATTATAACAAAATATAAAAGTAGTATTATAATAAAAACTTATCAGAAATATATAAATATTTTCGAATTATAAAGGTATTAACAAACTATAAGTATCGGACAGTCGTAAAGATAGCGCAGCGGTGAAGTGAGTCTCATTATACTATTAACGATAACCCGGCAATTATGTGCCACTGGCTTCGAACCCCAGCCAATGTTTATTGGCGATATCATAAACTGTAGATACTATAATCCCGTTATCTATACATAACTGTGCCTACAGTTAATACTACCTTTTTAATTTAACGAGAGTAAAGGTTAACAATTAAGTGACGACATTTGCCCTTTGTAAACCTAACGAAGAAGTTTTGATTTGTTTCCCACGTTTAATTTATAAAACCTTTTTTTGGATAGACCTGGAAAATGTAATAGGACTGGTATAATCTAGAGTGATATGCCGCTTACTACTACGCTAAGGGTAGTGGGTTCGAACCCTGCATGAGACCACACTTTGTGTAATCAAAAAATTATTATTCTAAGTCTGGGTGTGTCCGTTTCATGTACGAGTATGATTGTGAAAGGATCCCCCGCGACACAGGATATATTCCTAATGCGTGAGTTGTCTTTTAAAAAAAAATAGTTTCACTTTATAATTTCTATGTATAAATTTCCGTTTGTTGACGGATTAAGAATACGGAGTGTCACCTTCCGTACACATCCCGTGGTTGTCGTAAGAGCCGACTAAGGGAACTAACTACGCAGGACAACAGCACTGCAAAGAGAAGGAAATCTTGAAACAAACCCTACCAACCCGTCTGGCCAGCGTGGTATTGTAGGCCAAATCCTCTTTTCTAAAGAGAGGCCTATGTGCAGCAGTGGACTAGTAAAGGATGTCGATGATGTATAAATTAATAGGCTAAAATAATTATTTCACCATTTTTTTTTTCTCTGATTGTCAGTAGATTTCCTTATTTATTTATTAACAAGTCCTAAATATTTTTTAATTAAGACATACTACATTATGATAATGAGAAAATAAATTATAGAACTCTAACCTTCGACGTAACCTGTGTTTATAATATAATATTAATATTTATTTATTTTGTATATTTATAAAATGTTATGAAATGATGTTGTGATGTGAATGAAGTTGAGTTTAAACCATGTTATTATAATATGTTTTTAATCATTTTTATTTATTATTTTGGCCTGTCCGTGATCTGGAGCATCGGGTAATTATACCTTACCCAATGCTCTAGAATCGGATTATTAGAACTCTCTTATCTGTTAAGTCTTTAATGAAAATAAATAGAACTCTCGAAAGTGTCAATACTACCTAGTTTAGAAAGTCCTGCATTACTTTTACGATTATAGTATAACCATAGAATAAAGAGTACCGAGGTGTAACCGGACTCGATCTGTTATGTAATTTGTATTGACACAAGAAAGCGATTAATGTCTAACTCATTGTGATTCCACCATTCCACAGAGACTTGTTAATCAGCACATAAATCTAACAGCAGTAACATATTTTACGTTGAATTATGTAACTGGTCTAGTGAAATAGGCGTATTCACATCAGGCGGTTAATAATTAATCAAATTTTACAATCGAGGGGTAACTGCGTAATATCATGGATAAAAGCTCATTTCCATTAGATATAAAACAGTGTTTATTGCGTTGTAAATCATCACTGCGGGATGTTTTGACTGCGGGCACGCTCAGCTACTGAAATAATAAATTAGCTAAGGAGACATGATGTCCTCAGCGTTTGCGTTAACTCGGGTGGTCTTCGCAAACCACCAAAAAGACAGCTACTACCAATTTACACATCCAATTGTGAGGACTAGAATATATCTCTTTTATAGTTAGCTGACGACAAGTCTAACTCTAAAGCCAACTGTATGCATGTGTTTATATCAGTATTTTGTATATATAAGTAATCATCTGATGATGAAATGGTTAAATGACCTGTATACAAAATCAGCCAAACAAACCTGTAGCAAATTACTAAAATGAAAATATTAACGCAAAAATACTACGATACTTCTCAATATTTTGTACCAAACTATTTACGGTAAACAGATAATTTACAGTAAACAGTATTAGTGTTCTTAAATAAAAGTAAATTGCCTAGTTAACTTGAGATCAAGCTCACTAGCTAAAGCTGAATGAAGTACGTTGATTATAAAAATAAATAAATTATGACGTTAAAATAAATTGATTCTATACGTAAATTCTGACGCTAAAAGTTCATTTATTTATTATTCTTAGATAACCAAAACCTTACAAACTGTCAGAAATGTTTTATCAGTAAAAACTGATTGTTGCGCAAAGATAATGTTTGTTTAAAAGTTTAGTTACCACATAATTTTTTTTTCAATAAAGGCACTTTAGAAATTAATTGTTTATAGTACGTGTTCTACAATACGATACACGTGTTCCTTTTACAGCCATATTTTAAATGTGCTATATTTGTATGTAACGTGTATACATTTGTAATGTATCCTAAATATTTCCAAAAAAAAAACATCAATCAGATCTCATTATGACAGCTATATAAGTATTTTCACTTTCACAATAACGGACTGATACCGAACGTTTACCTAGGTCGGTACGACATGTATAATTAATACAAAAATAGTATACTGAAATGTGTATAAAAACTCGGTACTACGGTAATGTCTAAGTGTCTGCCCACATTGGCGTTTCCAGTCGGGTGCGCGTGTGTGATGGCGCAACTTGTGCGACCTTGACGCTGTTTTTCCGCTCTCTTTCAGCCGCGCCGAGGTCTGCCAACGTCTTGTACCTTGTGCATTATTCCAAACGTGACATCTTCATACATTACCGTGCTGACGAATTTCTGAAGCCAAAGATAAATACATTTACCATGTCACAATCATAAATTGCAGGGCTTTTTGTAATGTAGAATCTTACTCTTATCGTACTTATTTCAAACCTTCAACGCTATTTTAATACGATCAAAATTACAGCCTTTTTTTTTTTTTTTTTTTTTACGTGTGGAAATCCCCTCGGACCGTCACCCCGCCGGGGCTCTCGTTCGGCGGGGCGGTGTGTCGGACTCGAACCGACTAAAACCACACGGTGTGCCCTCTTTGCGCTTCCAGTTTAGGAAGGGTCCAGGTAGCTATCTCCTTCTGGACCCTTCCCAGCGCCGGCCCGCTCCTGGTGCGGGCCCCGTCTCAGTGGACCCTCTCTTTAGGCGGCGTCCGGCACACGCGGACGCCGCCCCCTCGCGGCTGGCCAACTAATGCGGGTGGAGGGGAGAACCCATCCCGTCCACCCGCGGCCACACTCAGGGCGGCATGAGGCGCAGGTAAGCGCGCCTCCGCCGCCCGGTTCGCCGGCGGCGAATCAGGTCCGAGTGGAGGTCGTCCTCCCGGGCCTTCTCCGCCGCCTCCTTCTGCGAGATTACCTCCTCGCAGAAGGTTGCGACCGCGGTAAAACAACTGTCGCTACCGGCCATGGAGCGAATTACGGCCGGTAGCGAGAGATCCGCTCCGATGACTGCAGTGAGGGCCCGGCGCTGCGTCGCCCATGCGGGGCAAACCGCCAGCGTGTGCTGGGCCGAATCCTCACTGCAGTCGCAGTGGTGGCAGGCGGGACTCGATTCCCTCCTAGCGACCGAGTGCAGGTACTTTCCGAAGCAACCGTGCCCGGAAAGCACCTGCGTCAGCCGGAAGGAAAGGGTCCCGTGCTGCCGCCCTGCCCACTCGGCGATGACCGGCTGGAGAGCCTCCACGGCGGCGAAGCCAGCGCGTGGAGTCTCCAGCCGGAACGACCATCTCACCATGGTGGCTCGGCGAGCGGCTTCGCGCCACTCGCGCACGTCTTCGGGCGGAGGGCGAAATCCGCTCTCCGCCCGGAAGTCAGCCACTCGCCGATAAACTTCGGCGAGCACTTCCGCCTCCAAATCCCACGGGGGTGTTCCGGCCAAGGCACAGGCCGCCTCGGTGGACACCGTGCGGTATCCGCGTATGGCTCTGACCGCCAGTATCCTCTGGGGGCGCCAGAGGCGCGCCCTATTCGGGGCGGTCAGGGCCGCCACCCACACCGGTGCACCATAAAGCGCCATGGACCGGACAACCCCCGCGTACAGCCGCCTCGTGGGAACACTGGCCCCGCCCAAATTGGGCAAAAGTCGCCCTAGGGCGGAGGCAGTGTCCACCAGCTTCGGACCAAGCTGTCGGAAGTGCTCGTCGAAGAGCCACCTACCGTCTAGGACCAGACCCAGGTACCTCATCTGGGTCCGGACCGGTACGAGGACCGAGCCGACCTCGATTGAGGCGCCGGCGGGTGGACCACGACGGGGCCCATGGAATAATAGGGCCTCCGTCTTATCCAGGGCCACCCGTAATCCCAACGCCTCAATGCGCCCGACCACCTGGGAAACTCCCGTGGCGGCCAGGCGCGCCGCCTCCTGGAAGTTAGCCCCCCGGGCCGTGACTAAAGTGTCATCCGCGTAGCAGATTACACCCAGCCCGGGGGGGAGACGCCCTCGTAGGGCCCAGTCGTACCCGATGTTCCACAGGAGAGGTCCTAGGACAGACCCCTGCGGAACACCGCACGACATGGCCCTGCGTCTCAAGACGCCATCTCGGTCCTCGTACATGACGGTTCGCTCCTCAAGATAGTCTGCCACCAGCCGCCTCAGGTACTCCGGCACTCCGTGGTAGCGGAGCGCTTCCCTGATGCAGCTGAATGGCAGACTATTGAAGGCGTTGGCGATGTCCAAGGACACCGCCAACACCACTCCGCCGCAGCTCACGGCCTCCTCGGTCACGGCCCTAAGGCGCATTACGGCATCGATCGTCGAACGCCCCTCTCGGAAACCGAATTGGGCGTCCGACAGATCGGGGCCAACCTCGCAAAGGTGCCGGACGATGCGGGCAGAGAGCACCCTCTCAAAAAGTTTACCCGCCTCGTCCAGCAACACGATAGGCCTATAGGCCGCGACCGATTCGGCAGGCCGTCCCGGCTTCTGCAGCAGGACCAGCTTCCCGCATTTCCAGCGCTCAGGGAAGCGTCCGGACGCCAGGCTAGCGTCCAACACCCCCCCTGAGGTGGTCCGACATGTAGTCGAGGGCTCGGGCCATCACTCGGGCTGGAACCCCGTCCGGCCCGGGGGCGGTGTTCTTGGATCGAATCCGTAGCACAGCCGCCCCCAACTCCGATTCCCTGACGGGCGGAACATCGACCTCGCTGCCCCCGTCGTCTCCGGCTGATTCAGCCATCGACGGGGGTGTGTGCTCCGCCCGCTGCGGGAATAGGCCCTCGACCACTTCCTGCAGGAAGCTGGGCTGGAGAGTCTCCGTAAGGGGGGGGCCCGACGTGCGGAGCTTTTGACGCACCGCACGATAAGGGCGACCCCAGGGGTCACGCTCGAGACTCTCCAGCATCTCCTCTCTACACGCATCCTTGGCGCGGCAGATGGCCAGCCTCAGAGTTTTCCGAGCTTCTCGGTACTCCTCATGAAGCCGGTCCACCTCCTCACCGACCCCGCGGTGACGTCGCCGACTACGGGTGAGGGACCTCCGGGCACGTACACAGGCCGCACGGAGGTCCGCCAACTCCTGGGACCACCAGTAGACCTCCTTCCTTGGAGGCCGACAACCACGAACGCGGGGCATGGCCGCATCGCAAATCTGCGTAATCGCATTGCAGAAGCGACCAGCCCCCATGTCGACCTCCTCGGTCGGGGCCTGCGGAGACAGCCAAGAATGAATAATGGCCGCCTCCTCTAGTAGGTCCCTGTCGAGCTTGGCGATAGCCCACCGCGGGAAGCGGGAAGGGCGCCGCGCCGCGTGACCCCTACTGGGGTCCTGGGACCGGGAGAGCTCGAATCGGATGTACAAATGATCCGAGAGCGTCTCGACCTCTTCCAGGACACACCAGTTCCTTACTCGTGCGGCGACTGCAGGGGTAGCGAACGAAAGGTCCACTATCGACCCCCCCTGCTGTCGCACGCACGTGTTGGTGGAGCCTCTGTTCAGCAAACAGAGGCCCACCGACGCCGCCCACTCCTCGACGGCTTCGCCCCTGGCGTCCGTCGCAGGGGAACCCCACGCAATAGACTTTGCGTTGAAGTCCCCCAGCACGAGGACGTGCCCAGACACTAGTCGCCGCATCGAGGCCTCCAAGTTGTTAAGGAAGACCTCGAAGTCGTTCAAACACCGGTTGGGGGAGAAATATACACCATAAATGGTGATTCCCCCCCAATCGGCGGCAACATATCCAGTACCCTTGTCTCTTAGCGACAAGGGCGGGGAATGAGCCGCCGTGGAGCCGACGACTGCCACGGAGCCGTCCCGGTCACCCATCCAGTTTGGACGGGGAGGGACAAAATAGGGCTCCGCGACTACGGCAACACCTATCGACCACTGTGCCATGGTTTGCAGGAAGAGATCCTGCGCCGCAGCACAGTGGTTCAGATTCGTCTGGACCAGGAGGTTGGAGACTTGATCCATTACTGGATCGTCTCTACAACCTCCTCCATGGGCGTCGACGTCGACGCAATATTGACGTCGGGGGTAGCCTGGGTCGGCAGGCTAGACCCCGGCGTTTGCCGAGAAGCGCGGGGAGGCTTGCAGCCCCCCTGCCCCATCATGTGATTGGCGGGCTTTTTGCCCGCCTCACACACCGGGCAGTGGGGGGCGGCAGAGCAGTCTGCCGCCTTGTGCCCGGGTTGACCGCAGCGGAAGCATAATCCGCTGCAGTCAAAACAGCTCTCGCACTTGGTGCGAGTGTGTCCCGCGGCTAGGCACTTGAAGCACCTCATCGGCCTCGCGGCCAGAACCGTGATTCTGGCATTCACGAAGCCGACGAGCATGCTTCCGGCGTCGCCCAACGCTTTGGCCGACGCCACGGGACAACTCACCCACACCGCACCGAGGCCTCCCGGACCCGGACGGACGGTGCCGACTCTGATGGTGTCCGCGGTGCACCCAGTCTTCTCCATGACTGCATCGCGGACATCCTCTGACGTGATGGAGTCGTCCAGGCCCGAGATGCGCAGTTCTGCGCATTTGGTGGGCCTGGCGATCTTCACACCGTCCGTGCTGGCGAAAATCCCCCGCAGCTTCTCGGCGAATTTATCGGCCGTCGCCGCGCCTTCAGCCCCAGGGAACTCGAATACTCGAGCCCCCGTCTGTGCGCGGCGCAGCCTCATCCCCGCCGCCCCGAACTCAGTGGCGAGACCGGGCCTGGCCCCCTTGAAGAGGGCCGCATATGAGAGCCCGCCACTGGCCGCCTCCGGCGACAGCGTCACTACTACAGCCGCGGTTTTGGGCGGCTGCAGCTTCCGCGGTCTCTTAGTCGAGGCCGCTGTCACCGGTGGTGAAGGCTGGGTTTGGGCCGCTTTTTGGGCAGCCCTTCTAGCCCGCCTTCGGGACTTCTTTGAGCCCCTCGCCTCCTGCCAACCCTCGTTGGAGGGGACAGGTGCGGAGGGGCCCGGCAGGGATGTCGGAGTGGGGAGCGGAGGGAAAGCCACTGCGCTCCTCTTCGCCGCTTTACTCTTGGCCGGCACCTGGGCCGGCGCCTTGGCCGGTGCCTGGGCCGGCGCCTTGACTGGTGCCTGGGCCGGTGCCTTGGCCGCTCTTCTCGGCCCCTGGGGAGCCGGTGGTGGAGTCGGGGCCGACGCCGACGCCGCCGCCGCGTATGACACGCGGCCTCCCATAACAGGGAGCGCAGTCGGAGCAGCAGCCTTAGGCCGCTGCGACGACGCGAGCGGGGGGCGCACGACCGGCGCAGGAGGCAATCTCGCCTCCAGACCGGCCAGACGGCCGTCCAGCATACGCCCAACTGCGTCAAGAATTGACCGCAGTTGGGCGTCAGGCACCACTGAGGTCGCGGTAGGGACAGGCTGGGGCGTGGGCGGGGCCCCCCGCTCGGGGAGGTTCGCCCGGAAGCGGGCGAACTGAGCGCTCAGCCCGTTCACCTGCTCCGTCAGCCTGTCATTGGCCATCTGTAGGCGAGACACGTCGCCTACTAGGCCCTCCACGACCTCCGACATGGCGGAGGAGGAGTCCTTAAGGGCCCTCACAAAAGAGCCCTTAAGGTTTACCGACTTGGTGGCTACCTTCTGAATTATAGCCACCGCCGCTCTCGCCCTCTCCTGCGCAGACACGGGAGCCCGGGGGGCATCTCCCTCCACCGGCTCCCGAATTTTGAGCAGGAGACCCGCGATCTCCTCCTCCGCTGCGGCCTCGCCGTCTGCTCGTACCCGTCTATAGGAATCCGCCTTGGAGAAGGCGGAGCCTGATGGGACGGGGACAGGGGTACGCGACCTCCCTATACGGCCGCCCTTAGGAGGCCCAGACTCCACGGATGGGTGTTCTTCCCCATCCCTCGAGAGTTCCCTCTTGCGGCTCTCGCTCGGTCCCGCTTCCACCTCCATGCGCTCCGAGCTGTTCGTCCTCTCGTTGGGGCCTTCACCCACGCCAGTAGTGGCAGATTTGGAGCGCAAGCGCTCCGATCTTCGGCTCCCAGCAGTCAGTCTACTACAGACTACTACTGGGAGCCCCACCGAGATAGGCGATCCCAACACCACCTCACTTGCGGATGTGGACGCCAGATCCACTCCACCAGTCTTCCTTAACTCCCTGCTTCCCACCGTTTCGTTTGCCATTTTGCTCGCCATTTTCGTTGTAAGTTGTTGTTTCGATCGTTGCTTTTTAATTTCACATTCATTTGCCATAATTGAACCCACGAGTGGGGGAGAACTAAATGTCCACCCGGGCAGAGATCCCCCAATACCCGGGCAAGCGTAAATTTGTGCCCAACCGAGGGGTCCGCAAGTGCCCCGGCTGGGAGTGCGCTTACGACTGAACTACCCATCAGCCATGCATCCCCTGGCCACGCACCAGAACACGGGATTCGGGGCATTTTTTAGAGAGGTTTACATCCTCGCGGTCCGGGCGGTTAAGCCAAGACCCTCGTCCCCGATCAGAGCCGCGAGACTTGACCACAGCGCTCTTCTCGGGATTACGATATGCCGACGGTGACAGGGAGACTACGTCCCCCTGCCTGCTCGGTGGTAGTGTCAGTACACGCCGAGCCCGTCCTCCTTTCTCCACCGCTATCAGCGGAGAGAGCGGCCCCTACAGGGCCCCACCTTCTGGTTTTTTACCGAGGTTTCCTCCTCCATGCTCCGAAGAGCGAAGAGCCAGCAGGGCAACCGGCAGACACGCCCGCCCTGCTGGACCAGGCCTTGCCCGAGAGCCGATGAACGGCTACCTCTTCTGCTAGAATATTAGCCGCTGGCGATAATCCTCTCCTCCAAGAGGACAAGGAGGAAACAGTACCATCGCCAGCGTTTCCAGGGTGCACCACGAGGAGGTTTTCTAGCCAGCACCCCATCAAAATTACAGCCTACATTAGCCCATTCATACGTTTTTAATATTATTGTTTGTATGGGACACTAGAAAATGTTCTTTGTAAATTTAATAAAATATCCGAACTCTTCGTTGTCTTGTATCATACTCGTACGTTAATTATATACACACTTATATTAAGGAATATACTCGAATACAAAGAAGTATACTTGCATTAGGTTAAAGTAGAAGTAGTCTAGTGATAACATGAAACTTTAGCAGACAAAGCGTTGGTGAGTAATTGTACTCAAAACTATGGTTTATTATAGTATAAGAGTAGATTGTTCAATCCACCGCCCCTACCATCCACATCGGTCGCTGTACACGCTAGCTGCGCGGCCTCGCGGCCAGTCTTCGAACCGCCGTTGCTCATCACTCCCATTTTTCTTCGACGAAGGAGTCAATTATCCAAAAGTTCTGTGTCGTGATCTCTCGTTGTCAACATTTTTAATATTTTGTTTTTTATCTATATCCTGCACTTTTTCTCTCAGTAATAAGTTTTCAATTTTTGGTAGGATTATAGAATTTTACTCATCGGCTTGGAGGAATATCTCCCGATAAGATAAGTGTGGTGTGCATGGAGTGAGTGAGTCGACATGGCGGAGCTGGACTCTGGTTAAGCTATGTTCTTACACCCGAGTTCTCGTTCGAGGGACTCCACTGAGTTGGACCCTGTTATGGTGTGGCGGGGTGAGTCCATCTTTTAATTTCATAACTACAATCTTTCTGTAGCAATATTTCTTCTTGTTTCGACTTAATCCTTTATTAGTTGTTTTATTTAATAACAAATTTCAACGCACCGTAATTTCATTTAATCGTGTTTCAAAACTATTATTTATATTATTTTCGATGGATTTGTTCCATATGTACATCTTGAACATACAAATGATAAACTACATACATTGTTCTCTATATGGACAATTTGTTATTTTAAGTAAATATGGTGTTAGGTAATCTAGACATTAACAGGGCGTTAGATGTATTAAAAAGACGATTTCAATTTTTTTATTTCATGCAATACTGATATTTTGACTTTGACTTTGTAAAGAGGTGCACAATAGTGTATGCATTCTGTAGCAATAAACGCAGACGTATCAAGGCGGGGGTGCAGTTACGTGCTCGTCGCGTGTTTGTACTCGGGTGAATTTCTCGCGTCCTCGCGGCAACTCGAGCGTTGCAAACTAATGCAACTGGGCCGACGAAGCTGAAGGTTAACGCACAAAAACACATCGTATAAATTCAATATTTTGCAACTGCACTCGTATTAATAAAGCGTGTGGTATATGGTTAATGCTGCGTTGGTGCAATTTCGTGGCATCCGCGCTGTCGCAAGGGCTGGCGATCGCCCGCCGGTACATCCACGCATTGCGCACTCGCCGACTAATTGCCGGACATACGCCTCGGAACAATGTTGCTTAATTTTTTGAGCCTAAGCAATAATAGCTTTTTTTAACATCATGTTCTTAGTCTGTTGCGACTCAAAACCTATTTACATATATTTTTATATGAATATTTCTTTAACCACTTAGCTATTAATGTTAATGTTACAGGAATGAATTGAATAATTTTGGCAGTAATATTGCAGCAATGCCTCAACAGCCAACTCTCATTAAATATGTGAAACATGAATACTAACGTTTATGCATATCCGATTCTGAGGAGGAATCAAAAGGTTTATCCGTAAATAATACGCATCGTTCAAGTTGTGAGCTCGGCAATAAACTGCACTGGGTACAGTCATCCTTATTAGCGTACATTTACGATTTACCAGCGCAATATATCGAGTGTATTACGTGGCAGCCAATCATAATAATTTATTTCCATAAAGTGATACGGGCAGTTATTGCGGTACAGTGAACGTGGCGACGCCCGACGTCCAACGTTGCTACCCGCACTGATTTATCAACCGGCCAGGCCCCGCCCTAAACAACCTGATATCCTTACCCTACACAACCGTTATGGGCATTTACTTTTTTATTGAACAAGCATTAAAATAACGTAATGTAATACTTTAACTCTAAAGGGTTAGTTAGAGGTCGTGTAACTACGTTACGAACTTACGTTCGTTTAGTACCAAATGAACATAGTAGTGTACTCGGCTTTATTATATATATTTTAATGTTTTTATAAATAAATGCTGTAAAAAGATGGTAACCGTATATTATATTTACGGAAGTATTTACTATTTAGGGAATGATAACGGCAAGAAGTTAGTAACTCTACACCATCCTAACGAAAATGTTCGAGCGATCCATGTGACTGTCACACCCTCCTGTCTAAGGAAACGAGACAATCACAGTAACACCGATATTATGATTCCATAGATTTCGAACAGTCGTCAAACAAGACAAATTTATTAGCTTATAAAGCTACTTTCGCCATACATATGAGATCTTAGCGTATACAATAAAAGAAAGAATCAATTGTAGATGACTATACGGCATGCATCATCATCAACAACAGCCTTTAATAGTCCACTACTGGACATAGGCCTCTCCTTAGAAAGGAAGTTTTGGCCTACTACGGCATGCATACCGCGTGAAAAGATACAAAAAAGATACGCTAGTATTAGGAGAAATTAGTAAAATCCAAAAAACCTAAAAACATACCTACTTATATCCATACAAATCTCTCCCGAAGGTAGTAAAAATTAATAAATAAGAGTATAGTTATCATTAATTGGTATAATTCATAATAAGTATAGAATAATTGCCATATTGTTAAACGCAGAATTTAAGTAGCGACGTAGTTATTAGCTATTAAAGTATAAAGTCTGGTATTTACAATGTTTAATTACAATTCCCAAACAAATATTCTAGTGATGGTGATTCTATTGAGGTGAGACCAAGTTCTAACGGTTCGAATAACTTCTATAAAACCTTTTACAGACATGCCAGAGTAATTACTGCGCAAATATAAAGAAAAGGCTCAATATTTGTAGAACACATAATAGAATTAACAAAAGTTAATGAGATAAATCAATATAAACTTCAAAAGTACTTAAATAAAACAAAATAAATATAGTAGAAAAACACAGTTCGCGCGTTTATGATTTGTGGGTATGTCAATACAATACAATAATATTAAATCGTACATTTTGAGCCGCGTCATCAATGTACTACATTTACTTTGTTATTAATAAAAAATCTGGTAGTTGGCTTTTTACTTCGCCTTGAAATAGTATTGTGAAAGTATTCAAAGCTAGGTAGAAAAATACCAAACATGATAAAAAAATTAATTATAGACGGGGTAGATTCAAGAAATTTAAACTTTATGTAAAGTTAATTCCAACTTAGAACTTTTAAAAGGGTTTTGTTTCTATTCCACAAAACAGAAATTTACCTATCGATCAATATTTATTTATGTGAAATATTCATGGAAATATCCATTGATCGGTAAGTAATTTCTCTCAAGGCAGAGATTTTTCTCTCAGATTCTGAAAGAATCTGTGAAACACTAATTTATTTTTAAAGGTTCTAACAATATAAAATAATACAAGCGCAGCATAATTGCGGTTTGTTTATGACAAAATTTTCTTTCGATAGAACAAATATTCCTTCTAAAAATTGTATTAACAAGACTTAAATCAATACACACCTGCATCTATTTTGTAATTAATGACACACCGCTGCCAGCTTAGATCCTGTTAGACTATAAAAACAGCTGAATAGAGTCCAGTTATAATGGATCAAATCAATATAATTTACATTATACTTCACAACTGTCAATAGTTCTGAAGTGTCGACAAGAAAAATATTGAGTTTTCTAAGATATCAATATAGAGATACGTGTCGTTTCGAGCAGCCACATCCGGTGCCCATTGTGATTCACTAGCAAGCTTCCGGTGCAACCCGATACACACTCCTGCGCACGTGCGCTACCTTTTCAAATTTCAAGCTACGAAAATTAATATAAAGGAAATTACGGTTTAAAAATTTTTAAACAAGCGCCATCAAAATACGCCATCGAACAAGGCCTGTGCAGTAGGAAGGTTATGTATATAGACAGCTAAATACATATTATTTTAAGATAATAATGTAGTAAGCAAGACATTTACTGACATTGTAATGGCTATAATATCACATCATTACTATCATAATTACTGCATTAATAATAAATTTAATCAAATCAGCGATCACAAATGATCGATTTTAACTTAAAAATAAACCGTGAAGTAAATGTTATTCATGGAGTGTAAAATCGTAAAAACCCATAATCCCTTTAGTACCCTTTCAAGTGCAGACAGGTAAGAAGTTAATAAAAAAGCAGTCCTTAAGGGCTGGCACACGAAAAGAGCAAGGGGTTGTTTCTTTGATAGGGTGCTTGCAGACTCGCACTGCGGCCGCGGCCCTGAGGGGCCCTTGTCCTCCAATAAGCCCTTAATAAGGGTTCTTACAAAGTGGCCTTTCAATCAGCCCTTTTTCTTCACCTATCCCACGTGGCCTTGATTTGTATTCGAAATCTGATTTGCTTGTCAATGTTATTGTCCTCATATAAAGAGCAAGGGTCACTCCAGTCACAAACGGTTTTAATATTCAAAAGCTGTCCTTATCGTTCGTTTTACAGCTATTTTAATTTTGAACGACATACACCATCGATAAAATTCATGACATAATAAAACGTTTTAGATTTTATTAAAAACTTTTCGATCCAAAGCAATTATTATCTTTAAATACTCTATGGAAATATCTCTTTATAGTTTGATGATATATAATATAAGATAAGTAGGTGCTTTTCTTAATTTATTTAATGTTCAGTAAACGGTTTTATGTTTATGATAACATAAATGCCTATGCATTCGTGTGTGGGTGTACTTAAATAATGTCACAGGAATTTTCCACACAACCATATTATTGCTTGGTTCAAAAGTTGGCGTTCGCACACGTTCAATATACCAAACGTGGTCTATGCTTTTGCATAACGTAATAATGTAAACATATAAGAAGATTATGATTAAAAATACGTGATTGCAGCCACTCTACTCAAAACCTAAGTAATCTGAACTCATTCCAGTGTAGTAAAAGTAATAAGATATACAATACTAGCTTTTCTATGCGGCTTCGCTTTCGTAAATGGAGATTTTGTTAATCAATGAGGGTGTTTCTCGGCAACAGTACTTTTCAGTATACTTGTAGAGTTGAAAAGAGCACTAGGGTACTGCCTACTCCGTCTGTTTCTGTTCTCCATAAAAACTTAGCAAAATTTCATAACTATCGTTTGAGTAGTTGAGTCTATCGTGAACGACAAACGAACAAATTAACTTACTTACATGAGTTAAGATTTAACTTTCTCTATCCCATCTTATATTATTTTGATTGTGTGATCATCACATTTCATTTAAATCATGACGGTATACTCTCACGAGTGTTCTATTGTAGTTTTAACACTTCAGGCAATCGATCTTTTTGTTGCTTACCGTATGCCAGTTTTTAGGCAAGCTCTAAGACGCAGTATAAAGTACGTTTTTACGCGAAACATAATATGTAGAACAATTTATCAGTTTCGCAGGTGTTTTTGATTCTGGCTATTCCTTTGTCTGTGGTGTCTGCCGGTATGGGATTTACTAGTAAGGTTATTTCGCGAATCCATAAAGTTCCCATAGTCATTGCAGACAAGCCGATCGTTCAATACAAGTGTCGGGTTACAGTTTGCAAGTCTCGAGGCGCCGACAAAGCCCGCGGCGGCACCTTTGAAATGCCGAATTCAATTAATTGCCTTATTTGCGCGAGTTGTACGCTCATCGTAGGAATTCCCCGCAAAAACAAATATTTGCTGAGTCTTCATTATCTGTTATTAGGTGGTGCGTATTTTAATTGTCTCTTGAGTCTCGTTAAGTTTTAGTCTTGCCTGCAAACCGGTCACGAGTAAATCACATAAGTTAGTAATTTTTCTTGACACTAACCTACTCCAAAGTATTTTTATGATAGATTTTTTAATTCCAACAATTTTGATGCTTTTAGAATGCAGTCGGCTTACCAACTGTCAATAAAGAAAATAATTTATTGTTATTATTATTATTATTGTTGGTGTCGGTGTAGTTGCTGTGAAATATGTTGAACATCAAGAAGACAATATAGGGGGCGCTGTAACTCTTATTATAAAACGCGATTTTACAAAAATCGTTAAAATATGAAAAAAAAGAATATAATTTCAATTTTGATTGATTGACATGAGTTTAAAATGGCTGTTAAAAATACGTTTAGGCATCGCTCGCAGAATGGCTCCAACTGGGGGTCACGACCCTCAGAATTGAGAATAACGACACAAGGAGGAGGAGGAATATGCGTTTAAAAAGAAAGGTACTTCGTGTTAAAGTTACATAAATAACAGTTAAAAATGATAACTTGTGTGAAGAAAATCTTACCTAGAAACCGAACGAAGCCCGTGCTTGGGTACTCGCAACTCTTTTGGGTATTATACTCCAGTTCCCGCTTGACATGTCGAGTTTCTTGTCTTACTTGTATTATATAGATATCAACAGTAGGAATTTAACTCTTGACATTATGTTTATTTTCATTCACACAGAATAAATAATCACAAGCTTATGTACGATATGTAGACTAAATATATTTCTATATTGTATATAAATTTACCCATAAAATAAAATATTCAAAGTTCACAATCTTGAACATATGGGTATTATATATTAAATAGCATGTATTGTGTCCCCGATACGTTATCAGTATAACCAGGGTGAACAGGCGGGTGAATAAGGGGACTGCATCGCGGAAGGGAGGGACGGTGGCCGGACAGCGTGGGCGCCGTTGTCCTTCGCAACACTGCCCCTGAGATACCGCCACTGCTGTCACAACAACGTTCCACGCATCGCTCATTCACTTACCACTTTTTGTTCGATATTTAAACCCGCGATAACATTTTTTTTGCGATATTTATTTAGGCTTGTCAACTAATACATATCTTGTCAAATTGTTTGAATTTGTTTGTTTGACGATAAAATACCGTGATAAACACACTAGTATCGAAATATTAATACATAGTAGATTGACTGCACAATTTGTGCACGTTGGTCGTCTTACCGCGTTTAAAGACCATACTCAAATGGACACATTCGAAGACTTAAATTGACACAAGTATTAAGTTATTAGTAAACTCATCCCGCTACGCATACACCTCATCTACGCTAAAATGATACATTCGACACTGAATGGTGTACTTTACTATAATACCAGCAGCTAGTGTTTTTCAAAGAGTAGAAAGAATAATATATGAACAGCAGATTTGCTATTTTTTGTAAAATATGTGTGCATCTATACATGTGAAGAGCAAAGAAGCGAGGTCGCGTCTGGATCAAGAATATGTCACAATCTTAATGTTCTCAGAAATCGTTCCAAATATAAACGTGGATAAATGTCGAATCACGCGCCATCGCGACACATGACGGAGGCCGAGAGAAATAAATTATTGGTACCGGAAGTGACGTCCCGGACTCGCTCCAATTTAAAACACAGCCCACTGAGTAACATCGTCTAACGTCGCACCATACATCGTTGACAAAAACTACAGCGAGGTACGCTTAACAAATAATAGTCGTCCGACAAAATCTCATAAAATTTTGCTTTTTAATGTTATTGCCGGTCTTCAAAATATAAAACAAATTATAGTTAATGAATGTCACAGAATAATGTATAGTATCCTTAATTCGCCGGAAATAAAAATTTTAAACCTTAGCCGGGGCTAATAGAGAACATAAATTGAAATTTAAATTAGGATTCAATCGCTACGTAAAATCGACACAACCGGATGCGATGCGTTTTTTAATTAGTGCAAAGGTTAGGAACGTTGCCTAAAAAGTCTTTTGTATTGTTAATGCTATAATTACATGCAACCGTAGGTGGCGGTAAAGCTCGTCGCCATTTTCGCTTTGACAGTTCTGGATGAAGTGTTGCCGAACCGTGGTACAGATTTATGGACTGTTTTCAGAGTTTTATCTAAAAAAGATTGTTTATCTTGACTTCCGTCGCCTGCCGCAGCCGATACGCTCACTAACGCTTTATTGTTTACACTTAATGTAATTCAAAGCAGGGAATTCCTTGGTAAATTTTATTTTTAAATTTGAACGCGACGCTGGGTATGGGGAGTTTACTTTGTGAATATCGATTGCCCGCCACCGGCATGTTTCGATATCTGCCCGGGTTTTTGCGATCGATATTACGCCAATGCCATACGTAATTTGTACCTTTTTAAATGCCGCCTTCTTAAGGCTACTATCATCAGTCAAGTTTTTATGGAATCAAAGAGAATTACAGATATTCACGGTTGCTCTCTCAAGTTCCCAATAATGTGCTCTTTTTAAATAATGCAAATGATTAACTGGTTCAACGTGATTTTCTGCAGAGGTATGGCTTGCGGCTGCACTCCGTTCGAGCATTAGTCTTTAATGCAATATCATAGAATTATATTTTAACGTGAAACATTTCCTCGAATAAAGTAAGTACATTTTGAGCTGCACATTTTTTAAACTTGTTTTTTAAACCATTTTACTATATTGTTTATGGTAATCGCTATCGTTATCATTTTCCTGTGGCCACTAATACCCTAAAAACAACTCCGTATGGGTTTTTGCACATCACACACGATTCCATTTCCTCGTGCACTACTGTTACATGACGGGAGATTGTTCCACAATCACAGACAATATTCACCACAATGTTTATTTCCTCGACGCATTTATTCAAATATTGAAAACTCATTTCCCGCGTCATTTCCCGCTGGAAAGACGCGCGACGCGTAGTGCTCTCGTCTCGTTAATTGCATTTCGTGTGTGCTCCATCGACTTACTCTCCTAGTTTAAAACCCATAACCTACATGTTTCATTTATTGTCACACGTAAAGTAGGTTATAAATGAGTATAATTTAATCATACTTGCTTCCAGAATTTTTATGTATGTTTAGACCTTCAGAAAGATAATCTTGCCGTACTACTGTGTATGAAAAGAAAAAATCTCGAAGTAAAAGAAATATCTTGATACCTACATATTGTGTTGCCTGTTTATTGCTATTAAATCATTTTGTTTTCCATATTTATTTGTCTTACATTTAAAATTGTATAAAGCCTTTGTAGGCTCAGGAACGATTGGCTTCATGAATAATTTTTCTGCAAATAGTTTGGTCTTTACAACACTGTCATTACTAACGATCCAATATTTTGCACGAACCAGTCTCCAAAATGAGAAATCAAAGACTTAATGTACTAAATATTCAATGTCTTCATACGTGTGGTCTAGCTGTCACAAATTAGACAATACCACTTTATTTTTCTTAATAGTTACTTTTCTCCCTTATCACGCACTAGTCATTATAGTTGTGCCTGAGTTATAGCATACTAACAAAAAATCGGCGTCATATCTTCCGACGGCGTCGAAATCGCTTCCTCCGGTAGACAATAGCGTGTTGTATCCGGTGGCACACGTGCTCAGGTGGCTATTATGCCCGAAACGATCCTCTCCCCTCACTACCTTTGTGTCGCAGTACCCACCCCTGTAACTTGACCCAGTTCGGCACAGCCCACTAGCTCGTGCCCTCCCATCGCATCGAGTTCTATCTTATCGCAATGCTTAACGCATCTGCCTTAAGTTAAGTGAAACTTTTGTCAACATCCTGGAGTATCTGAATTGTATTTGCACCGCCTACTCAAATATCTGTTTCCATTCCTACATTTTTTTTCAATATTCATACGTTTTCATGTCAAAAAATCATATATTTTTTGAAACAAAATATATATATTTTATATTATAATATAAAATAAATTAAAACAAAATAAGTGAAAGAAAATCAAAAATAATTTACTTCTAACTATAAACAAACCAGTGACTTTCGGTTTCCGTTAAAATGACGCATTTAAAAAACCTCCGGTTAAATTATCATGGACACGTGATACACTTTTTTATTAGTACGTGCATATACATATTTACAATCGCCCATCACTTAATCAAAACCAAAGCGTCAATATGAACTATTACGTAAAAAGAACAACTGTATTCGCTATTCGGTATTGTTACATTAAGGCGAATGGGTACATTTAAAATTCAAGTATGTAGTAGGTGTAGTACCAAACAATGGGAATCAACTCCAAGGTCGGCCGTCATGGTCATTATTATAACGTAATTATGATACGCGACGTTACTTACCTACACACGCCTTTGTAAAACAATCCAACTGTTTTTTTCTCAGGTTCGAAATGATCTATACGAGTTTTTGAACAGCTGTACAGCGGCAACAGAGATGCATTGTTAATGTCTAGGATTTCATTCTTTTTTTTTTTTTTTTTAGCTGCTTTATGATCGAAGCGAATCTAATTAGGGGGCTCTTTATCCTCTATGAATTTATAAAATTAAAAACTAAATATTTCACAGATGCGTTAGATACCTGTAATCGCAAATATCATTCGTAAGATAATTTTGACAAAAGCTTCCGGCGTGTTAGTTGTTAATATAATTTGTTGCATGTAAAGACCATGGTTATGAATCCAAAATGTTTTATTAGAAAAAAATAAGCAGGTTCCTTAATGGTTAAGGTGTTTATTTATTTAATGCTCCTATTAGACTGAACAACTGAGTAACGGATGTCGTACTAAAATCAATAGTTGAATATTGATTCAGTCGATGTGTCATAGGTACATTCAAATACATATCATCTTATTGGAGTTGTCGATACAATAATTAAATTAGCATTAAAAATTATTATTATTAAAAAAAATATCATTTAAAAAGGCAACTATCACTGCATAGATGTAAATACAATGTTGGAACATTACAGGCTCTCTAGTAAATCAGATTATTTGTTGATTCATCAATTTTCGTCACGTCTAGAAACAATGCCTTCACTGCATTGAAACTTGTAGCGCAACAATCGAGCATCAAGCTAGAAGCCTTATAACTTGTCAGTCATTGTTTGACTTGAAATAAAAAAAAAACATGTGCCTGTAATGTAGCGATTTCTAATGGTAGGTAATTTTTTTAAATATTTTTATAGACTTCTGTCTATGTTATAAATTTATGACTGGATTTCGTGCCACATTTACTCCCGATAGAATTTTCCTTGATTGATAACCAACAGGAAAATAACTACGCAACAAGAATGAAATATTTATTATAAGGTAATGCTGTGAATATAAGTAAATACATAAGTGTTTTAGTGTGATTTATTTGGACGTAACCTAAAAATAGACTATGCCATCATCATCAGTGTATTTACCCTATTAACTGATAATAACTATTGTTATACACGCACAAAACCTTAAAATACCTACTTTTACATAGTTTATACTTAATTCAAAATTTAAAAAAAGATTTTTTATCGTAACTTAGTACTGGAAAATTAAAGATAAAAATAGTAAAATAAAAATTTACTAATATGACAAAAAAACCGTTTGTGGTCAGGTCTAGTGACACTAACTTACGAGAAAAATGTATTTATTATTTATATAAGTAAGTAAGTAATACAGCATTATAATGTTACACATACAGTAGCCGTGCTTTAATAGTTAATTTGGCTTGCACTTGGAAAGTTAAATTTTGCACACGTAAACCACTAATACAAGCACTTAGATTAGTCAAAAGACGCAATTAGTTACTCGTAACGTAAAATACTCATTACTAGGTTAAAAAAAAACTAGCTGTACATGATATGGTAACTGATTTTATATTGTTTGTTGTGTCTACACGATGTAAGGTTGTGCTAATTTTCCTGATAGTCATCGGGGGGTTGGCAAAAAATCAACGGTCGCGCAACAGTTGGTCGTGTAGCAGGTGACGCGACAGGTCGTGTTCGTTCGTAGCCGCTCGGGTGCGTTCGGTTAACTTCGGAATTGTTCGGACAGCATTTTCCACGGCCGCCCTCTCGATCGTCGATCCGCCCGAAAGCTCTCAGTCGGAGATTAGGCGCGACGCCGTACGGTGCTATAGCTCTCTCTCCCCGCGAACGAAAGCTCGGACTCGTCATTATAATCGCGATCAGTCATACGACTTAGTGAAAATAAAGTAACGATAGAAATTGTGCTATTTATTAATTAATTAATATACATAAATAATTACCTACAAGATATCTGAGCTGATTTTTTTTAAAGTTAATGAATGGGAAATATACTTAGTAAAAATAATTGAATCAGTGCGTCGGTGTTATGTGTTGTTGACCGGTGCAGAAGTGCCCGGGGGCAGGTGCTGGGGTCGCCATGCTTCTGGTGGAGGCGCCGCGCGAAGCCGCCGTGCCCCCGTGCGCGGTGCCTATTGACATCCCGATGTCCACACTCACAAAACTCAACTTCTCAGACTATAGTGCTAAAGTGAAACCATACCCAGAGAGCCAGACGGAGCAAAGAGACAATACCAGATTGAACTATGAACAAGCGTTGGCTAGTGTTGCTAGGTTGAGTTACGAACAAACAGTGCCTAATACGAGCAAGTTGCATTATGGTGAACAGAATAGACTTGCGTATGATCCAGCACTGGATACTATGTGTGATCCTTCCTTCATATTACCAACAGGTTTGTGAAATATTTTAATTTTCAAACACTAGTTATTTGATCAAAGAAAAATTATAATCAAGTATTAAGTACAATTTGATTACATACACTTCAAATATATTATTCTTTACTTTCCTTCAATTTATTGTACATGTTAACTAGATATAAGATGTAAAGGTAGTTCGCAAAAATTTAATGGAAAAATTTGTTGTTACGGTTGAGAAATAAGCCCATAAAATTGATTAGGTGAACTTTATGGTATTATTTAGATTCAAATTAAACAGGCTAATGTTAGCTCTTCTATGTTGAATATTATTGGATATAAAATTTACTAGTAAAGATATAAATAGTCAAATTGAAAGTAATTAAGCTAAATCACTTTAACAAAAGGATTATTTTGTAGATCAGTATTATATAATTAGAAAGTATTTTTATGATATCATATAAGTAATATTAACTTTCAGTAACTAATATTTATATACGAAATTTAAGAAAAAGTACTCTTCTTTGGTTCTTTCCCGGTAACAGTGTTGAAGTCTAACGCAAAATATATAGCAAAGAGCAAATTATGATTGAACACTGTATTATAGAATATATTCTATAATAAACTTAAACTTATCTTAATATTTAAATAAAATGCTGAATTTTTTTCCGTCATCGATGTTGCCTTAGTTTGCATAATTTCTTTTAAAAATGTAGTGAGTATCAACCCAGTGACAGCATCGCACAATAAATATGATACTAATGCAATACATTATAATAATACTGTCATGCTATAAAAATATTATATGGCAAATGAGTAATAAAACAAATGTTAAATTCTGATTTTTATTTCTCGTTCAATAAAACAGTTTAATTCATTGAACACAGGAAGCGGACAAGGTAAATGAACGCTGACAAATCGCATCTTTATAAAAGCTCTACATTTATTTAAGTCATAAACACATTTACGTTATAAATAAGCAGTGCTTCATTGAGAACTCTCAAGTAGGGAGCGGAAGCACTTTCGCCGACGCCATGTTGGATCCGGCGGCGGGCGCGGGGTTGCGCCCGCGCACCTCGCCCGTCCGCGCTTCCGCCGCGTGACGCGCATAAAAAGCTTTGCAGTATTGTCACATAGCTTACATTTGCATACATAAACTACGTGAAAACCCTGCTAACAGCCCTGATCAGCCTCTCGACACTATCTACTTATTAACGTCAGATAACTTTACAATCTTTTGCTCGAGGATTGTGGATGTCTTTTCTATTTAAATCACCTGTTATCGCAAGATGTTGGATATTGTTTATCTAAATGAATCAGTTATGAATCACTCGCATATCAATGAGCTGAGGTGTTATCTTGACGTCTGTTTCACTAAATAATGCTACTTGGAGTAAATAGAAGGGTATGAATACAATGCCTTATAAGTTATATACTGACCAATCAATTCATTGGCAATAGTCAATAGTCAATTAGAAATTTACTAACACGACAAGTACTATCTGATATTCTTCTTTTACTATAACTTTGGAGAATGCTCTTTCTAGTCAAGTACGGAGGTTTATTCTTTTGAAGGGAATTGACGATTGTTGTTACCACATTCTGTTCATACACCTTCACCTGTATTATCTAAAGAATAGGTCTCTCTCACGTAGTAGGGGATAGGGCTATTAACATATTACTTTGGGATGAAGATTGAAGATACTTAAACACCAACATTAAAAGACTAGGACTCCTAAATACATTGAGGAAAGTTACTTTTAGCCTAGTTCTTTTGATATTCCAATTTTCGCAACCCCATAGTTAGTGGTTAAGTTTCGTGAAGGACAAAAGTAAATAAATAGGGTTCAGCTAAATTTTAAAGCTATCTTCTCAACTAACATTATATAATTATGAATTAAATTAAACTTTTTTTGAAATATTTGGCACTCTGCCATAACAACATTAGTCTACAAATTCACATTAAATGGAATTAAAGTGTCATTAAACCCAGATAAGTTTCTTTGGTTAAAAAGATATTTACATTTTAATTTAGGTCCGCACATATTATACATCATTTGAGCAGCTCCGCCGTTATGGCCATCACATTTTTCTTAATAGGTAGGTACATTACGAACGCCCTTGTTCTTAGTCAAACACTCACTAGAAAATCAAGTTTATAATTATTGCCATTGATAGCATAAAAATTAATTTACAAGAGATCACACGTCCATTAAAGTTGAAAAACATTATAATTAAAACTTTATTTATTGGTCTGTCATTTGCTCGCTAAACCGACGCTAAATGAACTTAATTCGCCATTAAGAAACTTAAAATAATCATTTAATATAATTCCTGTCAAGGATCACTGACAATTGCAATCTTTTAAATTAAAAAACATAAAACAACTCTAAAAATCACAATTAAATGTTATAGGACTAATTCAAAAGACAGAAGTAATATTTTTATTTCACGTATTACGTAATTGTGGTTAGTTTACACAACGTCTTTTACAAATTATTGTCAACTGGATGCTAAATAATGTACTTAATGTAATATATTATGTAATCAGTGAGCCTATCGTTTCTTTAAAGAACAAATATGATAGTTATAGAACTGTTTAATACCCTCTACAGTACGCCTTGCCCTTAATCTTGTCAAATAATACCAACACATCATTATAAAAGTATTTATTATCTTGTCGTTGTAAACTCAATAAAAGTTAACCTTCAACCTAAATCTTAAAATCCGGTCGTATGCTCTTTACAACCACGTCCTTGAATTCAATCTTGACTTCTGAGATTTCCATAAACATCGTACGTCGATACATAAATAACATTAATGTCATTATGCTAACAATAATGCCTCATTACCCCGTAAATTAAGTCATACTTGTTCTCAAGCACAACACGTAGTGGTATATCTTGAATATTCATAGGACAGCTTCAGATTTAATCGGTGTATTGCTGGCACAAGCGACGCGATCATAAACGTTGACCATTCGGAGGCTAGAGGTAACGGTGCAGGTCGATCACCTTTCAGTAATCGCTTCCTTCCTTTTACAGCACGCAGCGAATCTCACTATCGTGACAACTATTGTGATTTTATACACACTGACGAATGTGACACACCAAACGATATAGAATTTCTTTAAAATAATCTAGCATGTTAAAATACAGCTACTGCACTTGATAATTACCTCTGTGTGCCAGGTGATCACACATACGAGTATGAGAGGAATATGCTCTATGGCTTGCTTGAGTTCGTGTTTCTGACCTGTAACTTGTATACGTACAGAAGAAACGTTTACTAGGCGTGAGTAACTAGATTTTTCGTGAAGTAAATTGTACGAGTATAAAAATTTACAAACCAATAATTGTCCCTTCTCAGGTATTAGATATGTAGAAAAACTGATTTTTTCTTGTTAGAACAGGAACGTTACTTGAACCAAGGTCCACATCGAATCTATCGCGCAGGATTGCTTATTTTATTTTACATTTATTTAATACCGATTTAGTTGTTAATGAAGTTTTTACTAATAATAATTAATTCAAAATTTAAGTGTGGTGACGGATTAAGAATACAGAGTGTTACCACCCTTATTCATACCCTGGGTGTCGTAAGAGCCAGATAAGGGAGCAAACTACGCAGGACAGCAGCACTGCATAACAAACCCGTTTGGCCAGCGTGGTAAAGTAGGCCAAAACCTTATTTCTAAAGAGAGGCCTATGTCCAGCAGTTGAGGCATGAGGCATTGATTATTTATTTTTACAAGCGAAAACCACTCGTAAAAATAAAAAAATAAAAAAACTTGACTAGAGAGCAAAGTTATTATTGTAACAGCTTGACATAGGCCTTTCCTTAGCAATTAGGTTTTGGCCTACTATACCACCCTAGCCAGACATGTATTGGTACTAATAAGTAAACACAGTTGTTCCTAAATTAGGCACAGCCTTTGCTATGAGGACACAATTACTCATCCACGGTGGAATTCGAACCCACGACCTTTGGCTTAGCAATCAGGATTACTCAGCACTATACCAACAGGCCAGCCAAATAGAAAAGAAAAGGTTTTTCTGTTTTTTTACCGACTTCAAAAAAGGAGGAGGTTCTATGTTCCACTGTATGTATTTTTTTCTATTAGAGTTCTTATCCTACTAAATATCTATTTATTGCCAATGTATTGCACAGGATCATAAGATAACGGCAAAATATATCCTTATATTTATAGAATTAGTACGGTAAAATAAGTACTAGGTGTACTAATATTATGACCTAAGGACACCTAAAACAAGGAGACACGTTAGAAACACCTGTCTAACTTCGCAGCTGTTGGCCCATGACCTGAGAGACATGTGCATTGTACCAAAATCACCAACAAATACTGTCTTATTTATTAGTCGATTGTTACAAAAAACAACCAGTCGATCCACTTCATTAGTAACATTGAAAAAAGTAATTAGGAAATCAATTCTAAATTTAAAATATAAAAACAGGTGACATTAGAATAACTTTATTATTCTTAAAAATGTATTAGTTAATTTCTTGTTTAAATCCTGTATTTCGTGAGTACAATACATTGTGACGTATGACGTCATATTCCCATCAACGACATCACGTACATAGTTCGATTCATTCATAAATTAATATGGTTACTTCCCGTAGTTCCCAGCCGTAATCCTCACAAGCTTTTGTAATCGTTTTCAATCCTTCCGACATTTTTAATAGTTTTTCAATTAATAGAAATATAACACACATATAGTGCTGAGTAAACTTCGGTTCACTTCCTTTTGGTCAATCTCCTTAACAGTAGACATAACTCGATTTGATATTCAGGATAGGGATGTTTGCGTATCAAACAAAACAAGGATATTTAACAACCACATGAGTTGCATCCGTTTCCTAATGACGTTTTTATCCATAAGCTTACTATTTAGATTAAGCATAAGATATACATTACGATCTCAATAAATGTTGCTGTTTTACACGTAATCACTTGGAATGATTGTTGTTCCTATTTTAAACTTTAAAAGCACATCTGGTTGTAGAGACGAGTTTTAGTTGCGGTTATTTTTATCGATTTCGCACTGTCTTATTACTCAACTCGGCTACACAATGGTATTAATATATTATTCATCCAAATTTAACAAATTACTTAAGAAATAAAACTGAATGAGTGTGACGTCACAAACAGCAGGTCACGTAGCCCGTCATTGATGCGCTCGCGCCGCCACTTCCGTCGTCTGTAGCGCCGCTACATCCTGCCTGCAGTTTTATGTCTATCACACAATACAATACCCACATGTGATTTACTTGCTAGCTTTCTTTTACAATGGATGAATGAATCAATTATTTTACATCTAAGAAGCTTGATGAAGCTACAATAGTGTTGACAGAAGTTTTATTTCTATGTTGTTATATTATTATATTGATATATACTAAAATAACAATATATAATCATTTTAGCATTTGTACTTGTAAACTAATGCCTGGCGTACGGCCTTGCCATGCATTAATTTTATATACAAATAATATAATATATAAGTACTTATAATAACTTAATACGATTTATTTAGTCAAATATAATTAGTTGATTTATGTAACCAATCTATTTATTAAACCAATAAACTTCACTCAACTCAGTCCACCTCTAAACATTAAAAAAGAACGAATTACAATAACTTTACTCGAAAAATAATAAAATAGGAAGCCTTGTCACGGAATTTTCTACGACCGTTATTTGATATTTATTTCCTTCAAATTGCTCAGCTTAAATAAATCAGCTTTTGAACATGTATTATTAATACATCGATGCAGTTTTAATGGCTTCCCTTATGTCAGCTATGTCCTAAGTATGACGGTGAGTGTTTACAGCGTGGTGCAACCCCCCCTCGTGGCTCGAACACGGTTTTTGTAACGACTGTCGGCGCGTGCGCAGGTGGCGGCGCACCTGCCGCGCATACCGACAACTAACGCCATAGACGCGGCATAATGCACACGATTTGCCATTTTCAACATGGACAATGACATAGTAAAGGTAACACATAGGTTTAATAAGCAAGTTGTAACTAAACGTGTGGTGACGGATTAAGAATACAAATTGTCACCACCCCAATTCATCCCGTGGGTGTCGTAAGAGCCGACTAAGGGAGCAAACTAAGCAGGACAACAGCACTGCAAAGAGAAGGAAAACTTGAAACAAACCCTATACCAACCCGTCTGGCCAGCGTGGTATAGTAGGCCAAAACCTCCTTTCTAAGGAGAGGCCTATGTCCAGCAGTGGACTAGTATAGGCTGTTGATGATGATTGATGATGATGATGAACTAAACAAAATGTTAGTTTTTTCCAAAATTATTTTTTATTGTTAATATAAAATTAGTACATACAGAATGTTCAGAATCTGTCTATGGAAATACTTAAATTTGGGTGGTTCTCTTACTGTAGTTAGTTATGTAAAACTTTTGTGATGTATTTTCGAATAAGCATTGTCTGCCGTTACTTCGCTCTACGTTTTATTGTCTAGACAATGTAATAGCTGAACGATTTGCTGAGCGCTTGAAGGTTTTTATTGGACCACTATCAGATTCCTGGACTCTTACACTGAATTTTATGTTCAGTCAACCAGGTCATCTACTTATTAGTAAATCATTATTTCTGTTTCTACTCATATTCTGCAAACGAATATAGAATTCTAAAATGACCTTGATTCCACCAAAGACGATGAAGGACTTGTTAAAATTGAATTAGAATCTCGACTAACATCTGCTGCGACAGCACTACTGCCATTATAAATTAATACCTTCATAATAATATTCGACCGGATATTATTGTAAGCTAAAAATTATTTTTATTAAAAACTAAACTCCGACATTTTTTGTTTAAATTCAATACACAAATAGTGAAGTAAAAAAGTGTTTGTAATTATTATCGGGTGTGCTATAAGCTATTTTATTGGTAATAAATATCGGTGGATCTGGTGTTAGTCAATTTTCCGACGGTCTCTCGCAGGAAAACGATTGCGACTCTTTATTTTTAAACGCAAGTTGAGGTCATATACTGTTATACCGACTTTTAGCTTTCTTGCGTACTAACGATATTTACTCTTTTAGCTATCATGACAACCGTACCTTCAAAAGTCTTATTATCTGCATTAAATTGGCTTGGTAATTTTATCCACTATCCATTTCTTTTTTTTATTTTACCTCTAATAATTAAAGAAAATCACTTTATTTGAAAACAAATTCTATATTATTACGAATA
The DNA here is from genome assembly GCA_902825455.1 of Arctia plantaginis. Taxonomy (NCBI): domain Eukaryota; kingdom Metazoa; phylum Arthropoda; class Insecta; order Lepidoptera; family Erebidae; genus Arctia; species Arctia plantaginis. The sequence continues at coordinate 9,552,165 of CADEBD010000344.1, forward strand.
AGCGGGCCATAGTTAACTGAAGTTTACCACGGGAATAAATAGATGAAATGTTAGATAATACTGAATAATTATGAAACACAATGAGCATTGCGTGCGCGACGCCATTGCTCTTACTGCGACTATAATATATTTAACGTTTCCTGTCGAAAGATGTTCCAATTTTGAATTTGATTTAAACACCTCTGCTGACAACCATTTCCTCTTATCCGAGAATAATGTAGTTTTCGAGCTATTATTTTGTGTATTTATATTTTTTTTAAACTGACAAATTATTTTCAGTTTCAAAAATGCACCTGTCTTAATAGTTTACTACTGCTTACTAACTCATAGATCTTGAGAATAATATATCATCGTAAAGTTTGTTAATATACATGAATGTAGTGTTCATATAAATTTCATAAACATGTAATAACATTAATTAACATGTTTTTTTAGCTAGAGCTGGACAAAATCTAAGCCAAAATCAAATATAATCATCAATATAATAATCAATTATATTAAAATTCTTGATTAATTAGGGAGGCCAAATTATTTATGTCAAAACACCAGTCCTCTTGCGTGCTCGTGGTGTGTCGTCGCCTGTCACCCAGCGCTCACCTGCGCACCGCATTGCTTCTAATTTTAAAAATTCATATTTTGACTTCCGTTCCCAAATGGGAATTGGCGCGATATGAGCGTTTCTTCGTACGATTATAAAATATACTCGAATGTAGAACATTTTCGCACCACAGTTACATAAGCTACTAAAAGTAACTATAGTAGATGACTTCTCTGTCGGCCTGTTCGATATTTGTATTTACTACTGGGATAAATATTATTTTACTAATTTCCTAGTGTATGGCAGTTGTTTGAACAAAAATGTGTTATAGTGCTTATTCGATTACGAAGAATGAGCTGCTACGAAAAATTATAACAAAACCACTTATCGGTCGTCTGTTGGCGAGCTACCATATGGCGAGTTAAGCGCGTGCTTGAAAGTAAAAAAAAAGTGCGACAAGCCGGGCCGCAGCTGCCGCAAGGTCTAAGGTTACTGATGCTTGCACGACACTGCTATTAGCAGGTTTTACTTGAAACAATTTTGATTACATTGTAATGGATTTTCACCCGATAAAATTGCAATGCATTGTTTTATGACTATTCATTAGTACCACATAAGAATGTAAAATTGTACTGGTTTGTGAGCCGACTCTTACTACTTACTTTTAGTATTTGTTGAGTTGGATATATGTAGTACTAGTTCATATTTAACTAACTTTTTACATGTAGGGGTAGGTACTACTTAACTTACTTTCCCCATATTTGATCATTGTATTAAGATTGTTAAAAGTTAGTACAATTTTACTTAATTGGTGTTTAAGGGGCAGTAAAGTTTTGTCAAATGTCTAAGTAACTATCCTACATACTCTTAGTTTCAATATTTTAAAAGTAAAATCGCTTGAATTTACAGAATTCAATATTGTTATCATTTTATTGGATTTAATTTTTTCTTAAAGTTTTTATTTAAGTTTTATTTAGATTAAATCGAAGAACAAGTAATGCGCATGGCATCATATCAACTTGAGAATATTTAATGTTTAAATGTAGAAGAAGTGTACAAAGCTTAAATTGCCACATGAAACTCAGATATACATTCGGAGCTATCGTGGTACTAAAGTCTATAGAATATTATTTCTAATTAAAAATTTCATTTAACTGTCATTTATTGAATGAAGTGTTGTAATAGAAACGTTGTTTTACGTTACGTTATACGTATGTATAAACGACATACCTATCAAAAAAAGCGAGAGTTCTAAACTTATTTCACCTATTTACTATTCTTTTAACAGGGAGTCTATTATGAATATACTGATCTGCGAAACTAAATTCAGTATCATATCCTTTTGTGTACATGCCTATGTGACGATTCCAAAAACAATTTAGCTTTTTATTCTACTAGACATGGCCTGGTGGTCGGATATCCACAACAATTTATTAACTTTTAACTTCAATCACTTGGTTACTGCACCCTATATCAGGAGATTAGATAAATCGAGATATGAGTGGGACAAGCCATAATAATACTTAGCCAGAATCTTGTAATGAAGAGTCTCATCATTGCAGTGGCTAAGAAGAGTTCTTGCTAAGGTCTCTTTACGTTGCAATCAAATAAATTATGACTTGTAATAATACAATGCTATAAAACACTTGTGATACCTAGGTACCTATATCATCGGGCACGCCGTCATTGCGGCGTTATGGAGGATTGGCTCGAGAGGCGTCACGGGACCCTCTCATACCGATTGACGCAGGTGATCACTGGGAAGGGATGTTTCGGAGATCACCTGTGTCTGATCCGCAAGGAGCCAACGCCTGAGTGCCACCACTGCGATGGCCAGACCGTGGACACGGCTCTCCACACGCTGGCAGAGTGCCCGGCGTGGGTTGAGCAGAGGCGAGACCTCGTGGCGGCCATCGGAGTGGGAGTTCTCTCGCTCGATAGCCTGATTGCGGCTATCGTGCGGAGCGAGAGTGCGTGGAACTCTGCCGTCTCCTTCTGCGAGCAAGTTATGCTCGCGAAGGAGACGGCGGAGCGGGACCGGGAGAGGTTTAGAACTCTCCCGGCCCGCCAGGCCCGGGCACGGGCCAGGCAGCGCAGGCGACTCAGGCGCCGGAGGTCGCAGAACGACCTCCGTCCTCCATAAGCGCAGGCCTGGGGGTGACAGGTGAGGCCATCTGTCACCCTAGCAGAAGCAGGCCGGGGTGGCGGCGAGCGCGTTGCGAAGCGCGCTCGCTTCCAGGGAGCACAGGGAACATGGGGTTCCCACACGGGGCGGGGGTCGTCTACTCGTCTGTAGATGACCCGATGTATGTCGGGGCACCAGGGCCTTCCTTTCTAGGGTATACCTGGTTCCCCGGCTATTAGTACCCGGCGAAGGCGTGCGGTTTTAGTCGGTTCGTGTCCGACATGCCACCGACAGGTGGTATCCGAGGGGATTTCCGCACGGGAAAAAAAAAAAAATGGTTTCAATGGTCATTAAGAAAATATGACTCAATAAATAAAAAAAAAGTATATTTAAAATGTTGCATATTTAAAGTACTTTGTTCATATTTTTAATCTCCTTATGTTGGTAATTTAGAGTCAGTGATTTTATATTGGAGAAGCAAATTTGAATCTTGTAAGTATATTGTCAACTACTAAGAACTACTAATCTATTGTGAACTTGAGTGATTTACCTAAGCGTGGAATTATAAAAACAAGTAGGTAGGTATGAACTTCAAGAGTGCCTATTCACACTTGCCATACTTTGTCAATGTGGCTTACCATAAATACCTAATTGTTTTAGTTTCTGGTTCTGAAATGGTTTAGTTAATATAATGTTGAGCATTTATAGTAGACTTATTAGAGTAAGACAAGTCGAAGATTATACCTACTCTTCAAGGCTGCTCACTCGTCTGTTATATATTCGATAAGATTTTACATAAACGATAAACAAGTCTAGTTTCTGTATACATAAGTGGATCTGAGTAGTAGTCAGTGTGGTTTTGTGTGTGAGTGCGACCTTTCGACCCGAGATCGCGAGGCGTGGCTTCGCCCGATTGGTTGCCCCGCCCCGCTCCGCCTCGCGCACGCCCCACGACGCACGTCTCACGAGATGTGATGCTGCGACAGCGACACAAGACTACTGATGACTTTTGTTTAACGCTTAATAATTGAACAAAAGTTTATTTATGTACCTACTAAGTACAAAGGCGTATAGATGTATGTAGTAGGTAATACCTACATATGATACCTACGAGTACCTACCGTTTGTAATAACTAATATTATGAATGCGAAAGTGTGATACCTTTATGATGAACGTGATGATTATGAAGCTTCACAAACTGAAGTATCAGGAATAAGTAGGTACAGCAAGATTCATTTACTTAAAGAAAAAAATAGTCAAAAATACATACCTTAACACAAGCGAACCGTTGAACATAAGCTAGTTCAGAATAGTTAAAGATATTTAACAGGGTGTTTACTTAAACAACTTAACTTATGAGTCACACTCGATTTGTTTGTTAATAGTGTCTATGTCATGTTGATTGTAAAAAAAAGGATGTTAGAGCGGAAATTGTCCATAAAACCACTGATGTTAAAACCTGCAGTAGCGATTATTAATAGATACCTATAATAGATACGTTTAATCATATCAACCACCAAACCGACCAATAAGTAAGAACATAAACGATGGCTAGCTGTTAATCAATAGTCAGCTACTAAATTTCCTTGACAGTAATTAATACTTATACTTACGATTGTAAAAAATTATGCTTATATTGACCACTACTAAGGTGCCCGCGGTGTCACTGGTGTCCCTAGTAGATAAATTTAGTTTTTATTGCTGTCTCGAAAATAGTAACTACTTTTTATCGATAGGTATAATATATTTTATAATGCTAAATTTCTATTTCCGCGCAAAGCCGCGGCTAAAAGCAGTTTTCAATGAATAACTTAACCTTACACGGACAGGGTTTTCAATTGTGAAATTTTTGAAGTATCAATATCACAAACATTTTGGTTTGTTCGAAATTTTAAAAAATGACATCGTTATCACACTTGACGAATTAGGTAATAGTTCATCATACATGCAACTAAAAGTTCTAAAATAGTTTTTACATTTAGTATAACCCTAGTAACTACCACATTTTCTATAAAAAATATAAACTTTGTCGATGTTGTTCTCACTTAAAAATAATACATTAAAAATACTACCATAGACAATACAATAATGTCAAACATCCCATAAAAAAAGTAACAGTCCCGCTTAAATTACGTAAACGTCAAACTTAACTTAGCAAAGATCACAAGGTGCCCACCGATACCCCGCAATCCAGTATTTCGGTCACAATTTATCGTCTTTCCCCCAATGTCAAGGGATTTGTCGCTCATTACAATACCTTCATTAAAATACTTGTATTTGTTAATACGACACTTGAGTGATTTGTTCTCGCGTTTGTTCATCGGATGCTTCGTTTGTTACTTTTAAAAAAGAAGTTTGACATTTCCAACGAAGCGAAGGATAATTGGATGTCGGTAAAATAGGGCGAAACAAACAACGGAATTTTTGTCTGAATGACATTTTTTTACAAAAATACCTAATCCATGCCATCAAAAGTTTAAGTTCAAAGTAATAGACTTTTTATTTGTGCAACTTGTACTTATAGAGACTAATATAGTACTTGTACTAACTTGCAACTAAGTAGTAATTAAGTAAGATCAAAAATCAATACAAACAGGTACTAATAACATCAACATTTTACATCTCTTTAAGCTGAAGTTAAATTTAATGAAATAAAGATAGTTTGAGTTTAAAACATCAATGTAATTTAAAGCGACTTCAAATAAGTAAAAAATAAATAAAATAATTTAAAAGAATATTACGAGGCTATGTAAAAAAGTACTTCATATAATTTATATTTCGTATACCAGAGACGTTTACAATATGTTCTCCGGGATTACTGTTAGGTAAACCTAAGGCAATAACACTTCGTGACGAAACATCGCGAGATTTTAAGATTGGTAAAAACCTTTACATATAATAAAGGTCAACTGAAAATGTAGATCCAGGTCAAAAGTACCTATCTCTACTTTCTTTTTAATATCATCAAATCTCATCATAATTCTACAAAATTCAAAAATACTTTACACAGCTACTTAGGTATATGCAGAGATATTTTAGTCTGGCAGTTAATAAACGCTAAGTACTAATATACGGAATATACCCAGTATAACATATATACATCTAAGATAAAATACGTAGCTCACGTACCTACGTTTTAAACAACAAAACTATATTATTAATATTGCGACATTTCCTTGATACCAATAATTCCCAGTAGTCATTATCAGCTTCGTAACATTAACAGTGCAATATTTGAAATAAAACTGTATACGTATTTAGCACAATGGTTCCATTTGAACGTTAGGAACTTATAAACACCCAATTATATAGTTTTTAAAAATTAAAGTAGGTATTATTAAAGACATAGACAGTGTTATAAAAACACTAGTTATGTGAACACCCAGACACATATTAATGATAAGCAAGTTAATTAGGTACACAAATAAAATAGTTTTAAATTATTTATACAAATACTAATTATCTCATAATCAAATATTATTAAGTACAAATAAATATTCGAATTAGCTTCTTAAAACCTCAAACTTAGGTATTTACAGTTTTTCGTGATTTGTATTTCGATATCTTATAGCAATTTATTTTATTTTTGTTTTTCCCTGTTTGGGATAATTACAGCTAACATTTTAAATGATTAAGACATAATACTAATACATGAACATCAGATGGCCATTTACAAATATCCGCGATTAGAAATACAAGTGTAACATTAAATTGGAAGTAATTAAACAAAGACAAAACCATCACCTGTAGTAATCAAAAAAATTCTTAGCAAAAATGTTTTTAAGTTTAGAAACACCGGTACCATATACCTAAGTCTATTTCATATTAAGATGAAATTTTATTATATTGTCTTCTGACTGTCTATAGTGACTGTGATTGTGTCTTTCATAGATATTAATTGTAATAAATGTTTAAAATATCGTGCCTATCATCTGTAAGGCAAATATAAGAAAGATATACAACAATATCATATAAAAATAAGGATTATTATAAATTGTCGGTCAAGATGTACTATTTACTATTTTCTAAAAAGCTCATCAGTTTGTACATACCTACGAGGCAGCGGCGATATAGAAATGTTAAATTAAAGCCACAAACATCACACAAAATCGTAATAACTTGTTATAAATTTTAAATCTTTAACATAGTCGCAAATTTTTAACTTGATATAACAGTTAATATGCTTGTTTGACATCTATGCAACTGGTTGGGATTATTAATGAGACATTAAACTTAATGCTAAAGACTTCTACTTACCTATCAAAATATTTAATGTCTTGGGTATAAGGAGCTTAGTTTCATAAAAGTAATAATTTTAACTTTGTCTAATAGTGGTTAGGTATTATGAGTGAGTTTTATATTTACATGATAAAGATTCTAATTAAACGACATCGTGCGGTCGTAGGGCCTTTGCCTGCAAATTTGCTTTTCACTGGAACCTACCGCGATGCCTTCTATTGTACTTAGATTGCCAAATTAAAGCCAATTTGATTGCACGGATGGCGTAGTGGTTTAAGCGGTCGCCACGCCGCTTACTACTACGCTGAGTGTTGTGGAGCCGATCCCCATATGGGCCGACACTTTGTGTGATCCACAAATTATTGTTCTGAGTCTGGGTGTTCTTTGTGTCATGTATGTTTGTAAAGTCCCCCGTGACACAGGATATATTCCTAAAGAGGGAGTTGTCTTTTAAGCAATAAAAAATATCGTGGAGTTGCGTCAACTTGCATTAATGAAAAAAGTGTCGGAGATAACGGTATTATCGAAATGACCCCATAAGGTAAGATTAATTCGATTTGATAATAAAAATCATAGGTAATGCATTGTTCAAAAATGTGTTTAAGTATTTTCGTATTGATCAAATAAACAATTAAAAACATATTGCACATATCAAGCCTACTTAATCGCTATGCAGAGTGATGGAGTATCACACGAGCGGTCAAAAGGCAGACAATAATCGACTACTGACCCCTGCAACATACCTACATACAGTTATATATGACATTGTATGTGCACGATACTCTATTGTTAAATTGTTTAATCACACCGCAGCACTGCGTGAACGCGTGTTGTTGACTTTTGCCAGGAAAATTACTCGCGTTCGAATTGACGATAAAGGTCAAAGCGGGCTATGAAATTAAATAAGGTTACTTGCCAATTTTCACTAACATCGACTACATTTTTACACTAAACCCCGCCAAAATAAACTACTTACACAAGAAAGACGCTTCACAAACGACTAAAAAGAAGAGTTCCTTGTTTTTACCTATTTATGTTTAGATGTTCTTTTTGTGAATTTCTCTCTGTTTCATTAGCAACCAGAATTTTGCAATATTTGTCAAATATTTAATACTTAAAGTGAAATAATATATAAAGGATATTCTTTCGTCGTTTCCTCGTTATACCTACTCGTCTATTACCTACCCATCGTTTGGAAAGCAGAAGGAAATAAGGAAAATAGTGCAAAAATGTGGATGCATAGGTATACAAAACGAGTGCCAAACTCTCAAACACACCTGACCAGCTAAGCAAAGAGACACGTTCCAATTCGAAATGTCTTTTCTGGAGTTAATATATAAGTATCTACAGTAATAATTACAATTTCCAACTTTCATACACTTGCAAATTAAATTAAACCTCAAACCAAGTGCACCATCAATACAGTTTCGTGACTCTGGGTGCGAGGGTGAGGCGAAACCAGTGTGGCAAAGGGTGGGGGGGGGGGCTGAGGTGTGTGGGTCCGGCGGCGCACGCGCAGAACAAAGGGCGCGCCGTGAACCGCGACCGTCGCGCTTCGGTACACGCGCCAACACGCCTCGACACACTGCATGTACTGATTTTTTTAATGGAAATTTGTCTGGTTGAGATAAAATATCGATGTGAGATACAAATTCCACACTAACGTTGATTGATGTAAGCTGTTTCTGATGTCTCGGGATCCTTTTGATTGAGGACTGTTTATAAGTAGACGGTAAACTATTATTTGGGAACAAAATCGTGTGAAACCTTTTTTTTTAGAAAGAAAATAAACGTTCTCATATTATGTACTCGAAAAGTTGCCATGAATAAAAAAAAACTTTTATTAAAATGTATGTTTTGTAAATGTGAATGCGTTTCATCACGAGACTGATCTATGACAAATACTTATTCAATTTTTTTGACATGGTCCGCAGTCGCAAATAATAACTAATATTAAGCATATATTTGCTATTTCCACTTCGATCGAACTATGCACTGTTTCCAATAAAATGCACACGTTTTAAACTGAGCATAATTAGTTAAAGAAATAAAGCACTAAAGTTAATTCCTTCTGTTTGTTACAGGCGGCTACACGACAGGCGGTCCTCGCGAGACGAATGCCTACGGCTACAGCGAAGCGAGCGGGGGCACGGCGCCCGCAGCGGCTTCACCCCTAGACGAGTATTATCCCCCGGAGTACCCGTCGGCACCACCTGCGCCAGCGCCCGCCACGCAACCCTACCTCGACGATTACTACCATCACGCCCACGCACACACGCAGCCGCTACTTTCGCACGAGCCCAAGTATCAACCACATGCCTATACCAAGCCTTATCCCAGAGGTAAGCCCAATTTTCTGCGTTCATAATTGTAGATCTTTTGTGACCATACTTTTACTTCAATATATACCTCTATAACCTCGCTCATCTGTCTGTCGTCTGATCCCAAACTAGTCAGAACCTGTATTATGGCAACCTGACTTCTGATAAAGCTACTTTTATATCTCTAAATACGTATACTTATATATTATAAATAAAAATACACCCAGACACAGAACAAATGACCAAATCAAACCCACGACCTCTGGCTTAACAGTTAGTGTCACTAACCATTAAACCAACAGGCAACAACTCAACACTTATCACAACATAACTAAAAACGTAATCAAATAAATTATCTATAACAGATCCAAGCTGGTTATCAAATCACATAATTACAAACATTAACAATGTATTCCATAAGATTTCAGTAGATCACAGTCTTTGGTCACTCGTCTTTAATTAACCACGGTGTACGGTTTCAGCCACACTCGTTAACAGAATTGAGCCTTTCATGTGGTTATTAATTCAGGCCGGATCACGTTTCTGACACAGTTTTACATATCTACACTGGGATACTTAGTCTAATTGGTGTTGTACCAACTTTATTTTTAGATATCATTATTTGATTTAATAGAGATCAAAGGATTTTAGGACTTCCAAATAAGAATAGCGCTTACCTACTTGTAGTCAGTACATATAAGGTAAAGATTACTTCTTATTTAATTTTTATAAAATTCGAGGTAATAACACTTACATACTTTATAATACTTTATGCATTGCCTTACCGTTTCTCCGATCATCACGAAATTGTGCATACCTACATGTTATCAGGGATATAAAATAGGGTAAAGGACGTGCCTTTAATTCAGAAAAATATTGTTTCGGAGGGATGGATAAATTAGTCATAGTCATAGTCATTTGTAAGTCCTATTATCGAATTAAGAATGAGTCGACGTCAGCTACAAAGGTATTTGATAGATTTGTTGAACATATCATTAGAAAAATTAAGAAGCTAGGTATTTTAAAGAATAATAGATATACTGTACGAATGTATACATTGTATACAGAAAAAAAATATAATTGATTAAAAAATGTTACAAAAAAAAACTGTTATTTAATTAATAGTACTTGTTTTTATAAAGTAATTATACTTATCATTTATTCCTTTTGCCTAGGCGGTGGCGGTCGCTACAGCGGCGAAGGTTACGGAGAGAGTTACGTGCAGGACTATGGCAGCGCGTGCGGCACAGAATGGACCGAATGGCCTGCCGAGCAGCATGCACTCATACCGCAGGACAAACTCGCCTACCCCGCCTCCGGCCCTTGCTTCACCGGTGTGTATCCACGCATTTTACTATTGTAAGCCAATGGATATGAGACGACTATTGAAGTCCAAAAAACTAAGTCTAACTAACTAAGACTAATGAGTTAAATTTTATTAAATGTGTCAAACTACGCAGAACAACAACACTGCAGAGAGAAGGAAAACTTGACACAAACCCTATACCAACCCGTCTGGCCAGCGTGGTATAGTAGGCCGAAACCTCCTTTCTAAGGAGAGGCTTATGTCCAGCAGTGGACTATTAAAGGCTGTTGATGATGATTGATGAAATGTGTCAATGTGAGTTTTTAAAATGTTTGACTCCTTTGGCTATCCATATCCTATTTTTTAAAGTTATGTTATGTACCTACTATATTCTGAGCCCATGGACACCTGCTACTTAAGAGTCACCAGTGTATTGCCACCCTTTCAGGCCCTTCCCCCCAGAATCATTGAAAAGGGGGAGTTTGGGCTCCGGTGACCTCTCTCACTCGGTGGCAACGAAAGAACTGCTTAAGCAGGTTTTCTGTGAGGCCGCGGTATCACTCCTGTCGAGCCCGGCCCATACGTGCCAAAGCAAAGCTCTCCTACGACTAACTCGTCTTGTTAGTTGTGTTTTACGCATAAATAATTTGAAGTTGTTTTGTTTTTACTTGTAACTAAAATTGTTTTATCTCAAAGGCATAGAGCATGGGCATTATTAGGTAAAGATCTTCCTTCTGTTGAGTTTTATTTAAATATTTGTGACACATAAAGAGATTATATTCGATTCAAATATTACTTAGGCCGTATTATACAACCAGTTTGTAAAACCAATAAAGCTCTTGAGCGTAGGTTTATAAGGCGAAAACTAACCCCAAGCGTTTCTTGAGTTTCGAGTATCATTTTGTAATACGACCCTTAGATTTATTTGTTGGTGATACCTACTTAATTACATTCTGTACCCCTATTTAACCATTTCTAACCACCCAAAAAACTCATACTAAGTATGATATTCAATTGCTTGACTTTAACTATGAGAAAACACGTATGGTCCGTTCAAATTACCTAGTCAGCTGCCTCGCGATAGGCGGGAGAGAACTGGTTCTTTCCCGCCTATCGCGTGATGTAGGTACCTATCTAGTTCATTTAGTTAGGTGGATTTCTAGTACTTAATACCTCCTACGTATTTTTTTTTAATATACCTAAATACATTTTCTCTTATTTAGAATTAATGCCGTGTGTCTTCCTCATTACTGTTGTTTTAGGTGGTAGATTTAAATGCTAAAAAATGCACTAGATTGCAGTATACAATCGAAATTTTAAAATGTTAGTTTGAGTTTCGGTTTACGCTGAAACTGAAACAAGGGCCGGAAATTCGTTTTCGGTTTTGGTTGAAATACCTGTCTCGGTCGGACACTACTCGACACCTAATTATTGTGTTAACTTGGGATGCTTTGCTTCAGGATCTAACTGATAAATGTTGTTATTTTAGCATTTTTTACAAAATCTATGCTGATTCGTTGCCATATTAAACTGAGCTCTTTTTTATAAAACTCAGCTACTTCGTTTTTGAAGATTTAATTTAAAACAAGTTACAATTTATAAGAAATTTGTCGAGGGGCCAAAAGTGCACTAAAGGAGAAACTTTATGTTTATTATGCACAAGCAAAATAGACCTTTACTTAGCACGTTAATTCCAGCTAAAATTAAGATATAACGAACCGTTATGTAGTATAAACAATTAGTCGTATATCGTAAAGCAACTGTGTGCTACGTTTTCAGGCTCAGGCCCTATCCAACTGTGGCAGTTCCTGCTAGAGCTGCTCACCGACAAAAGCTGCCAGGGTTTCATCTCTTGGACCGGCGATGGCTGGGAGTTCAAGCTTACCGATCCGGATGAGGTATTTAATAAAATATATTATATTATAGTTCTCTGATTAAAAACCTGTATAACCATAAAAATCTGTACCCTTAGTAGTCCTGAGGTTATAAAAGAGGTATACATACTATAGAGTGTAGACGCAAGGAGAACCATCATCTCATATGGTTGGCAAGTATGCTATGGTTGAAAAAGTGTTCAGCTGTATACTGAAAATAGAGGTCGCTGGCGTACGAAAAACTACGATATGAACATAGGTGTTGTAGACGGAGTGAAGTGTACCGAGTTAAAATATTATAATACTTTTAAGTCTTGCTATTATACTTAAAACTCATTGACTATTTTCGCTGTCTAGTACACAGCGTCTAATATTATTTAAGCCAATATAAATTTATCCCAGGCTACCGCAGCACCACTTTTATACACAGAGATGGTTCTCCTCTTTCCCTCCATAACATATGTATTAACATACCTACACTTTAAAACATATTATATAAACCCGTAAAAATAAATTCTTAGTATATAGACAAACTATTATATGTATATTTTTACTATCAAAAGTAGCTACCGATATTCCAAATTGAATACCAAATAAATCTTAATTAGGAAATTTAATAAGAAATTTTATCAAACATAAGAAAGCTTAATTTATATTTCATGTGTGTTGTAGTTTAGACAAATAATTGCAAATTACAAAAATGTTAAAAGACGCTTAAAACGTTTTCATTATGAATTTCATACTATTACACTAGCGATGCGTAACTTGAAGAATATCAATGACAGACATAAAATGTTTATGTACAGGTTGCTAGACGCTGGGGCATTCGCAAGAATAAGCCGAAGATGAATTATGAGAAGCTTTCCCGTGGACTTCGCTACTATTACGACAAAAATATCATCCACAAGACCGCTGGCAAGCGTTACGTCTACCGCTTCGTTTGCGACCTCCAGAGCCTTCTAGGGTAACTATTTAAACACCAACCTTAAAACATTAAATAATAAGTAAAACAAATTTAGCAAATATTTCATTTTTTTTGTAAATTACCGTTTAGTTTGTGAAAATTGAAATAAAAATAAAAGTTATCTGCTGCAAAATAGTTCTTCAGCGCTCTTATTTTTACTACACTTATATTTAATTACAGATTTGTTATAAATCAATAGTAGTTACCCTTTTTAAATCTCAACTTCTATTACAAATATCATCTAAATTTGTAAGTTTAGGCTATATATTTTTCCACTCTTGCTTCTTTAGTGGAAAATATCTGTTACTTATCGCCATCAAAATGTAATTTTCCGTTGGCAATTGTTTATTAGTTTTGCCTTGTATGACGAGGTATAGAAGTATTAACTGAAACTCACTGGAGTTGAACACGAGTCGATTCTGAGTTCCAAACTGGTCAGTTCTGAATTTCAGGTTGTCAGAAATGAATGATTTGATTTTTTTTTTTATTCAGACTTGATTACACACAAATACCATAATTTTACACACACGTAGTCACATCTCAAGTCAAGCGACTTTGATACAAGAAATCAAAATGTATGTTTTCTACACGACACATTGTATTTCTAATTTTTTTAATGCGGCAAAAGTTGGAAGTGTTGTACTATTAAAATTGTTGTATGTATCTGCCTGTTATACGTCCTACCTTTTAAGAAATAAATATGATTACTACCTTATTAATGTCTTTCTGTTCCAATTGAAGTCACCTAGTTCAATCCATGGTTGTATACTTACGTATCATTAGCCTTTATTTACAAAAGATAGGTCAGACGAATAAGTGCGTATAATTTGAATCGCTCGCCATTCAGTGACAGTTCAGTAACAGACACAGTAACGACTAAGTAAATATATAGATAATTTTATTAATTAACATGTGTCATTTGCAGAATATCACCAGAGCAACTCCACGCAATGTACGAACCGAAAATGGAGAAGAAGGATGAGGACTGAGCACTTGCACAAGCGCTGGTCGCGCATTGCGACTTCATAATTCCCCCTTCGCAATCCCCAGCTCACAAACAAGTTAACTACACAACTCTTTAATAAAAATCATCGTATCTTATGTACATACAAGGAATATCTAGCATCTTTTAATTCTAGCCCCGACCTATGTGTGTATCGAAGATCGTTAACATTATCATGATTTAATATACAATTTAAGAATTTCATAAAATTAAAATGGATTTGATCTCATGAAGCCACCAGTGGAATAAATTACCTAACAACTAATAAAGGCTCACTATCGAGAACACATGTATTTCTTCACACTATGTTTTACATTCATATTAAATATCCATTCAACCAATGGTGCCTTATAGAAACATGTTAAATCATTTTTGGTTCTCTTGCTTTCGTATAATAATAACAATCGTGCAAATAGCACGGTAAGCACCTAAAGTTCCTGAACACATACAACAAAAACACCTTTGAATAAATGAATTACAAAACAGTGTATTTCGATATTTGTTAATTTCCTAACGACAAGAGTTTTTTAATGTTGAAAGGACCGTTGAAACGAAAGTTTTGTGCTCAGTTTATTTATAGGTAATGTGTTCAGCGCCTTTCTTTGCAGGCCACGTGTACTCGGCGCAGTATTACGGAGCACTAAATCAACAATTTCTACCATGTGATAGCTTTCACTAAAAATATTTCAAGTCAAATTAACTTTATTCATTGATCACAATTGAACAGATATCAGCAAGATAATCATAATTTAGTGCTAAAATAGTAAAATTTTACTATAATTTTAATGATAACTGTAAATATAAGTTAATTTTGTTACTTTATAAAATAATTAGGTATTATATTATAGTAGATATTAAGTGTTGTATGTTTAATTCGCAAATTGTTGCAATATGCGATTAAATTAATGGTTAGTCAGAAAGAGGACGGACATAAAATGACTTTTTATTCAGAGATTTTAGTCCAAAGATTACTAAATCTAAATTCCCACCAATTGGTAAGGATATGACAAAATAACCAAAGGGACTTCTCACGTCTCCAGTTTCGATATAATTTTATTATGATATTTACCTTTTCTATAGACCTCTGTTGTCCCGAATATTTCAATGCATTGCAATTCGTCCATCAAACTAGACATACAGAAACTCCAACGTACGTACGTAAAAATGAAATATTTTATGCAATTGGAAATGCGAACACAACGCCGGGTGTCGTCAACTTGTCGCTGATCTCGTGGTAAGGGATTGTAATGTCTTACTAGTTATGAAATTAAATTAGTTGTATTATTTTCAATTTTTATAGCTCCTAGCGTACACCGAAGATATGTCGATAAGTTTTATTTTGTAAAATATCTCTCCTCCATCAATATGATACGTTTTTTCGTTTCGTGCAATTCAGTTGTAGGGTAGGATTTGTGAGTTTTTTAATCTTGGTACTCAAGACGGTGCTGTTTCGCTCGATTTTAAATGTCCGTTGTGAAAAAAAAAATGTCTTCCCCGTGTTATCAAATAAATAGGTCTGACTCCGATGTACGAGTATGTAGGCTCCTTGACTGTTTACAATTAACTGTAGTAAACACTAATGCGGATTATTTTTATATTTCGCGCCTGTATTATTATAGATTAATCTTTACAAGTTTTTACATGTAAGCGACGCCATTACAATGTGAGACCTATTTGTAGTTACGGCCAAATTTTTGAATGTATAAATGTCGTTGTATGTATTGATGGAAGATATAAATTTAAATATATATATTTACGAAATTACAAATTGTTTTTCTGTTACTATTAACTCTGTTGTTCCTATCCTTCTTCGGTGGTTACCTTCTTTCATAATACTGAAACTGATATTTTTATCAAAATCACACAAGTGTTAATCATACAAGTCTTTAACAGTCATTCTATTGTCGGAACTTTGGACCTATTCAAAACATACGTCTACAAGCAGAGAAACTAAAGGTTAAAAATAAGATTAAATAAAATATAATTTACTAATTTCATATTTTCTTAAAATCTGCCGATTTGCAAGATATTAAATAGTAAACCAAACTTTTCTTTAATTTTATACAATATGATACATTTTCGGAGACTCCGAATTTCCGAAACCCACCGCATACTAAATTCCATGAAAATCGTTGGAGCCGGTGCCGAGATTTAGATTATATATATTTATATATATATATATACACACACAAGAATTGCTCGTTTAAAGGTATTAGTTAAAAAAAAAAAAAATAATAATAATAGCTGTCTAGTAGGTACCCATAGTACAAGCTCTGCTTAGTTTGGGACTTAGATGGCGTTGTGTGAATGTGGTAAAAAAATGCATATGTATTTAGAAATATAAAAGTATGTTTATCAGCAGTCTGGTTACCATAGCACAGGCTCTGCCATGTTTGGGATCAGAAAGCCGTGTGTGAGATGTGTGAAGTTGTTATTGTCGAAAACTTAAAACCGTGTACCTTCGCGGGAATGAGCAAAACATGGTGAACGCGAACATCGATGATTAAATATTATTTACAAGAAATACAACTTAATGGTATGTCCCATTACGATTTCATTACATTTAGGCCCGTATTTTAAAAGACATCTTAAGTATCGATTAAACTCTGATTGCCTGAAACTAGTTTTAAGTGCAAATCAAAACTTCAGAATCGATCTTATAATAGAACGTGTTTTAAGTTTTACTCAGTTAAACCTAGGTTCAAGAACTGATTTGAACTTACAGTCTGTTCTCAATTACGTTTCCGCATGATTGACATTATTATTCCGTATTAAACAGCTAATTATTTAAAAAATAATTTACTTTTACAAACATAATTTCTGTTAATTTGTGAATAGTATACTATTGGCTAGTGTAGCAATATTAATATATTAACAAGCTTGTTGTTCGTCCAAAATTAAAAATAGCAATATTAAAATAAAAGTGATTCCACGACGTTCAAGTTATTTATCAACACTCGTCATGTTGAAATGTCAAACAATGTTTTGATTGTTATATTTCTAGAATAATATTATAGTTTTAACATAAACTAAAAGATTGTGGTGATTTTAAGTTAAACTAGTATTGTGTGCGTAAAATGTGAATTTCATATCAATTAAAGTAAATTAAAGTGAATTGATTATAATAATAATAATAATCATTTTATTGGAGTAACCATGAGTCATTGCTTGTTAGTAATACATAAAACTTATCCTATGTTAGTAGTGACAATTTACAGTATTAATATTTTTATTTATGCACTCCATGAGAGACGGCGCTGCAGTGACCAATGTACCTGCAATCTAACCTCTCTGTGATCATGGCTAGTATGCTGTTAGAGCTAGCCCGCACCCTGCGCACCAAAGATGCACACCGTTTTCGCATAATAGTGTGAAAGCAGTCCACTCGCGCCTCTGCGAACATCCCGGACGCACTACAGAAGCGGGGTAGCCCCAACAGCACCCTAAACGCATTGTTGTATTGGATACGGAGGGAGTTGTATGCTTTTCGAGTATATGTAGCCCACAGGCTGCACGTATAGAAAGACGTGCAGTAAGCTCTGAAGAGTGTGATCTTAACATTATTCGATTCGATTCGATTATTATAATATGACAAGTAAATCTTTTGTAAATAAAGTAAAGTAAATCTTTCGTAATCATTCAGTAAAAAATCATCGTAAAACATATTAATTTCCCCTAAAATGCCCTAGTAATCACCGCTTGGGACTAGTTTCGGCTTGTCTCGCGTAAACAAAAATCACAGCTGTCAAAATCTATACCTGACCAAAGATTACAATATGAGCATCGTTCTAAGATTAGCTATCACTCACTTGAGTATGGATCGGAAAATCTCGTTTTCAGTGACGTTCAATAATAAATTCTCTACTTAAAATTCGTTTTAAGACTAGATTCACGACTGAGACACCTTTTAAAATACGGGCCTTAGTCTTCAACAGCAGAACAATTTTTTGCAAGACTTGTCTCTACTGCAGAATTGCTGATACAACCACAGGGCAATAATTAAAGGCAATTATATTTTCTGTCACCAAAGCATAGATTTGTTACTAAACTGCAACACTGTTGTCCGGTCAATGGCACTGTATAGGGCACGCCTCTGGCGCCCTCAGAGAATATTGGTGGTTAGAGCCATACGCGGCTACCGCACCGTTTCGACGGAGGCGGCGTGCGCTTTGGCACTCGCAGAAGTATATCGGCGGACGGCTGAGTTCCGGGCGGATGGTGGCAGTCGGTCCCCGCTAGAAGAGATACGCGAGTGGCGTGAGGCCGCTCGCCGAGCCACGCAGAGTGGCAAACCGTGTAGTTTTAGTCGGTCCGATTCCGACACAAACCCTGCTGCAAACCCGGGTAGGGCGACGGCCCGAGGGGGATCCACACATTAAAAAAAACACTTTCGGATACCATATCAATAAAACACGCACTTAAAATGACTTGTTTATTCTTGTACGATCGCTAATCTGATGTTTGGTTTCACTAATATAGTAATTAATACTATTAGAGGAAATTTTAAAAATTCTAATGGCCTTAGTCAGAACATTACACACTGATAAGAATTAGTAGAATAATCTATAATTAGTAGGTAACATATGTTGTTCAACTAGTGGTTCTCTACAGTATTTCCGCCTTTTTTATTGGTAACCCATGTTTTAATAATTTCTATAGATCAGTATCCACTTAAGGTAAAAAGAAACGACGGATTAATAACATCTAGCAAATCAGCGAGCACTTGCCCGGGCTGCCTGCATGATTTAGCATTGCAGACTACAGCATTTAATGTGTTTATGACAAACAATGCTTTAGTTCTCTCTACTAAATAGTCTACAATTAACGAAATTAATAAATTATTACGCTGGTTTAGCAACTTTATCGCTGATATGTTGATTTTTGCATAACCTTACAGACAAAAACACAATTTTAAGGACAAAAACGATTTAGCAAGTTTTCTGACTAGGTACTTTTGGATTAGACTTTTTGTATTGAGCCTAGCGTCTCGGATTTAAAAGAGTTGGCAACACTAATTAATCGCCAGCTGTCAAAATGTTGTGCTAAGATCGAGGTTATAGTACAAGAGAATTGTGATTAATTTAAAAGAAATAATAACTAATAAATAACAACGAAAATGCGCTTAACACAAGTTTTAAACCGACATCATATCGGTTTTATGTTTAAAAAGCATTGGTTAATTCAAGGTAAACGTGTACCCATTGATACAGGCATTGAGGAAAAATTAAAAGCTCAAGGTATCCAAGTAGAAGATGCTCTAGAATTTATTAAGGAGAAACCTAAACAAGAAAAGTAAGAATGTGTATAAATATGCAAAAAGTGCTACTAACTATAGTTTGGTTAAAACTAATTCTAAAGAAAATATTTATTAATTTTACAGAGTTGAAATTGTTGGGCCTTATGAACCGTCTATTCCATTAGATGAAAACCATCCAGATTACAAACAACGCCCATGTTACACATTAAAAAACACGAATGTTCTTCTCCAAGGTATCTCACAAGCTCAGGTTCTAACAAAAACAATAATAGCTGATAATAGATTGCCTCCAAAAATAGAAGAGCTGGCAGAAGTGGCGGCACCTGCTGCAATTCACGAGAATATAAAGAAAGCAATACTTTCTGCAAATGTGTTTGATCCAGAACAAAAAAAGCTGCCAAAAATCAAAGATCCAGTAAGACCTGCATACAACTTTCCAAGAGTACTTGGCATCAGTGACAGGAGGAGAAAGTATGATTTTTAAATTAAATATTTGATAAATTGCCTACCTGCTTCTAACCTTAATTGTGGTAAAACAATTTAGACATTAAATTACTGTATAGTTAAGAGAAAATTATTTAAATTGATAAAAGACACTTAGGTTAAAAAATACTAGTAGCAAAATAATAGGCTGGATTTCAAATATAATTTAGATATTACTTTTTCTTCTATTGTGTGTATAAACTAAACAGTAATTACTATCAGATGAGATATTTCTTTAAAGCAACTTGAGTCCTTAACTCAATATGAAGGATGTCTAATTGTGTTTAATAATAATAATTTAATATTGATATGTTGACAGTGAAATTCTTACAAATAAATTACTGCAGCTTGTTGAGAAGAGCAGTGATACTGAGGTGACACAATCCAGATATGTGGTGAATGATGTAGAATGCCACTCAGTGTTTGATAAAGAAGATGACCTCATTCAGTTTCAAGAGATTTCTAATATACTAGTGACTAGCAGCAAGCCTGTAAAACATGATACAGAAAAGGATGTAACATTTAATGACATTCCAAACCTGTATCCTATCAAATACACTATCACATTACCAAAGGAGCACTTCTACAGTGAGTCAAGCAAATACCGTAAGTATCAACTTTGTAGTAGTACCTTATACCTAGCAACATTTTGAGGACCACATTATGTTATAATATAATTCCATGTTAACTCCTATCCAATAAATCTTGGTGTCTACTTATGTATTTCAAAAGTCTAATAAAAACTAGTGTCCCACCAAAACAGGTTTTTCAGCCGAAACCAAACTTTCGGCCCTTGTATCAGTTTCGACCGAAACCAAAACTCAAACTTTGATTTTAAAATTTCGATTGTATACTAAAACCTAGTAAATTGTTTAGCCATTTGTTTGCTCATATTTACCTACTCACTACCTAAAACCACTGTAATACATTCTAAGAGAAAATGTATTGAGGTAGGTAGATAAAAAGAAATATGTATGTAGATACTAAGTAGTAGAAATTCACCTGTCTAAATGAACTAGATAGGTACCTCACGCGATAGGCGGGAAAGAACGGGCGAGACAGCTGACTAGGTAATTTGAACAGACTACATTTTCTCATGTAAGCAACTGAAGATCACACATAGTATAAGTTTTTTAGGTGGTTAAAAATGTTAAAATAGGGGTAGAGAATGTAATTCAACAACATACCATACCTCAGCACATATGGGCCAGGCTCGACTGGAATGACACCATGGCTTCACAGGAACTCTCTTAAGTCTGTGTTAAGCAGTTCCATCGTTGGTTTTCCCCTAGTGAGAGAGGTTACCGGAGCCCAAACCTTCCCCTTTCACCTTATTCTGAGGGGAGGGACTGCAAGAGCAGCAATGCACTGGTGACTGTTAAGTTGCAGGTGTTCATGGGTGGCGGTAGACACTTACCTTAATTCGTCTGCTTGCTTGCCCCGCGAACTTAACCGAACTACGTACGACACAGATTCGGTGCGGCTGAAAGTTTCGGCCAATTTTGGTGAAACCGAAACTCGAACCAAAACTAGATTTTTTGGCTAAAACTTGCCGAAACCGAACCTAAGGTCGGTCACTAGTGTAGAGAGAATTAACTAATTTACGTAAATATTTTAGTGTTCCAAGTTATCCATCCAATAATGCCAATCATAGTATATAGGACTATTAAGTTTTTTATAATATTAACAATTAATAAAAAAAAAACAAATAATTTTCAGCATTCCGTCCTACTGTGAATGTAAGACATCCACACACAACTTGGTTGCATTATAATCACACTGAAGTTAACAACAACTATGAAACTCCAGTGACTCAAGAACAAATCCTTGGCAGATCACTTACACATGCGTTTACAGTTGCCAGTGCTTATGCCAAGCAGCTGCATGGGGTAAGTAATAAGTTTGGTTCTGTACTCATTTTTCAGGCTGGTATTGCTTCCAACTAAAATAAATAAGGTAATAAAATTCAAACTGTAGAAGTTACTTAAAGATATATAGAAGGTAATACACTATTATATCAACACAATGATATTGTCTGAAGGTAAATCTTCAAGACTGACCATATATGAACATGAGGTTTTGCTACTAGCTGCTGTATATTATTGTATTGTTTTTATAGAGTTGTATATTATGGCTGCGGGCTAGCTCTTACAGCATACTAGCCATGATTGCAGATTGCAGGTCACTGCAGCAACATCTCTCATGGAGTGCATAAATGAATTATTGTAAATTGTCTCTACTAACATAGGATAAGTTTTATGTACTACTAACACGCAATGAGTCATGGTAACTCTAATAAAAATGATTATTATTAGCCAGCTCTCTATCTAAAAGCCATTTATGCAAAAAATGTGTTTATTGATAAAAAACTGATACGGCTACTGAGAAGAGAAATCTTAATGATAGCAACCAAGTTTAAGCAGATACGATTACGTTTTTTCTACAAATGCCACAAGATCTGTTTAACGTTTAACAGCTTAAAATGTATAACGCAAAATGTTAAAAAAGGTAAAGTAAAATAACAAATCGTTGGTTTAAGTCAGTTTTGTTAGTATTTTAACTTTTGAAATAAGATCTGAAACATTATTACTAATGCTCACCAAAACAGTTGGTAAAAAATGTTTATCTGTTACAGGAAGATGTAAAGGACCTACCAGAACCTGTATATATTAATTGCATACAAACAGATGGGCGGCAGTATCACTTTGGAGTCCTTGAGCTAAATACACTAAATGTAGATGGTACAGAAGGCACCAAGAATGTGTGGTACAGCAAAAATAATCTACAATTATATGAATCTAGTTGTTACTTTGGTGGTATGCCTGCATTAGAAAATTATAACAACAAAGTTTATGGATATATTAATGCTTTATACAACTGTTAGTCATCGAGTTTTTAGTATTTGTTTAGTTTATTAAATTATCATCATTGAGAAATTGTGTTTTTTTATTTTCTTTTACTGTTACCGTATGTTTACTTGACCTGTTTCCTTTATCTCTTACCTTGGTTTCTAAAATTCGGCAATTTAGAGGTACGGTAAGATTATAATTATACCTATGAATCACCACCATTTAACAAACAGAAAGGCAGACTCTTTGCTGTGACATAGCCAACATTAGAAAGATCAACAGTAAAAAACGAGCAATGAAAATTCTATTCAATTCATATAACAAATAGCCGCCATTTAGGCATTATTATTTATTATAGCAGGTATAATAAGTTGTCCCTAGTAAAAGCACAAAACAATCAAAACGAAAAACTGGATTGTGGAATAGTACAGGCACAGCATGGTTACACGAGACTTTGTAGAAAGATAAACTGTTATGAAGTTTGTTTTCATTGTTAAGAGAGATCTTTAACTTCATTGATTTTCTTACCTTTACTTTCAAGTTGTAAATAATTATTTTGTTAAACCAAGTTGTAGAGGAAAGAATATAGAAGCCTTTTCATAAAGGGCAAATGCCCTTGGCCATTTATTAATCCTATGAAACCATTTTCAAAGTTGAACAAACAGAAATATATAATAAGCGGACATATTTTTCTTACACAATAAAAACCTTAAGAGTACATAAATTACATTAACCGTAAGAAAATTAGGGGCCTGGTTTCTTGGAGATCTCTAATTAAAAACTGTTGCACAGGAGTCAATTTATAAATACCTAGTAGGTACAGGTACCTGTAACTTGGGACTTCTAATCTATATACACATTTATGTGAGTAACAATTGTCACAATATGTATGTCCGAACGTATTCAGAACACAAATGATCATGATAGAAGTAGCACTAGATACTTAAAACTTATAATAATGTCGGAGCACCACTTGAGAAAGACTTTTCTAGTTTGGCTGATTTCTTAAACGTTTTTATTAACTTCAATTGTAATTAACTATGTATACAATATTTACGAAGTTAATTTAAACCTACTTCTAATATTGTCGTTAAGTAATGAAACTGTATAATAATGTAGTTAAGATTCTATGAATATTGTATGTGGTTTAAAAATAATTAACAACATCGATGTATCTACTCAAACTTATAAAAAAAATCACACGGCTAAACGGATGTCAGTGTTGTTTTTTTAATAAAGTAAATAATAAATAAAATTATATTATGAATCCCAAGGATTGATAATATAATGTCAATTTCTTCAGATTTATTCCCTTCGAAATTAGATGATGAAATCACATAGCATTTTACTCTTTATGGACATAATGTTTCTGTACATGTGACCGATATCCTCCTAAACGGCTTTAACGATTTCTCGTTTTGATGTTTCTAGATGAACCTTGGAGCAGATATGTGACGCTACAAACGGGTTGTTGGATGGACGTAATATAAAATATGTTTTGTATTCTTTTGACCTAAATGGAACTGTTATTTTTCTTCAATTTCAATGTACATATTTTTTTCATGGTCAAAACAAATTATGACATGCAACAAAAAAATGCTACATTAGCGCTATCTGTCTGGTTCGGTAGCTAAATAAGAAATTCTGTTTCTATGATTTACCAGCTCACTAGGTCACCATTTATCTTACGGAATGTTTAAGAAAGCAAAGTATGGTTGTATGTATTCATGTGTATATCCCATTATATTTACAAGAACATAAATACATTTATTTCAGATAAGAATAGATAATGCTTACACATACCGAAACACTTTGTACATTAAATAATAGTACATTAGGAAATCGAAACAAAAAGTATACAACAAGCTCATTTGTCCATCGCGAATTTTTGAAGCCGACGTCTTCTTAGCTCATCGGCATCGGCGTCAGTCTTGTCTCTGCAATAAAATAAATAATATAATAATAAATATACACACAGTTTCGTAAAAGTACATAGACATTTTAGGTTATTTAAATTTTCAGTTCAAACACTTGTTTTTTAATATAAAGTCTAGAGAGAAAAACTGACACAAACCTAAATATTACACTTATATAAAGAGAATTCAAGTTAAAGAAAAATCGATGTCACTTTAAAAAAATAATATGTTTGATGCACCAAACTTCGCTGAACATAAAACATTATTGTGCTATAAATATGTATTTAAGAACTCCTACTGATTCATATCAAATATATGACAAAAATTCACCTATTAGAATCTATAGAAGTAGGTGTATCCGTCTGTGGCATTTGGGAGCTGCTTCCGTCTAAAACGGACGGTGCGAACGTCTTGCTGGTGGATGGTGTCGGCGAGGGTGACTTATAGCTCGATGTGGTTGGCACCACATCTGGCTCTGACTTTACCACGGGTTCTTCAGGTTCTCTTCGAGTCTCTTCTATTTGACTGCAAAAAGAAATACGCAGTACAGAATATATATTCATATTGGATTACAGAGGGTTTAATCAGGCCTTGTTAACTTCCAATATAATGGATATAATCCGTCAGTGATACGATGTGTTGAACTTTTATCGCAAATTACTTAAACAAATTACTAAAATAATAACGAAGTAAATATATATGTTACTTTAAAACTTATAATCAAAAAAGTTATGAAAAAACTGCAAATAATCCTGTTAATTCCACTAAATAGGGTCTCACGTACAAAGCAGCCAAAACATATGCACGTAAACAAACTTGAATACATTTTGTATTAAAAAAATATATAGTATATGCAAGCACATTACCAGTAAGTAACCATATTGTTGAAAAACATTTTGAATCTTATGCAGTTGAAGTATGTACTTGATTGATTCTGATTGCAGTGTATAATAAATTGGGTTTAAACTAATTTTGAAATGTATTTGCATAAATTAAATGTTTTTGAGTTATAATTCACTGAAACAATGAATAGATACTACTTCCAAAGTCAAGTCACTTGTTCAAAACATTTTGGTTGTACCCCTTTTTATGTCTGCCCATACTTACTGTCGAAATATAAATTAATAAATTGTTACAAGTTTGAAAGTAAATAAAGGTTCCATTTGTCAACATAATATGTTAAAGGATTATATAATGAAATTATATGTATTTGGATTATATGTCGAAATTAGTGCATATTCATCCTAATGTCGTCGAAAGTACATAAATATAATAAAATCGTCAGAATCGGGTGATAGAAATAACTTACGTTTCTGTCTGAGTAGAGACGGTAGTGCTGTTTTGCGGTAAGTTGGCCACCACCGTCGAGTACTGCTGCATTAGAAGCACAGACGCATCCAGCATCGCTTGGATTTCTCGCAGCAACTGTAAAACGTAAACTTATACTGTTTAAAAAAATCACAGAACGACGACTTATTTCAGAGATTATTTTTGCCCTTTAAAGTGTGTCCTACTTAATTCAAATAAATACCGCGCACTTATGACGCTTGTTAGTAAAACTATTAATATTATTATTTAAAAGCAAAATGTTGTGTGAAAGGCGCGTGTGATTTAATATTAATAATGGTAAACGGTCCTATAATAAATCGGACTACATATACAGTTAGTTAAGAGTCATCATCATCATCATCAACAGCCTTTACTAGTCCACTGCTGGACATAGGCCTCTCCTTAGTTAAGAGTGGCCATATTGTTATTTTTTTAATGTGGGTAAAGTTCATCCACTACTCTACTACTACACAAAATATTAAAACAATATACTTTGTTTATTTTGCATCGGTTTACGTCAAGGTCACAAGTTTACCTTTCCATTTTGTGTATAAATATAATACCTGAAGGCGAGCTTCAATATTTCTACGCTCATTTCCTTCCATGCGTTGAAGTTCAGCAGTAGTCAGGTTAGCGAGGGAGGCGGGGCGCGGTGGAGGCGGTGGTGGTATTCCCCACGCCATCATGGCTATAAATATACAATAGAATATATAATTATGTGCAAAAATCTCATATTAAGGTTTCACACATGTTACACTATTACTAGTGACAGTACATATATCCGTTTCTGTATTAGATTATGAGATTTGTATGTGTCCGTCCACGCGTGTCCCCTTTCTGGTGGATCTTGATTTCTTGGATTATTAGACTGTTTCGCAACATGGTACATAGTACTTTTGAAATTTTTAGTTCTTTAACAGAGATTTATTCATATCACATATGAACCCTGTCTGAAAAGCTACAGCAGAGGTTTCAATTCACAATTCGAATCAATAATAAATTAGGTAGAACTAGTTACGTGGGGGCGGCGGCATGTTGGGGAAGGGCGGCGGCACGGGGCCGGCTGCGGGCGGCGGCGCGGGCGCGGCGTTGGGGGCTAGCGGTGCGCGCGGCGCGGGCGCTGCGCCTCCTGCCGCCGTCGTGTCCGGTACGGGCGCCCGGAGAACGTTTAGCCGACACGTGGGACATGTTTGCTGTCGTTGGAACCATAGCCTTAGGCAAGCCGCATGGAATATGTGGTTGCATGGCAATTTTTTGGCTCCTGTGAAATTAAATAAACTTAGTTATTGGTATTAAAATATTAACGCTAAGGAGTATTATTGATTTTCCGCAGTGTCGACGAGTTTACGCAACGTTAAGTAACAAACGCTTATTATTACATATACCACCTATAGACCATCCAATCTAAGAGGTACCGTTTGACGTTTCATACTTTTCAAGACGAAACATCTTTGTATAGGCGTCAGTTATATAGCCATTTTTATTTTGTCATAAGATATACAATTCTTAAAGACTAAATTTGAAATTTTTGAAACGAAGCAAAATAAGCAGTTTATACACTATAGATGTATTTCTTTTCAAACTTCATTTCATTGGCTTGTGCCAGAGGGCCTACTACTCAATTGTGGATTAGATAGAAGACAAGAATGCTTGGGGATTAATTAGCGCAGGCTATTTCTTTCTTAAGTAAAAATGTAGTGTGGCTAGTGTGTTTTTTATTATTATTATTTTTTCTATTTTTAATGTTTCACTTCATTTTCTCTTTTATTCTTTTTTTTCTTAATATTGTTTTCTCTTAATTGTCTTTTACCTTTTAGTCCTTAATAACGGACATATTGGCACACATCAAAACAATGTTGTGGGTATATTTAATAGTGCCATTGTATCTATCTGTGAATTGCAAAAGAGTGGCCATGAGTTTGTTTGCCCTTTCTTCTCATAAGGCTCAACCCCTTGGAAACGGGCGGTTGTAGATCGGCACAGGCATATCATAGATGTTGTATGGGTTTGATTTTTGTTAAATTTATTTGCTTACTATTTGACAAAACAGAGATTGTTGCTTTTGTGTGTGTTGATCTATGGCTTTAGAGTATACATAAAAGACGATTTCAAAAAAAAAAAAATTTATGAAATAAGAGTTTGGAGTTTGAATACTTAAAATTCATCTGACATCCAAATCTCAACGGAAACGCATAATAAAATTAAAAGTTTGTAAGTTAGTGTTATTTTAAATAAATCTTTGTAGGCAAAATTCGCTCGTGTCCAACTCTAAGATTTACTAGTAAAACCTATGATGTGCCATTACACGGGCTTTTATAGTAACATACATAAATCTGTTAAACTGTATTCGATTAGCACATATTAAGAAATGATATCAAAATCTCTTAAGAATCAGATATTTTAGTAATCGCTTTCTATGACCCCATCGATGTACTTCAATCTGTCAGAACTGTCAAACGGTACCTCTTAGATTAGATGGACTGTAGTCGCTGTTACCTGCAGTGTCATTCCTGATGATCATAACATGACGCATAATAAACTATAACCGTCCTCGAGAATCGGACAGATGCTCGAAATAAATTATACAATCACTTTTTTGTTTTTTGTCGTCGTTAATTTTTCAAACAAAAATATACTCATAGTGCCATTTTCATGTTTGCTATAAAGATATGGATTTGAATTGACAGCCAGAGAGAAAGAGGAAATGTACTTAAAGAATTTCAAAAATAACGATATGAGAGGCAGGAAATTAAGTATGATTATGTCGAATCGAATGTATTGGTACAGTATAGTACCTACCAAACCGCAACTGACTATTATAGACTAACTGCAAATTGTATAATTCTTCCGTAACGTCCTAATATAATAGACAGCTATTGTTTGAGTCAGAATCAAAACGCTACAAATATGAGCATCAACAGTAATACCTACCTAAGTTTAAACTCAATGCATGTAAATTGTTTAAAAATCTATGTCACAAACAAACATTGATGTTCAAAAACGTTTGTAACAAAAATTTGTCCAAGCCCGCCAGTACGATTAACACACGTAGTATATTATTTAAGACGGCTTCCAACACATACATTCTATAGTTCGTTCTTTTACTGTACCAAACACATGTTCCGACGTTACATTGACCTTGTACTTTATCAAACACGCATGTTTGGAATAGCGAGTGAAATTGATAAATTATTAATACTTTTTTGTTTTAAATTATATATAAAACATAGAAATTGTATTTGTTAACTGTAAATTCCTTCGCAGCACTTGTAATGAATAAAAGAAGCAAAACGTACACAACACTTATCGAAATATTTTGGACTCTCACCGTAATCGTAAAGTGACGATTCTCGTTCAACATTTTTATCTTAAGTAGAATATTGAAAACGTCAAAGTGTATTTAATTCATCAATGACCAGTGTTGCACATTTTATACAAAAACAATCTTATTTTTAACAAATGAAATTATCAGATGATTCTTAAAATAGTAATTAACGTTACAGAATGAATTCTACTTTACTATTTTAATTAATTAATTAATGTACGAAGCAATAAAATATTTATAGTAACGATACTGAACGGTATTCCTGGCTGTAGTGCTAACTGTGCGGTGTTTGAAGTTTGTTCAAAGTGCGTGGAAAGTTTATTTATTTATAACTTAATGCACATATTATACAAAGGCGGACCTGATGCCATGGGGCATTCTCTTCCAGTCAACCTTTAGGTGATGTAGAAATATGACGCGGCACGTGCAAAAATAAAATATTAAATAGGAATCATCTTTCTTTTAAAAACTTTCAATTTTAGATAAAAGATAACAAACTTTAAACCACCAACTCTATTTATATGCAGGGTTACTGGTTAAGTCGACCTAGATACTTTAGGAGGTTGTAGTAGCTATCATTATTAATAGACTTCACTATGACATACCATATCGTAAAACTAAAAAATTTTAAGGACTTTCAGGATTTTTTATAAAAATCTTTTGCCTTATACAATTTTTTTAGATCTTATATCCTTAATTTTTTTCTTTTTTTTACTGTTTTTATATACTTCATACATTGTTACTATCTTCTTTGATTTGTGCTTATGATACTGTTGAAGATAAGGACCTGTACGAACGAGGAATATGCAGATATTCTGATTTGTTACATATACTGCCAATGTCATCTACTGAAATACTTTGTCGAATTGTTGCTATTGGTCGAATTTCTGGTTGTGTCATAAACACAATCTACTTACCAGTGTGCATTTCCTCACGACAGATGATACACTCGTTGTCAGCGGCGGCGAGTTCCGCGGGCGTCGCGTCCGGATACAACGTATTCATGTTACGGATCGCACGTCGAGATAGCACTACATCGTTGTACGCCTTTTTGAAACTCCTACAAATAAAGCACAAAATTTGTTTCTTAATAAAGCAGTTTAGCAGTTGTTCGAAACGATTATAAACATGTAGACAATATTTAACACGACTTTACAACATTAGAACGAATGGCGAAAATAGGTGTCGCCACAGAATGTAATCATCTAAAGTCTAAACTGACCAAACTTAAGCCAAAACCACATAAAGATTGTGGCTTAATAAGAGTTCCACCTTAAAGGTTCGATGTGATTCGATATAATTCACCACACTATACGATGAATAGGGAATATGCACGTGACACCAAAATGGACAAAATATTTTTATTTGTAATTTTTATTGTTAAAAAAAGATACCCATACAATTATTTTTGAAATTTATTATAATTTAATAGTGAAATTTAATCATCAAAAATTGGCTTTTTTAAGATTCCCTCGCAAATTTCTAAAACGCAACGCTATTGGTTGAATAAAACGTGACGTCAACCTACACTGTCAAGAGTGTCAACAAGTTGTGTGTATTTGTAATATTTGGTTTCTGGTGATTATTTGTTTCATTTTAAGTTAATAACTAATACGTTTTCAGTGTTAAATTATTAAATTCCCGTGTAGAAAGACTCAACACAATGACTGAATATACTTTGTCAGGTGCAGTTTTGATATTATTTGGGCACAAAGGAACGGCACAATATTTATAATAAGTTTTTATTGGCTGTTCCATGGTAATAAGTTAATTTTTATCACTCACTTTTTTAACTTTCACAAACTTTGTGAACTTCACTCCGTTGTTGACATCGAATTCGTCTGAAAGTGTAATCTGACGTCACAAAAAAAGCGCGCCAAAATGAACGTGTTCAAATTGCCCCAAAATGATGGTGATTTTAATAATTTTTTTTTGCTTAACGGTTTATATTTCGGATGTGTTATATTTTTTTTTGGTAATGTAATAAGTAGTAGAATCGTTTAAAAAAATAAAAAAAACACATGCATATTCCCTATTGAGAGTTTTTATACCCAAGGTGTTTAACCTTTTTATCGTATCGTAACAAATTTATAGTAAACAATAGCAATTTAATTTATAACTTACAGGTGTGTCAAATTTTGATCAGAAAGTTTGAATTGACTCGCCTTGAGAACCACTAATATTCTTTTGAAAACAACCACCACTAATGACATAAATGAAAACTAATAAATGCATGCGGCCAGATCAAAGAATTAACCAGTTAATGATGTAGCCGACCGTTTCATGAAATAGATCGTATTTCACGAAATGATTGGCTACATCATAACATTGTTTTGGCAAGATCATAAATAATCAGCAGTTGAGGATATGAACAGCTACACGCACTACTTCATGATTTAAGATTTGTAAATTATAATTGTATCTTGAAAAGTATAGTAAATTGAAAATAAAAATATAATAATAAGGTCAATGTAAATACTCGTATCGTAAAATAGTTACAATTTCTACTGTTAGAAGCACTGATATAGTCTTGATTGTATGATGCATCATTTCATGAATTTTTTAAATCATATGATAAAGTGATCAATTCTATAATTTAAATACAATACATACACTCAAAACTATTAAACATAGATTTATAGTTTAAAAACTCACCTCATGGTTTCATACATGGGTCGGAATGCAAACAATGGTAGTGTATAGATTCTGACCATAACTGCTACAAAGCCAATATACAGCAGTACTTTTAAGAAGTTTATTGCCAATTCTGTGTACAACAGAACTGCGGCTTTGCTCTCCCACGGAGCTTCCCAGCGCGAGTCAATCGCATGAAGAACATACTAAAAAAAAATAGAGATATAACTATTCTTTACTAATTTCTTTTTCTTTATTATAACAACAGAGGCCAAACGAGCAGACGGGTCACCTGATAGTAAGTGACTACTGTCGCCCATGGACATCTGCAACTCAAAAGACCTAAGAATCACGGGGAAGAGGAGGGTTTGGGCGCCAGTAACTTCACTCACTCAATGTAAAGCAATAAAATAACGTTGATGGGACTAATCCCTCCCACACTCACGAACACACGGAGTTATGACACTCAGAAAGTCCCAGGCAAAAAAAAAAAAAAACTGTCTTGGAACCCGCAACGAAATTAATCAGAAAAAAATTGGAGGAGTTGGAAATTGAAAAAATCCACTTCCGTCCTTAGCAAAGCAAGGGACAAAATGAAGTAAAATAAGCATACACTCTTTTAAACGGAATATTTGATTTCTTTAGTATGTAAGACAGAATCGCCTAAACGCAAGGAAATTCACCCTAGTTGGCACATGATCCTCCACATGGTATATTATGATACGACCCCCGAAGTCACCTGTAAGCTTAATCAGCATGTAGTCTTTGGTATAATGAACGTAATATAACGTTCATTATACCAAAGACTACATTTATATGTATGTATGTAGTCTTTGGTATAATGAACGTAATATAACGTTCATTATACCAAAGACTACATTTCCGGAGTATATAATGGGCAGATTGTTCACAGTTGCAATAAAAGAACTGCTTAACACTGGCTTTATGTGAAGTCATGGTATCACTCCTTTCGAACCTGGCTCATATGTGCCGAATAACCCATGCCATGGCTCTCCTACAATAACTTTTATTGCAACTGAAGAGATTCAGAAGCAATGATTCAAATATAATGATGATAACGAATAATAATATATCAATAATAATATAATAATACATGACACAGTTACCATAATTGTATCCTACCATAGTATTAATTACAAACTGAACATTCTACTCTATTTATGTTTGTGTTATCTTTCTCTCTCACAAACAAATTGTGCTGCTCCTGATAGGGTCCATAATTTTTACCACTTGAATTGTTTTCATTTATGTATTGACATCATGGAAGCAATAAAGTATTGTATAATATTGTAAATATTGTTGCGTCATAGGATTAAATGTTTCGATTGTATACGAAATGTGGAGGACAGCGCCATCTAGTATCGACTAAAGTACATCTATTAAGATTGTGGTTAATACAAGTAGTTTTGATCCTTACAGCGCTAGATGGCGCTGCAAGTAACGCCGGACCGATTCTGGAATATTGGTGTTGTCTGGAACGGACCATACATCTTTCTAGTAAAATTCAAAAGCGCCATAAAAGCGGAGCATGTTGGCCGTTAGGGACAGTATCGTTTTACGACACATGGGTGTGAATCTCTAGTGCGACTAACGGGATATATGTATAGTGATTTCTAGTTTATTATAGTGAGTGTTTGTAAATATAGATAGATAGATAGATTTGCACACATTTTACAAGTATGTATTATGGTACATAAAAATATCAGACATGCAATAAAGTAATTAACCGACAACTTTTATTTATTATATACCCCGCTCGTAACAATATTGTACAATACAATACTTTGTGTATTGTATTGTAAATATCGTACAATACAATACTTTATGTTTTGTATTGTAAATGTATTGTAAATATTGTATATTTCTCAACAAGAAAGTCACTGGAACCCATGTGCCTTTATTTGCAGTTATCTCCCATCATTTTAAATAACATTTAGTATTTAGTAAAAATGTCTCAGGAACAAAAATTATTTTAAATATGGGAACAGAATAAATTTTAATCTACCATCAATTGCCTGAAATAAATCACAATACGTGCCGTATCGAGGAGAACTGCTTTCTGCATCAGGCCCTTAATCCAACTGCCTACCGCGAGCCTCTTATTATTATTTCTAGAAAGTATTATAACAGGTCGTATATTTACCTTGATTAATATATTAACAATCATTATAATCAATATGCTGTATTCAAATCCAAAGACAAGTTGCACTGAGGGCCCCTTAGAAGCCGTGAACTGGTATGCATGGTGGATGAAATAGAAGTCACAATTGGCTAGTAGCAGCAACAATGTCAGTATTCTAACATGAAATAGCCAACCTATGACTGGACTTCTCTCCATCTGAAAGCATCAACAAATTTATCACCAAATAAGTGTAAAATTAGGGTGATATGATTATTTTAAATCATATCAATTTTATGTTTAATATAGTCTGTAAATCCAATTAGAATCAGTACATACAAACCACCCACATTTAAAACAATTAAATATGAACAACATCAAATGCTAATAATATTACAGCAGCATTTGTTAATGTAAGCAATAAAATTATATCAAGTACAATATTGTAAAAATATTTAAGTGTTTCTGAAATGGAGATTTGCAACTAATACATTTTGTCATTTCACAATAATCTGACAATAGCCATTAGATCTTGTTGGTTATTAAAAAAGTAATTGTGTGTATGATGAAATGTATGATATCAGTAAAATAATATAAGTCAAAAGTTTATCTAAGCATAACACTTTAGCAAAAGTCTATATTTAATAAAACTATGTTAATCTATATATATATATAATTACTTTTGCTGACTGACTCGATCATCAAGACAAAGCCTAAGCAGCTGGGGCAACCAACTTGATGCTTTTTATGTTTTAAGAACACACTAAGAAAAGATTTTTGGAAATTTATGTGAGTTTGTATGTCCCAAACGTATCTGGTAATCTACGGTGCGAATGATCTTATTTTGAAAATTCCTTCATAATTAGAAAGGTATATTATCCCTGAGTGCTATAGACTACTTTTACTGCCATAACCGACATACATGCAGACGGAGGCACGGTTATAAATTGAGGGGTGAGCCAACTGCTATCCATCCACCGCTCATTTGGAAGTTTGCCATTTTCAAAGATAGAAACACAAAATTAGAAATAACCATGTAAGCAAAGCTGCGGGCAATAGCTAGTTTTTAATATTTGTGACAAAGTTGAGAGTAAGGCAAATGTCTAATTTGCAAAACATTATTTTTTATATAATAACTACAACTAGAAACTAGACTTGGTTGACAGTTACTGTCAGCTAAGTCTAGTTTGTTGATATAATTTATAATATTTGTGGCAAAGTTGAGAGTAAGGCACATCTCTAATTTGCAAAAAAATATTTTTATACAATATGTAATTGCCAGCTAGTTATAGTTAGTTATAGTTAGTAATAGTAAAGTCTAGTTTGTTGATATAAAGATTACACAGATCAGTGTATATTACAATAATCTATCCTTGTGTATGTATAATTAATTTTAAGTTGAAAACAACATATTTGTATTAATTTACATACATTGACTGTCACCTTTGACCATGTTGCTACAATTACTTGTTTCCATATTATGAAGAGACCTAATAAAAAGCTAATTATCACCTTTAATAATGTTGAAATGAATGCTTTGATAAAATATTGCATAAAAACAATTAATAGTACTTAATTAGTAAATAATTATGACAGGTTCTATTAGTTGTGGTAGTTGGAATCACTCAAATATTAATTAATTACAAGCAGCAATAGAAGACGAAAGTTAAAATTAGGTTCTTTGTCTTTTAATGTAAAAGCTTATTTATAGTTACTTACATAGTCAACTCTATCTTCAGCGAGCCAATGGAATGCTTTAAGGAAAAGCAATAGAGTGAACAACGCAATAAATTTTGGGTTGAAGTCATCTCTGAAGACAGTAAATGCCAAACATGTCTCTGTTATAGCATACCATGACCGTTCAATCAAATGCTAAAAAAATAAAAATCAATTTTAAAATAATTTATTTTTTGTGTGATATATTTTAGTGTTATTTAGTAAATAGTCTGTTCATTGTTTTAATAGTTTACCTCAAACTCGGCTGGACGCAATTGGCCAAAGAAAATCTTCCTTAATAGTTTACCCACTAGTAAAACTAGTATAAAAGCTTGCAAATACATCACCTGAAAATAAAATTCTAATTAGAATTGCTGACGATTTTAGGCCGGCAAATTTTGAAACATATTGTACTAAATGTTATCCGAGAAGCGAATTATTGTGAAATTTATATTTAATGGCGGAGTTTCATTACTTCGTTAAGGAAGTTACAATAAGGTTTATGATGGTAAACATAGTATACTTACAGCCATGCTGGGATTTGAATTTGTTAGATAAACTATTGAAGGATAAAACTGTTTCTTCTGATAATAAGCATTGCCGATAACTACAGTCGTAAGTGCAAGACTGATCACAGTTGCTAGTAAAGCCTTCATTTTGTTATTATTGCGGTTCACCGACTTTACCGATGCACTATAATTTTCATATGAAATGTTCTGATAAATTTCTAGGCACACCAAAATCGCGAATATGTCAGTAAATACATTTTCAAAACATCATTTCGTATCTTCATAAAACACAAAAACTATTTTTGTTTGACGTGTTCACTGTTCATTTGTGTCACTCCTAATGCCACAGATAACCTTAACGCAAATAGATGTACTAAATTAGTCGATTTTTGAACAGCATCCCTTTTAAAAAGGTTCGAAATCTACCTGACCATTAGACATTAGTTAATCCGTGTCGTGACGGATTAAGAATACGGAATTTCGAGACCCCTATTCATCCCGTGGGTGTCGTAGGAGCCGACAACAGCACTGCAAAGAGAAGGAAAACTTGACACAAACCCTATACCAACCCGTCTGGCCAGCGTGGTATAGTAGGCCAAAACTTCCTTTCTAAGGAGAGGCCCATGTCCAGCAGTGGACTGTTATAGGCTGTTGATGATGATGTGATTAGTCACACTTTTTGTTTATGAAATATTATGAATCTGGCAACACAATAAGCACCTAGTGTCAATATATCAGTAAGACACGAAGAAGAACGAAAAATGGTTGTCGGATTTTAAGTGTATTTCTTTTGATTCTCAACATTTTTTCCTATGTGACATGTCAATGTGGTGTTAAAATACTATCATTCTGAAGGTGAATATACGCATATTTGTTTAACGAAAATGGTAATAAGAGCTGTGTTCATTTGCCGCGCATTCCACTTTCTTTTTAAACAACGCTTGTTGTTATTGCTTGTTGTCAGTATTTTGTACTGTCTAGGATTTAATCTTATCAAAATACAACGAAAAGAAACATTTCCTATGAAGTTTACTTTTGATTATATGTGCCGTGCACAATGTGTTACGTTTTAGACCAACGCTACTATTGCAATAACGCTTGTATGGAAATGGTTAATAATGTTCTACATTATGCCCTTAAAGATCAATATTGTATGTTAATATGATTACCCCCTAATTTTCACAGTCATATCATTGAGTTATTATGTAATAATGGTAAGTTTCCTATGTGTTACAAAAAACAGAGTGACATTGAGTAAAGAGGTGACTGGAAAATATTATAGAACTCTTTAATTTCTTTAACCAATTAGCTATTAATAATTTCTTTAAATAACTGACGAACGGTCAGTTATTAATGACATACCATAATTATCTTTAAAATAATCACTTTGGAATTCAATTTATCTTAAAGTTTCTATTATTCACCATTGACTGTCATAATTTGTCAGATCTTACTTATAAGTATCATAATTAATAAGTATATACTTATTAATTATGATACTACTATTATTTCAATCATTAGCAGTCACACACATAATAGGTCTCAAAACTTGCTTAGAAAAAACTTATAAAATAGAAGAATTAACATAATTTTTTAAATTACATTTCATTATTATTTTTAGGATTGGCAGATTTCACCTTAAACTGTCTTGGAAAATGGTAAGTTTTATCTATAATAAGATTAAATGAAATAGTCTCAAACAATATTTACAATTGAATTGCAATTTTACAGCAGGGAGACGATCCACCATTCTTGCCTGTTGGTACTGATGTAAGTGCTAAATATAAAGGTGCTTTTTGTGAGGCCAAGATTAAGAAAGTTGTGAGGAATATTAAGTGCAAAGTAAGTACATCAACATAATATTCACAATATATACTACATAATACAAATCAATATAAAGTAGCTGCTATAGATTTTAAAGAATCTTCAATGTATTAATGTCAAATTTAACTTTCTTTACGATATTATATTTTTAACAGGTATATAAAAGACAGCAATATAAAAAAAACTTTTTACCTTTGCATGTGTACTGTGTAACTTTAAAACAAAAGAAAATAAAATGTTTGTGTTATTTAATTTGATGTTGAAATGGAAGTAGCTCACAACCTTGAAATTGTATGCTATACATTGCTGCTGCAAAACCTTACACTACAGTACAACCAAGTACAAACATACATTTTATTAAAGAAAGTAGTATTTTAATTTATAACCACTGGGTAATACATAGCTTATACTAAGTATCAAAAATACTCAAATCAACAATTTTGCCCTGCAGGTAACTGTAAAAGCTGGTGGTGGAACTATCACTGTTAATGATGATGTGATTAAAGGCAACCTTAGAGTAGGGAGCACAGTAGAAGTGAAACAGGACCCTAAAAAGGATGCTATGGAAGCTGTCATCACTAAGATACAAGATTGTAGCCAGTATACTGTTGGTAGGTCTTGTTTTAATAAAAAATAAGCTTTAAGCTTATAGCGCAAGAAATATATTAAGCAAGGTTATTAAATCTGCAGCTCTTTTTTTACTACATATTCACCAGTTTGGTCATCATTTAGTTTTTGTTTAAAGAAAAGATTGTTTAAAGTAACATTGCAATGAATAAGTTTGAAACATATACCCTGCTGAAGATATTACCCTAGTTGTGATTACCTAACTTTAAAATAGGAATAAAGTTACCCACCACCCAGTTAAATCACAGTTTATTCTAAACAAGTGACTGCCAAAATTATTTCATGAAAAAAACTGAAAAATTAATAGACATTACTAATAAATTGTGCAGATTTTTTTACTAAAAATGAAGTTAAAGAAATACTTTCTGTTAGTGTGTCCGAAATATATGCAAACGCGATTTGTTTACTTTTGCATATATCGCTGGGTTTGACAGAAATAGGATTTTGCAACTAAAATATCTGCCTCTTTTGCACCCAATAGTGAATCTTTGGTCAATCAAAACTTATAAATCATTATATCATAGGAGCAAAGGGCCTGTTGGCCTAGTGGTTAGTGACACTGACTGCTAAGCTGGAGGTTGTGGGTTCGATTCCCACCCAGGACAATATTGTGTGATAAGCATGGTTATTTGTTCTATGTCTGGGTGTAATTTATCTATAATATGTATGTATTTAATAATATATATGTATGTTTATCAGCTGTCTGGTTACCATAGCACAGGCTTTGCCTAGTTTAGGATTAGACGGCCACATGTGAGATATATTTTTATTAATTGAGATTAGATTTCTATTAAATTATATTAAATATCTATAAAATGTTTGTAGTATTTGACGACGGCGACATAACGACACTGCGACGGTCAGCGTTGTGTCTGAAAAGTGGAAGACACTTTAACGAAAGTGAGACACTTGACCAGTTGCCTCTGACGCATCCAGAACACTTCTCCACCCCTGTGATAGCAGGCCGTAGGGGCAGGAGAGGGAGAGCACAGTGAGTTTAAATATTCACGCCATTTTTCTCACAAATACACCTCAACTAAGCATTCAAGTACTAATCCTTATATAAAAATCCATTATATTCCATAGTTTTAAAAGTCATT
This sequence comes from Arctia plantaginis, assembly GCA_902825455.1. NCBI lineage: Eukaryota > Metazoa > Arthropoda > Insecta > Lepidoptera > Erebidae > Arctia > Arctia plantaginis. The sequence goes on from CADEBD010000344.1 coordinate 9,592,245, forward strand.
CATATTTGTCCTAGTCATTAATTCACTTTGATACAAAACTGATAATTCATTTTTAAATATAGGTCAGAAGAAAGCGAGGGCTCCGGCAGTGGTCGGCGCGTAAAGGCAGACGTGGAGCCACACGTGGGACGTGTGGTGCTGGTGGAGGCGGGTGGCGGAGCCGAGAGACGGCGGCCGCATCAGCCCGCCTTCCCAGCACTTGTCGTAGCGCCCACCGCTCAGATCAAAGTCAAGGAAGACTACCTCGTTAGGTCCTTCAAAGATGGCAGATAGTAAGTAACAGTTTTTTATGATATTTATTTTAACCCCAAAAAAGAGCTTTTATACCAAAACCTTATCATACCAATGGTGTAGTAGCAAGCTGCCTCCTAATATAAAAATTTAGGCATATCTTGTGCTACGAAACTATTTTAATACCACATTTTTTCTTTTGTCAGCTACACGGTCCCCAAGAAAGAAGCCCGTGAATTTCGTAAAGGTAGTGCGCCTCTAGAATGGGCTGGTGTGGAAGCCGCATTACAATATCTCAACAATGGGGTGTTGCCGCCTCATTGGGATAGAGACACGCTTTTCAACGAACCCAGGAATACTTCCGATGATGTATGTAAATAACATCTCTTATTTAAAAAAAAAAACGAAAAAAATGTACTCAAATAAGTTCAGAGATATTTTCTAAAAGTCGTTAAAAGAAAATAATAAAGTTAAACAATAAAACTAATCTTTCCAGAGTTCAGATGATGAGCCGCGTGAGGAGAAGGACCACTTCGTCGCGCAGCTCTACAAGTTTATGGACGAGAGGGGAACCCCGCTCAACAGAAACCCCACTATCGCAAACAAAGACATTGACTTGTATAGACTGTTTAAAGTGAGTAAAATATAAAATATTATACAAATCCATTACAAGACAAACTATTCTACAGTTTATCATACTTTAAGTGTGTATAATATGTACTACACATTTTGAATAAATATATAAAAAAAAAGCCTTCAGCTTGTGGTGTCATTTACAATATTACAAATGCAAGAGTAAGTTTATTTATTTGTCACACTTTCAAACCTTAGGTAAGGAAGAAAGGTATTTGATATTTGTATTAGTTGAAAAAAATCTACATTCACTTGATAAGAAAAAAATACGCATGTACATACAAGTATAAGAGTATAAACATACAAATATATAGTAGTGTAAAATCAACCTTTTTTTTAATTTCTTTTAGGTTGTAGAGAAGTTGGGTGGCTACAACAGAGTTACTAATCAAAATCAATGGAAAACTATTGCGGACAAGATGGGCTTCCACCCAGTTACTACAAGTATTACTAATCTATGCAAACAAGCATACAAAAAGTGAGTGCCATTTCTGTATAATAATGTTTCACAATCTTTTCCTAAGTGAAAAATGATGATGATGATGATACAACTTAAATCAAACAACAGAAGATTTCACTATGTGTAATATATCGAAAGTTTAGTTTAGAGCCTACATTAGCGATTATTTGTTACATAAAATTAGCGATTATAATGCGGTTAAACAACAAAATTTGGGGTCACATGGACTATAGGACTCCCATAGTCAATGTGAGCAATAAGCATAGGCATTGCCTAGGCTTATTATGCTATGGCTATCAACTGGCAAATACGCTATTTGCGTAGAAGGAAAACGTAAAGGTTTGTCAAAGTGTATTTTACCTCGGTGCTCGTATTTGTCAGGTTCCTACACAGTTACGAAGATTTCTATCGCAAGCTGGGCGTGACGCTGGTGGCGCACCCGCGCGGCGCCCGCACGCCGCCGGCGGGCCGCTCGCTCATCCGCGACCGCGACCGCCACCCGCCCACTTCTTCCTCCGCCTCGGCCTCCGCCTGCTCCACACCTACTGGCACTCCTACACAGGTAATGATGACTTACCAATTTCTACCATCTTAATTATTTCTGACTCCATACTGAGCATTGATCGGACCTTTATCATTAACAGCCTTTACTAGTCCGGTGCTGGACATAGGCCTCTCCTTAGAAAGGAGGTTTTGGCCTACTATACCAAGCTGGCCAGACGGGTCTGTATAGGGTTTGTTTCAAGTTTTCCTTCTTTTTGCAGTGCTGTAGTCTTGCTTAGTTTCCTCTATTAGTCGACTCTTACGACATCTACAGAATGAATAGGGGTGGTGTCACTTTGTATTCTTAATCCATCACCACACGGATCAAGATGAATGTTCAATTGCTCATCTATATTATTTTTTAAACAAAATATGAAAAGTTACTTCTATAAAAACATGTCATCATCTTCAGTAGTATTGGTATTGGTTGTGGGCTCCGGTTTCCGCATTTAGACTCAAGATGGTCCTTTATGCGTCGAGGACAGGTTGGCTAGGTGAGCCAACCAAGCTCCTTCCAGAAGCACAGAGCAGAGCTGGGCTCGTGGGGTGTTTCCAGGAGCTATTTTGTATCAGGAATGATACTTGCCTGTTGTGTGGTCACACCCTCGCATTTCAGGATTACGTGGGCCGCCGTTACTTCTGCATTCAGAGCTAGGTGTCCTGTTATAGTTCCTACAACTATTCGGATATCTAGTCTACTAAGAGTGATTAGTCGGCAAATAAGTCGTGGGGAGACTTCAGTCAGCACCAGCTTGGACTGTCTGCAGCCGGGTGAGTTTTCCTACCTTCGGTTGTGCGCTTCACTAGTACGCTGTCTTACTCAGGATCGTAGTTGGTTAAAAGGCAGTGGCAGCAGTATGGTTGGGCCGGTGGCCGGGGTTTCCGAGCCCGTCTTGGGCAACTCATCTGCGGCGTCGTTCCCGTGTGAATTACTATGCCCTTTAATCCATTGGAGTAGTGCCCCATTTACTGTGGCAAGCTGCTCCAATGCTTGATGGCATTCGAAAACAATACCAGAGGTCATTGCCCACCCTGAGATTGTGGAATCAAACCATGTTTAGACAGAGCTTGGCTAATGCTGGTGAAGTTGATTTTGTCAAAGGCACCTTGGATATCGATGGAGGTGGCGATCTTCGGTAGTTTCACTCACGTAAACTTACTGATCGTATTCGTAAGTGTTATGTAGCTATGAAGAAATGATGATTAATTTTTTAATAAAGAAATAATATAATTTTCTGATTTTTAAAATCAAATCATCACTCAGAAGTTACATGTGAACTAAAGGACTAGCAATGATTCTTTTTGAATGGCACACTGTTACTTGAAATATATATTTCTGGTTTGTGCAATTTGAATTTGAGACAAAATGATTTTTTTTATTTCGAAATTGAAATGTTCAAATACAATTAATGAGATTTTTGACTTTCTTATTATTTATAGCAACGCGGTAAAGATAAAGATTCTTCTGATAAGAGCGAAACTGACAAAAGCGAGAAAAGTGAAAAGGAAGAAAAACAAGAAAAGCCAGAAAAAACAAAGGAGAAACCTCGTGTCAGTGATGGCGAGGATAGTGCTGATAATCAGCCGCTTCTAGCGACTGTCGCGCCCAAGTGAGATACTTTGACTATCATCATAATAATAATAAAAATAATTCCACTCAAAATGACTTATGAAATACCATTACTCTCACACTAAATTATTTAATCTTATAGAGTTTTTGTACCAAATCAAAATATATACTGAACCTCTATGGTCCGTTTTTACATAATATTTAACCATATGCCACATATAGTTTAAAAATTTTAGCTCTCTGCACTGTTGCTACATATGAACATGAAGTAGTCCGATTATAATATGCTTATGTTAGAACAGGGGTGTACAACATTTATGATGATTAGTGAAGTAGTTACAGCGTGAAAGCGTAATAAATGAACTCACTAAACTTACTATTTACTTCCTCTTAAATAAAAACGATATTGCAATCCAATCGGAAACATCACATAGAAAATCATACATCTTCATCTCGGACAAAAGATGTCTACTGCTAGGCATAGACCTTCCCAAAATTTGCCACAAGAACCGTACCTGTGCTGCATCCAACGGCCTCCTGCCTACCCCTACTCCATCTTCAGGTACGCGGTCGCCACTCAAGAACTTTTTAACCCAATTTAGCAATTCTCTGAGCAATGTCAGTCACCTTGGTTCGGCAGCGGGTCACCTCACTCCTGATTCGATTACGCAGAGAAACTCCAAGCATCGCCCTGTCCGTTGCTCCTTGGGTGATTTTGAGCCTTCTTATGAAGCTCGTTGTGAGCAACCACATCTCTATGCCATAAGTCATCTCTGACAACACACACTTGATAGGACATCACTAATTGATTACTTGTCGTACTGTCAATAAGAAATATAAAAATGGACAGAGTATAACAGAAATAGATACCAAGATCCATGAAATCATTTCAATAATTTAAAAAATATTTTGTCCATGTTTCCTATACGATAGTCAGTCAATAGCATACCCACTAAATACTAACAATATAGTAAGTAAGATGAGTAACATATAGGTTACATAATTATTATTTTTTTATTATTCAAACAGAGTGGAAAAAGATAATGAAAAGGACAAAGAAAAAGACAAAGATAAAAAAGAGGAGAAAGAAAAAGACAAAGAAAAGGAGAAAGAAAAAGATAAAGAAAAGGAGAAAGAAAAAGAAAAGGAAAAAGACAAAGAAAAGGAGAAGGAAGCGAAAAAAGAAAAGGACAAAGAGAGGGATAAGAGCTCTACATCAAGCAGCACTAGTGAAGAAAAGGCAGTAGTTAAGCCGCGCTCACAGTCCAAAGGACGAACAATAACTCCAGTCAAGATAGACCACGATAAAAGAACTCCTAAGAGACGATCTTTGTCTTCGAAAGGTAACTAGAACTGGTTATTAGGGTGTAGCGCTGGCCATGATGTGGGTGTTAATATAACCACATGATAGCTCAATGAATGACTACTTTCAGTTTAGCTGTAAATATAGTGGGATATAACATGTATATATATTTGTAGTATCTTGTTTAGCAGGTGACGGTGCAAGTACCAGCACCTCACGAGCGTCTCGTCGTCCGCACGTTTCAACTGATAGCGATAGTTCGGGGCGAGCTTCCAGGTAACCTATCTTTTTACATTGTTTGAGGTTTAATATAATGTTAAAAAATGATAAACAAATCAGTAACATCAAATCAATAAATATTTTTTTACTTACTATACAATATATTTTAGTTACTTTTTTTTACTCATTGAGCATTAACCGGTTTGTATTATGGGTAGGTATTTGATTATAAGACTGCTACTTATACATGTATATTAGGAACAGAGAATACTTGAATCTTATCCTTTCAGCAGTATTAATGTTTTATTTACGATCTGAATGTAAAAAGTGTAAATGGATGATTGTCAGATGTGGACCAATAAAAAAGATGCAGAGTCGTCGAAGTCAGAGCGCTAATTCTGCAAGCAGCGGAAATACTATCGCTTCTAATAGCAGCAAGCGACCTCGTAAGAGAAAGAGTACTGAGTAAGTTTTTTTTTTAGTCTTAGAAAAAATATTCAAATCAACGTGTGCGATGGGAAATATTATTTTTATTGGTATTAATTACTCCCTCTAACTCGCTATATTAGTGTAGTGAGTAACTAATGGTAATACTAGTCGTAAGGTGATATTATCTTTGTAACTAGTGTATCAAAGTAATTAAAAAAAAAACTTACGGTTTTTACGATACTTACAAAATAAATCGTGATATTACGTACATTAGTGTTCAACGTAATTGTCGCTTCAAGGTCACTCCTATCTGAATTCGTCGAGAAAAACTTGAGCTCCGTTTCTGTATTCTCGGAACTAGGCTTTAATAAGTATCTGTATCCGCGGATGTACACGTATACCGCGGATATAGATACACTTTTAACTATCCGATATATCGCTTCTCACGAGGCTTGCCAGATGGCCGGGAAATCCGGGATTGTCCCGGAATTTTGCGTCTTGTCCCGTGTCCAGTAATATTTTTTTTTTTAAAGACAACTCCCGCCTTAGGAATATATGTTTACAAACTTTCATGTAATGGACACAAAGAACATCCAGACTCAGAACAACAATTTGTGGATCACACAAAGTGTCGTCCCAAGTGGGGTTTGAACCCAGAACACTCAGTGTAGTAGGAAGCGGCGTGGCGACCACTTAAACACTACGCCATCCGTGCAGTCCTTATTGTCCCGAATTCTGAAAACATACTAGTTTTGTAACAAAATAAACTAACAACGAATGACACGGCTGGCCTGCCTGTGAGTGCGGGCAGCGCGGGAGGGGAGTGCTTACTAAGTGCGTAGATACCTATGTAATAAAAGTATTTATTTGAGAATAAATGGCATTTTCCTTTTCAAATACAAATATAAATCCTTTGAAAATAAAAAAAAACAAGATACTTTTTACTATGGCCACGACCTGACACCGTTGTCCTAAAATTGTCCGGATTTGATAAGTTTCTATCTGGCAACCCTACTTCTCACCCGTCTGCATTTAAACTAACTAAAAAGTTATGCATGTGGTGTGTACCTTTGCTAATTCTTTTTAATCGGTTTGAAAACCTAAATAGTTTTTCTTTCTTTTTTCATGACAATGAAAAATTTCTACTTTTGTAGGCCTTCAACAAATGAACCCACAAGATCAGGCGTCTCTAACGTGAAAGCTCAAGTTGGTGACAAATTAAAGGTGTATTATGGTCCCACACAGTCGGAGTCGAAGGTAAATTTATGTTTGGCATTTACTGAATTTTAAGGTATTTAAATCTTAATATGCAAAACAAAGTTGACTTTATAACTCAAGAATCTCTGGGGCGATTTTTATGATCTTTGACTTGTTGAATTTGTGTCCGTCCCGAATATCAGAATAACAAGTAAAATATTTTAAAACTTCATAAAAAATAAAGGAAATTAATTTTCTCATATATTGTGTATTAAACAAAACAGACGAAGAACAGAACTGTGATTAAAAATGCAGGCGAAACTGCCGGGAACTCCTTTGTGAATAATAAATATAAATGGACTATTGAACAGATCATGCTCAGGAACATCCGATCATGCATAGGGTTCGGTTTTATATTGACCCTTTCACCCGGGACGTGTGTCTGGGTGTTATTAATTTATTATATATGTGTATTTAATAATACACATGTATGTTTATAAGCAGTCTCGTTACTATAGCACAGGCTCTGCCTAGCTTGCCATCAGAGGGCCGTGTGTGAGATGTGTGAGGTTATTATCACTATAAGTTTAATGGTGCAATAGTAAATTGTCGAATCTGTTACGTTATTAGGTGACATACGAAGCTAAGGTTATAGAGGTGTCATCAGAAGGCATGCTGCGAGTACACTACACGGGGTGGAACACTCGCTACGATGAGTGGATCAAACCGCAGAGAATTGCGCTCAACGTCACACAACATGAGCAGCGGAATAAGAAGGTACACTCACCTATATAAAAAAAGACAAATTGTAAGGTTATGAATGGGAATTATTTGGCCAGATATGGTAATGTTATATGTGTTGTTATTAGGACCAATTAAGTAGAATGAACAAAATATTTTTTTTAATTTAAACAAACATTTCATTATTTAATTCATAATCCATTTATAGAAACTTGCGCCATTTATATCTTCACGATAATCTTCGATAGTCTTTTATTTTACCTCAAACATTAGTAACGTCTCGTTCCATTTTTACGTCCAACTTGAGTGATTAATGATTATTTTACTTTTTCAATCTCTAATCTATTTATTTTTCTCTACACACACTACACTTCTTAAATTTATATACTAGTGACTCAACTATGATTTGTTTCAAAGTTGTCTTGTTTCCTAGAAATTCCAATTTCTTAGCATTTTTTTCAAAAATAAATACATATTGAATTGACAACCCTTTATTTTCTTTCGTTAAGTATCTATATGTTCATCCTGTAAATATGTGAGAAATTAAGTTGTACTTACTTCCAGAGTTTACTAGTTTACGATCAGACGACCGTGTGGGAGATGTCGAAAGTCATAAATGTTATAAATTCATACCGTTATGCAGAGCAGCAGTTTCAAGACTCGGTATCAAACATTTTAATCCGAAAATAGATTGAGATGAAGAGTAACCGGTGTTAAAGTTCCCTTTTTAACATATACATTAAGAACTTACAGTTTATATTCTACAAAAATGTTATTGTATTTTTTTCCTTTTTCAGAACACCGGTATGAATAGACGTGCAAGAACAAAGAGAACTGAAGGTATTTATTTGGATTGCCAAAAGAAAAGTACGAAATGATATTAAATGTATGAGCACTAATGTTTACGCAATTGTATTGCAGAATCGTCAGCACGATCGGATTCAGATAGCGACTCTGAAAGTGATGAAGATGTCAAGAGACCTTCTAAAAAGTCAGACGAAAAGCCCAACTCAAAAAGTAAGTACATTCTGTTTATCTTATTCTGTTAAGTAGCTGTCAAAATGTTACATTTATAATTAATACAAAAATGTGTTTTCAGCTCCATCAAGATCTAAAGACCTTAAGTCAAGCGACAGCAGCAGCTCCAGTAAACCACGCAAGAGGCCTGTGAGAACCATATCGACTCCTACTGCAGCTTCTCCACCTAAAAAACCCCGTCCAAACGTCACTGGACGTGATTTCGATCTTAACGAAATTAGGTCTGAATTAAAAGGATTACAGACGGTAAAACAGGAAACCGATGAAACAGTTAAAACTGAAGGGGTAGAGGCATCGTCACCTACAGCTTCCCAGTCAAACCCAGCCCCGCCTGAACCACGTCAGTCAGAGAAACAACCAGAGGATGTTTATGAGTTCAAAGAACCAGAACCATTCGAACTAGAATTGCATGATGAAAAGAAAAAGCGTACTCATCGCATCTTTGATGACATCTCCCCCAGTAAATACACATCGACGCTATCTAAATCCTTGAGTGAAGAAATATCAGAAGATCCGATGCGAGTACGACCTCCGTTAAGGTCGCCTTCGTTATCGCCTTTCCGGGATTTCGGCAGCTCCAGAGAAGTAGGCCGTCATAGCCCAGAAGACGATTCCAAAGATGGACTCTTTTCTTTAGATGATGATTCATTCCCGGGCGATGGTAGTTCTGGACCAACTTTCGAAGGATTTACTCCAGCTAAAAACCAAGAAACCTATTCCAAAAAGAGTAAAGTCTCTAAATTGAGAGAACTTATTGATGATTCTCCAGACTCCCCGGCAGATGACGAACAATCGTCAGATGATGATCCTGAAGATATAACCATAAAACAAGAAATAAACAGGGATCCTATCCCATTGTTATCGGTAATCGAAGAACCGAAAACACCAGAACCTGTCTTGAAGGAGGAACCAATGGATTCGGAACCAGAATTACCACCCACAGAAGAAAAAATAGTTAAAACAAAGGCAATATCTAGGGAAAAGACTCCTGAACCGCCAAAGACGCCTCCGCTACAAAAACAATCCGAAGTTCAACTTCCTAAAATAAGTATAGTGACAAGCATTTCAATAAATAATACTACTACTACACCTGGGACTAACACTGCTGCTACAACTGTTTTAAGTCCTACTCGCATTCCCACTCCAACTCCCAACCCATCTTCCCCGCCAATAATCGAATTGAAAAAGAAAGAAGAGCCTAAAACTAAACCCATTGAACTCCCTAAAACTAAAACTCCTGAACTCCCCAAAACAAAACTAGATATCCCTAAGACAAAAACACTGCAACTTGCTTTAACAAAAGTTCTAGAACTTCCAAAAACTAAAATTTTAGACATGCCGAAATCAAAACCTGTAGAGCAATCTAAACCACAAGTTTTAGAGCTACCTGCAGAAGAGCCTAAGAAAGAAATTAAAAAAGACGAGCCAGATAAGCTTTTAGTTATCCCACCTGTTTTAGAGCCCAAAGAAAAATCACTCATAATTAAACTTGACAAGAAACTTGAGAATGCACCGGTATTAGAACCCCGCTTCACAAGCGCCTTCTAGTCCTCTTATTGACACTGAAGAGGATAAGTCAGAACCGGATAGTCCAGCTAGAATCGATGTCCTTCCAGAACCTCCACCTGGGTTTTTACTGCAATCAGAAGGTCCTAAGATAGCAGAAAAGCTTCTTAAAGCCATTAGTAGTGCTAAGAGATTATCTATGTCTCCTCCACCATCGCAAGATCGACCAGACACTCCTAAATCGGACTCAATTAAGTCGAGTAGATCGGACATCAAATTAATCGCCATATCCCCTGAACCCAAGCCAAGCCAAGTGAAACCGGATCTAGGAAAACCATTCGTTAAGATAGAGCCGATTAAAAAGTCTGTAGAAAATACCACAGAGTCTATATTTGGTGAACCACATAACTTTGTGGATTTGAAACGCGATACATTGGATATTAAAAAGCCTAAGTCTGATGATCCAGTAGCACCGAGGTTGCAAAGCCCCTTAAACATTTTGGAACGAAGGAAGAGTGTGGCAGACCACCCACTGAGTGTACCAGGCAAAAATAACAAAGTGCTTAGTGACACAATACAGAAGCTTTCAAGTCAAATAAATCAGTCGGCAGCGGCGGCTGCAGCCAGTATTCCGCTGCCACCTTTTCCTACGGAAGACAGAAGCGAATCCAGCGACTCCGATGATTCTGACAGGAGGTAAATAACTTACTACAAAATACTATAAGAACATCATTATCATCATCATATCAACAGCCTTTCGTAGTCTACTGCTGGATATAGGCTTCGCCTTAGAACGAAGGTTTTGGCCTACTATACCAGACGGGTTGGTAGGGTTTGTTTCAAGTTTTCCTACTCTTTGCAGTGCTGTTAGTAGTTTGCTCCCTTAGTCGGTTCTTACGACACCCACGGGATGAATAGGGGTGGTGAAACTCTGTACTCTTAATCCGTTACTACACGGACAACTATATGAACACTTGGGTCAAAAAGATTAGGTGCATACCTGTATTGAAGGGCTCGGATTATTCAAAGGTTGGCTAGTGATCTAGCCAACCTTTGAATAAACGTTAACTGAGCGAGTACTCAATAGTACAGTGCATAATAAATAGATACAGTAATAATAATATAAATGATTTTGTTACCAGTGCCAAATAAAGATTATTATAAAGATAAGGATTATTATATAAATTAAAAATGTATTGTACATGTGTCATTGTGTCAGTAGGAGAAAAGTTGGGTGGCAAGCTCAAGTTGGAGTACTCAAAACACTTTCCCATCTTCTTTTTACCTTTGGACTGACGGTAGAAACTATACCTAACAGCAATGATAATCTGCCATATCTTTATAAATATTGTATTAACACTTTCACTGCTGCCTATTAAATATAACTAATACTAAACCAACTAACTGCTAACTAATATACTTGAAAAGCACCTGATTTAAGGGCTGTTAACTTTTAGTTACATCAAAAAGGATAAGGATATAAAAAGTATACAAAAAAATCACGGCAGACAATCAAATATATTTAATACTTGTACATATTATACAGGTTGTAAGGGACGTCTTAACGAATACTAAAATAGTGTCAGACCATAATTCTGAGTCGAAAATCATTGGAATTTTCTAACGGAAAATTAAACGTTTTATGCAATCAGCTGTTGAAGGTTAAGTCATTCCCAGTAGGTATCGCACAAAAGTAATAACTACATGTGTACTCCGTGCAAACAATCTACGCACACTAACACAAATTGGCGGCTGGAGGGATGAACTTTCAGGCAGAAAATTCCAATGAAATTCGACTCAAAATCATGGTCTGAATACACTTTTTCAGTATTCGTTACGACGTCCCTTACACCCTGTATATGCAAGGTACTAAGTAAACTGTTATAGACAGTAAACCAACCAGTAGTTTGAAATGTGGTTATCCTAAACGTGTAATATGCAACATAATAAAAAAATTGTTTTACATTGAAACTAAAATTATTATTTCAGGTTAATAATAGATAAGCTATCAGTTGAAGAATGGGGCTCCGGTGGCAGTTCTGAAGCGGTGCCCACTGCGGCCGTCGTGGCTAGCGCAGCCACGCGGGCTCTGCACGCGGGCAAATCTCTGGGCGAGTGGAGCGGGGCCGAGTCTCTGCTCATGCTCGAAGACGCTTGTAAGAACGAGAGGAAACACAGTACGTATCTTAAAAATTGCACTAGCCCTACACTTAGCGTCGTTTATTGTGAAACATAGGTATACATAGGATGTTTACAGTAGTGGAATGATCATCTATGTTCTGCCATTTAGACTAACAATAACTTAAAATTTTATTTAGTGACTAAATTTAAGACATGCAAATAGAACAACACAATATAAATTGAATTATCGAAATTAAAGCAATAAAAAGTCACTTTGATTTTTCATACCTTGGAATATAAAACATGGAAAATCAATGTCTTAATCCTATAAATTATGTATAAATTTTTAGAACTAAGATGACAATGGACCAATTACAATGTCAAATAAAAAATAAAGACAAAAAATAAAAATAGAATTCGCTAATAGAAATATCGTTAAAATTATGTCAGAAATATGTAAATTGATTCATGTCAGTTAATTACTTCATTATTCCTATTTCGTTTCCCATTTACCATCTAAAAATTCTCTTACATCATAGTAACATCCTTCAATTAGGCATTCCTGTACATGTTTTTTAAACAGGGCTATGTCTAGATTTCTAATGTGATCAGGTATCTCATTATAGATGACCGGTGCCATACACAATATACTTCTGTGCCTTAATGTTGTATTTGCTTTTCGCATTCGGATCCTATTACCGGTGTGTGTTCTTCTATTGCGAATCACCGTATCAGCCAACGTTTCGAATAGTTCCGGGTTCGACTTTACAAAAACTGCTGTTTCAAAGATGTATAAAGATGGTAATGTCATAATTTTATACTTTTTAAAATATGGTACGCAACTATCTGTATATTTTAAATTGAACATTGCTCTAATGTATTGCTTTTGAGATTTAAAAACAATATCTTTATTTGTCGAGATTCCCCAGAATAGAATGCTATATCTAAGATAGGAAGCGGTCATTCCGTGATATGCTTTAAGTATACCTTCATCATTGAGAAGAGGTGCAAGCTTAAGCAGTCCATAGGCTGTATTGCTGATTTTTTTGCATAACTCTGCTGTCAAATTAAACATCCTCGCACCCTGGTATAAAAGTTAAACAACGAAATGGCGGACTAAACCCCTAGCAATCAACAGCAGTTTTTTTACAGATCGCCATTTAATTTCTTCTTATTCCACCAAATTGCATTGTCATTGACCTAAGAGAGATTTTAACGTCGCGGATTATTTTTCTTTCGACGAAGATTTGTAAAATTTTGAGCGGGATTCGTTAGCCCAAATTGGACCCTATGCTGGACTATGATGATGTTGAACCTAAAAAAAATACAAGTGGCCAAGAAAAACATGTTGAAAAACATACACCAAGTTTCTACTAATTCTACCAAAACATTGGTAAAACATAAAGTCACGTTTAACTAAGCAATATTGTACAATGCATCAGGCGTTCAAGATAAGTCACGTTTAACTAAGCAATGTTTGACATTGCTTAGTTAAACGTGACCTTTTTTAAAATATCGTTTATGAATAAGAAAAATTGAAACATTGTATAAGGCTTAATTAGTTGATTAGTTAAAGAATTTTATTAAATTTTAAGATGTTGATTAACGAGATTGTATGAATAAGGTCGTAAGGTGTTTATTATTTAAATCGAATGGAGTACGGTAGAACAATTGCACGAAATACAATTATTTTATTGGAAGCTTCGCAATTTCCGACAAAAGCCAGTTTGAATTGTGTGTGAACTTAATATGCTGTAGCATATTACTTACCAATCTGTCAGTGTAAGTAATATCTTTTGTTTCCTTTTTAACTACTTTTTAATCAATATTTGTTGTTTAATTTACTATTTCTACGAATGAGGGAGTGGACGTAGAGTAAAAATGAGATGCTCCACATTTTAGAATTGGCTTGTTATTAACGTTATGGTTTTCAAAATCTAACCAGCCTTAATATTCTTAATCTATACTAATATTATAAAGCTGAAGAGTTTGTTTGTTTGTTTGTTTGTTTGAACGCGCTAATCTCAGGAACTACTGGTCCGATTTGAAAAATTCTTTCAGTGTTAGATAGCCCATTTATCGAGGAAGGCTATAGGCTATATATCATCACGCTAAGACCAATAGGAGCGGAGCACCAATGAAGAATGTTTCAAAAACGGAGAAAATTTATTACTATTGAGAGACGCAGACGAAGTTGCGCGGGTCAGCTAGTTGTTGATAATTTTGTAAAGAATCAATTTGTTTACCCAATTTATTTCATTAATTTTGGTTGAAAATTGGTGTATTAGATCCATCTTCTTGCTATACGTTATATGCTTCTTAATCAATACTCACAAGAAACGGGACGTCAATCCTTTTCAGTAGGCATACATATCAGATGTTCAGTAGGGATGACTCTTGATTATAAGTTAACTGTGATCGTGTAACTTTTAAGATTTTCAATACTGGCTTTAGAATATATATATACTCATAGCACAACTATCCTACTTTTACCTCACCTATGCGATTCGTCTAACAGGCGCGAGCGTCGTAGTGGCGGGTAGCGGGCGTGTCGCCACCGTAGCCGCGGCGGCCGCGTGCGTGTCGGGCGTGTCGGGCCCCGGAGAGGACGACAGCAACATCTCACTGCTGCTGTGCGAGGAAACCATCCCCGGCTCGCCCGCTCCCGACGCGGAGCCGGCGCCGCCCCGTCAACGGCTACACATGCCATTCGCATCGGCACCGCCGCATCATCATACGCACTCGAAAGGTATACTTTGATTTAAAAAAATAGGAAGAGACAGTGAAAGCTAAAAATTTAGAAAGAAAGAAAAGAAACAAAAGTTACTGTCTTAAAGCTTGTAGGTAAACAAAAAGTAAAAAATAAGTTTAAAAGGTTCGTAATAGACTGTTAGTAACGAGGAAACGTTTCAGAGGATCGCCGCGGTGAAGGCGGGTCCCGGGCGAGCGGCGCCGCGAGTGCCGGAGCGGGAGCGAGCGCGGGCGAGGCTCCGGGCGGCGGGCCCAGCGCTGCGCCTGCGCGAGAGGCAGCCTGGGGCCGCCCGCGCCCGCTTATGGACAACACGCCCCCCACCACGCCCGACAGTAGCCTCGACATGTCTCCGCACAGGTCAGCGACACCACTACTCGCGGCAGATCATCATTGTTTCAAATCAGGGGAGTGATTTGAATGTCGGGGCACCAGGGACTTCCTTTCTAGAGAATACCTGGTTTCCCGGCTATTAGTACCCGAGACGGCGTGCGGTTTTAGTCGATTCGAGTCCGACATGCCACCGACAGGTGGTATCCGAGGGGATTTCCGCACGGAAAAAAAAAAAAGGGCAGTGATTTGAAACAGTGAACGACGCCACACTTAAAATTAAGTTGCCGGCGATGTGTTTTTCATGCTCATTATTTAAACTGGCATCCTTAACCGTAAGTTCCATATTTATGTTAGAACGTAATATTCCTTTTCATGATAACGATCATATAATTACATACCGCAGGGAGCGGCGGATATCGGAAAGAGACAGTCCGTCGGAACGAAAAGAAGACGAAGACGAAGGTCAAGCGAACGACGCGACGGCCCATGACGTCGATAAACCTCACGGTCTGTAACTTTCTATGACGTTGAACTCGTGTCTGACTACAAATCGGCTCTGTCAACGACTTTGAGGCCAAAAAACATTAACTAATATTTACTATATTATTACACAGGCGGTAGTCGGTCACGCAAAGCTTCTGAGAGTTCATGTGCAGGTGCGGGGCGCGGACGCACGCGACGCTCGCGGCGCGACACGGACGAAGCGCAAAACTTGCATCACCACTCGCACCAACCGCCGCTCAAATACAACTTTTACGTCGATTTAGGTAACTTTCACTATATTTTTTCGCTGACTTAGCACCGTAATTATGGAGCTCCTGCTTGTGTGGCTCTGGTACTGACCACCCTTCACATTCATGTCTCTTACATGGATGTGAAGGGTGGTCAGTACCAGGCATAATTATCATTTTATAAACTTTATGTTGGCATTAACAATCACGCCAGTCCTGTCACGCCAATTGACCCATTGTCTGATGCATACTCACAGCAGTACATCAGCGTACAGACCTGTGTTTCTACCCTAACCGCAGGGTGGATCACGCCCTACAGCTGCCCAGAGCACATAACTATCTACCGTGGTCTACAATTTACCTCGTATACACCTTCAGAGATCTGGGCCTCAATTCTGTTATACGCCAAGCCAGTGTCATACCACTGACACGCTATTGAGATGCCATCGAGTGGCCATTGGCATCGGTATAAATATCGGTAGTTGAAAGTATATTACATTTTTGAGGAAATAATTTATTTGTTTTTAATAAATTATTACATAAAATAAATAAATAAATTATAATAAATTATTAAAGAATAAAATATAAAAATTATAAAAAAAGAAATAAAAAATAAAATTATTAAAAAAAGATAAATAATATTTATTAAAATAAAAAAAATATTAAATTACTGTCATTTCCTTATAATTTGAAAATATATTACACTGGCTTGTCGTAAACATAAAATAGCAGAATTGAGGCCCTGGCCTGATTCATAGGAGCCACTCACCACCTCATGGTCCAAATGGTCTCGTGGAAATAATTCGCAATCAACTAAGGGCTGCCTTGACGTGCTACGTTACATTAAGCTGGTCAGAAGTACTCTCGTGGTGATGACCTCCAGACATCCGCACCGGAACTCGTTTACGACAGTTCCTAAATGCTGGTCTTTAAGTTACGGCGAAAATGACAGATTTGTCAGTAAATTTCGAGCCTACATGTCGAAGCTGACACCCCGACCTACCTCTTAGCACACAAGCTCCAATCGACCTTTCTACGTGCCCAAGGATCTGGCTACAGCAATGAATCCAGAACCAGCAGCGCACTGACAACATAGTCAATAGATGAAATAATAATAGATATCCAAATTCCCAGATTACTATCACCAGTAGTCACGGTCATAATGGAGAGCTGTATAGCATGAATGCGATTGAACATACACAAGCAAAGAAATTGCGTAAATACTAACGCAGCGCTAAATCACGCTACTATCATATAAAAACTAAGTCATATCGAATGATAGGTCGTCTACCTGAGCCGAACGGTAACCACCTGCCTTCAATTAAACCTTGACCTGTAAAAATTAATTTCCACGCCAACATTTTCTACCGCCATGACATAAACTATACTTACATCTAACACACAGTTATATACGCACTTTACTTTCAAGCAGATCCGACGTGGGATTGTCAAACACGTATTAACGTGTTGACTTCGCGTCTGGCGGACCTACGAAAAGCTTACCATTCGGTAAAGGCAGAACTGGCAGCCATCGATCGACGACGGAAGAAACTGCGACGAAAGGAGAGAGAAGGTAGACTAAGATATTCATAACTGCTATACGTTCATATTCCGCTTCTTAGTTTCTTATTTTGATGTTACATAACCTATACTTTTCCTTAATGAATACTCAATGGGACTATAACGATTTTTTTCGAATCCGACTGCTACATCCAGAAATTAACACGTTTAAACAAGCACAAAATTCTTCAGTATCAACATTCATCCATTTTTATTAAACTCAAAATATCTTTATTTAAAAAAAATGATTGAAATCGTCTCTTATGTAGACTATAAGTCATAGATCAACACGCACATAGCAGCAATCAGTTTTGTCAATATTTAGCGAAATAAATATAAACGTATCGAAAATCTATTATATGTCTGTGCCGATCTACAACCATCCGTTTCCAAGGAAACTCCATATAAGAAGAAAGGGCAAACAAACTCACGGCTTAGATAAATTACACACCATGGCACATGTGATGATAATTTTTCCAACATAAATAATATTACGTTTGTATCAATTTCCCTCTATTCCCTTACATGTTATTTATACAACTGTAAACTATATATTTATAGAATATAGAACACGCGAGGTTTTTAGATATTATCTCAGTAGAAAAAAAAACAAAAATGAACCATGATCTTAACTATATACAATAAATCTTGACCCACAGCTGTGAAGGCTGCGAAAGCTGCGTGCTCATGATGAAGAAAGCCCAAAGGCTGTGGGAAGGCAGTAACAGTTAGCGGAGTTTGTTCGTTTTAGAATAAACAAACATTCATAGTGTGTACAGTATGCAGTGTGACTGGAGCTATTTACTTTGCAATTCTATAGTTGTACAAATTCGATGTCTATAAATATTAGGCCGGGGGTGGGTAGTGATGATCTCCAGATGGCATTTACGTCACCTCCCTTTTGTACCATTATCACATTGTTTTGTTTGTAAATAGTGAAATCAAATTATTTTGATAATTCTTTTATATTATTTGTACTATATTGTATTTGAACCTCATAGTGAACCTAAGTTTTATTCAAATAATATTCTCTTTGTAAGTAATTAAATGATGTTGTTACCTTGATAATTGATTTCAATGAGAATGCTGTTATGACAATGTGTAAATCATCAATGACCTAGGAATTCTTATTGATTTGTGTTGTAGTTATACTGAGTCAGATTTTATCAGTAAATATTAATATTAGAAAGTGAAAAGTATATCCAAGACTGAGGGATCGAAATAAAACATGGTGGTATATGAAGATAATATTATTTATTCCTTAAAATATATGTAATGTCTCACATGTTTACGTCAATAAACATTTCATCGTAAACTGTAACAATTGCATCATTATGAACCCTCATAATTGAATGCAAAGAGATGGCAGATACCCGCATTTTAGAATGCGAACATCAACATAAGGTATCTATTTGCAAATACCGTAATCACGGGGCAGCCTTATCAAAACTGACATGCAAAATGAACGAACAGCCAGTATTCAAAATTTAATTACAAAATTATTGATTACCCTTAAGCTACCTCTATAGGACAGTGTAAAAACCGCGGACGTAGTCTCTTATGTTTCGGTTTCCAGGAGTGACTGTTGAGTGGCCCAACGGAAGCTTTGTTAGGTCCACGGATGTTTCCGAACGGGTGGGTAGTTCTGGTATCGATTGCTAGTAGTAATTGGGATATTGAGGCCATGGGTGCGGGTGATGTTGATAGGGCCCCGGTGGCTGCTGGTAGCCCCAAGTGGGTTGGTAAGGTTGGGTATATGATTGATCATAGGAGGCCGTCGTGGCTGCGGGTGTTTGATAATATGAGTTCCCACCGCTGGTAGTTGTGACATTGACTGCTGCAGATGCACCACATTCCTTTTTCTTATTGTCTGCTGATATTCTGAAGAAAGAAAATGGTGAATTGTTATTAACCTCTTGTTTGGGAGATATAAAGTACAAGGTACAGTAGAATCCGGATAGAAACGACTCACACAAGAGTAACGAATCTCTGTCGTACAAACTGGACGACTCACAAAGCAACTGGTTATTAAAGTTTATTAGTTAGGCTTATGTCCAGCAGTGGACTATTAAAGGCTGTTGATGATGATGATGATGATTAAAGTTTGCTTTTTATTATGCATCAGTGTTACTGTAATTATTATCATGAAATGCTATATAAGAAACAATTACGATTCGATTATTAGGTATTGCTTAGATGACAGAAAATCACAATCACAAGGTTCAATTTTTTTTTAAGAAAAGCTAGAGATGGTGACGTCAAAAAATTATAATTTAATAGATTTTTTTTTTAAATATACACCAAAAAGATTAATATTTATTAAGCGAAAGATATAAAATGAATAAAACTAGGTATATATTTTTGAGTTTTTGCTATTATTCTTTGTTACAAATTTTTATTTTTCTAGTGTTTTTTTTTTAAATATGCTAATAAAAGCTCAAGTAAAAATTTGGTCAATTATTTCTTCTCAAACGATAATTGGTAAGACGCATCAAGGAATAGCAGCAAAATGCCTCGTGAACGTCAGCTGCTATTCCGTGGGGATTTGAGCAGCGGTAGGTAGCCTCCCACGCACGATGAACAAAATTTTCAATCATTTCCTCCTAACTAAAAACAGTATGACTATATACTAATAACTAATAAATACTAAAAATAAAAAATAAAAACTCAACCATTTGCTCAACACTCAAAACTAAAAATTTACCTGATGATAGCTTAATGCAACTATGAATAAATATATGTCAACTGGCTGTGTCTCGGTGAAAAGACCGTCAGCTGATACTTTGGTAGTTATAACAACGCAGGAGTTAGGCGAGAGTAAATACAACCATTTAAATAGGCGATAGATGTTCCCGCTGACGAGGTTTCCCTCGATTTGCTGCTATAAATTTTTGCTGCTTAGAAATTTTCCTCTGGGAGGAAATAACGTGTTATAGTCTAGTGATTGTTTTTTTTATTCGAAATATTGGGTTAGCTAAAATTTAACAAGTTTTAAGAATGATTGAATATGTTTTTTTTGTTCTTCGTGCGTGAGAAGCTACCGCCATTCATTCCCCCCTCGTAACGAAGCTGAAGCGATCTCTGATGCGTCCAACAATAATCGGTCGAGAGAAACTCGGTCATGTAAATCTGTTAGTGGCTCCATTGTACTGTAAGTGATGCGAGAGGGAAGCCCGAACGTACTGCGTGGGCGGCGGCACGTCGTGCTTGTCCTTGCGCTGGCGCTTGCGCAGGTGCTTGGTGAGCGCGCGCGCGTGCTCGTGCGCGGCGCGGGCGTGCTGCGCGTCGCCGCGCTCCTCGGCCAGCTCGCGCCGCCGCCACGCCAGCGCCGCCATCGTCTCCAGCTCCGCGCACTCCTGTTTCTCGTACGACGACACCAGCTCTGCACCACACAACGTTACCGCATTTACAATTACCGATCCAACCATAGCTAATACTGTAGGCCCTGCAGTGTTGTGCTCGTGTCTTGACGATACGTTACGTACGTTATATTAACCGAAAGCAGAATGTATTTACGACGTTCAAATGTACTTATATACTTCTAGCGGAACGGTTAGGAACTATTTGCCGTAACATTTGGGGTCCAGGTTATGTCGGATCTTTTATTTGAATGTATGTAATGTAAGCAAAATAAAGAATACATTTTATAACTTCAGTAAATAAATATTGCGATGGTTTCGTGTTGGAGCCAGAATAGAAGCGTAGGAATCTCTATGTACCTACCTGCCTAATCTCACTCTCACATTTTGTACTTATTGAATTTATCACTCACTCACTTTTATAAGTGAGGCTCGGAGAGCACGTTAAGCCATCGTTCCCGGTTGTTGGAGCCCTAAAAAGTCCGACAATAGTCTATCTACACTAAGTTTTTTTTTTCAATTTCAATATGATTTAGTTCGGTCAGACAACATAATATTTGCTTGTTTCTGTAAAATACTAGAACTTTTCAATAAAATGTATATTTATCTCTTACCCTCCAGCACTTCATAGGGTGTATCAGGTGTATGTATCGCCAGGTCCAGTCTCTGCATGTGTAGTCTGTGGTTAAGAGGATCCTTGGTGATCGCGTCGTCGAGTATTTTTCTTGCGCCGACGGGGTCTTGTCGCACGTGGAAAACAAAACGAGCGTATTTGATGGCTAACGCAGAAGCCACCGCCTTGTTCTTAGCCGAATTTATGTAACCCTCGTATAACTGAGCACATTTTTCGTAGTCGCCACGACGCCTCTCAAGATTGACACGTCTGATACAACAGATATTAATTTATATTTAAGAAACGAACCCAGATTTTGGCATGAGTACACATAAAAAAGGAATAAAAATATAATATATATATATAATACTTATAAATTTAATGATAGTATTGTTTTAATAAAGGCTCTTTGGTAATTCGATTTCAGCACTAGTCGTAGTTACATGGTGACCACCGTGCTACTAATGTTGTTAGCGTCGTGGTTCTGCAGCTAAGTAGGGTTGGCAAAATTTAATGCATTAATACTTAAATAAATTAATACTTTAATCAATAAAGTTATCTGATGACTATAGACTTATCTAGAGGCGACTGGAATGTTAGTTATCAGAGCTGTATAGTTTGTGTCTTTTATATTTCACACACTGTCATCTGAATTGTTATTTTAAATAAAATAACAATGTAAAAATTAGATGACAGTGTTGATATTCTCACCTGTACTGTATTTGAACTAGATTGGGGCAAGTTTTCTCTATCCTGTCTAATATTTCTGCTGCCTTAGCAGCGCTACCGTACGCCTCTTCGAAGTGTGCCCAGTGCAGGTGCAACTCGGGTTTGTCCAAATGGTGAACGGTGCAAGCGCGTTCCAATACCTCACGCTCAACCGCCACTAACTCCGGGTTAGTCTCTATACGCTCCTCCAGAAACTTGATCAGCTGCAGACATAAGATAATATTGACTTGTACTTATATACTTAAATTCGGATTAACTTATCTATACAGTCATTCAAATTATTAATAGCGAATCCCAAGCTTTTATACAGACGCGGTACACCACGTCTGATTAAACACCATTAATTGACACGAGTCTGACTTAGCGAGGTCGATATCAATAGTTACGGATAACCCTAAGCATGTTACGGAGAATTAAACTGTTTTGAAATTTTAATAATGTTTGCAACAAGGCTATTCAATGATTTTACAATAATAATATGTTGAAAGACTGAAGTTAACTTTTATTTCCAGAGTAGACTCTTTATACACATACAATATAGATAGATGTCTTTTGGTAGATTGATGGACAGTCAAAGATTCTGCTACACATACCCTCATCCAGAACTCTTCGTACAGCGCGCACGCGATGAGACACCTCTCGTGCAGAACGAGAGCTCGTTTTAGCGTGCCGTGCTGTTTCTCCCACTCCAGGTACGACTTCCAGTTCTTCAGCTGACATCGTTCCAAAGGTTTCACGTGGAAGTATGGACGCTTAATCTGTCAAACAGGAATATTTTATATTTTTCTTGCAGTTGTTTTAAGGATTAAAGCAATCTGGTTAAAACAGGCTTACTTTATGTCCATTAAATTAACTGAAAATAAAAGTAAAGTTTAATATTTTCTTGGTTTACAAACATGTCTCATACTGAATGCAACCCAAGTAGATGAAACTGTAGTTATAAAGCCGATTAAACAAATAGGAGTGACATCACTTTCATGTTAGTATTTATTTTACGAGTAAAACAGACAATGTATATATAATTATTACTAATATTTGTCAACCTATTGTTGTGCTAATATTATTTGCGATTTTACAGGTTTTGTAAAGTTCAGTTGGGAGGTGTGCAGAACCGATTTGTCAAAATGACACATGCTTGAAAATATTTGTACCTTTACCTAATCAGCAGAGTTTTTTAAAATATAGTTCTTTTCACTAATGGAGGTAACATAATAAGTCCTCTTCTAAGAGAGTTATCTCAGTAACACTTACTCCTTCTTCAAAAGTCCACCGGGCCGCGACCTGTTCGCCTGTAGTTTTGTGAACCTTTCGTCGTGCTGCGATGATACGTTCCTTGATGGCCTGGGCTTCTTCTTCAGACGCCTGTCGAGATCGGAACAAAAGACTTTATATAATTATTGTCACTAGCAAAATTAGAAATTATTGAGATATATTTATTTGTGGTATTTGTGTACTAAAGGAATTACCTTTTTACCTACCTAAGGAATTACCTACAACTACCTTACTTTATAAATCAATTTTGATTAAATAAAATTAGATTCTAGTTAATTAAGTTAATTAAAATTGATTATAGTTAAAGTTTTCATTACTCGGAATAGGTCGCTACCGCTAGCACGATTTTTTTTCTCTTAGCTTTCATTCGTATGTTGTTAAGTTTGTTTTAATTCGTTAAATTTTTGTTACTTATTAAAACTGTTAGTATTTTGTTGTGTGGAAAATGGGGAAAAATAAAACAATACATAGTGGACAGTGAGAAAGTGTCCAATGACGTATTTATATATCTTATATATAAAATTCTCGTGTCACAATGTTCGTTCCCGTACTCCTCCGAAACGGCTTGACCGATTCTCATGAAATTTTGTGTGCACATCGGGTAGGTCTGAGAATCGGCCAACATCTATTTTTCATACCCCTAAATGGTAAGGGTGACCCATCCCTAATTTATTATTGTTTTGCAATACAACGTTTGCCGGGTCAGCTAGTCACTATATATCATTCACATTTTTGTATACAACACTACGCTCTGATAATGATGATTGACACTGCGCACATCTAATCCCAAACTAAGCTGACCTTGTACTATGGTTACTAGACAACGGATAAACATACTAATATACTTCGATTTATAGATATATACTTTATTATAATACATAGAAGCACCCAGGCCAGTAATAATTAAATATCTTTAGATAACGCAAATAATTAACTTTTATAAAAATATTTTCTCGTGTAACATTTTAATTCTTTATACCAAATGCTTATAAAGATAGCGGTCACTTGGAACATTAGTTGAACTAATAATAAACAAAGCGTAATACTTAATACCCGCGCTTAATACTTTGGGTATTTTATTTAGGAAAAAATAACACCTATCGAACATTTGCATTCTTCTGCTATCTGTACCCGAAGTCAATGACGTCACGTTTGACAGTCGTCTAGTTCGCTTGGTCGAGTAGTATGTACGACAGTCAGTAAGAACTTGGAATATTTTTTTTAATTGTATTTACTTTTGTTCTTGTTTAGTACCGTCGGACCGTGCTTATCTATGTACAACTGTTGGTTAGAACTTGGAATTCATTTTTACTTGTATTTACTGTTGTTTTTTTTTCTGACGTCACTCTTTTTAAACACAAACCAGACACCGTTTCTCCATCATATACATACAAATATTTACTAAGTTCACAGACTGATAGTGACATAACTATACAGCTGAATAAAAAAATAAAATGCTAATTACAATGTTCTTTATAGAGACTATTTGTTTAAATTATTCTAATTGTGTAAATTAAACTCCCGCATTAGGTATAAGTATATCCTGTGTCGCGGGGGACTTTACAAACATACATGAAAGGGACACAAAGAACACCCAGACTCAGAACAACAATTTGTGGATCACACAAAGTGTAGTCCCGTGTGGGGATCGGAACCACAGCACTTAGCGTAGTAGTAAGGGGCGTGGCGACCGCTTAAACGCAATCCGTACAGTCAAGACAGAAGAAGTTGTATAGAGTACAGAAATATTAATACAAAAAACAGTTGAGGTATATCTATACAAATAAATAAAATTGAAGTGTCTGTTTGTAATGTCAAAATAATAGGTTTTTTCATGGTACTTAGGTATTTTCATAGCACAGTTATTTGCACGATACCTATGCCTAAAAACCAGTTTTTTTTTACTGTCTGTCTGTTTGTTCCGGTTAAATCGCGGGTACCAACTTGTCTAAAATAAATGAACAATGTATAATTTGTTGATACATCAGTTATTTATTTATATAAACATAAAAAAAAAACAATAAAATACAGTCTGTCTGGTCACGTCTAAAAGTAACTTTAGCTGCTGCAAATCGGATGGCGTAGTGGTTTAAGCGGTCTCCTAAACGCACAGGATATATGTTAAGTGCGGGAGCTGCCTTTCTAAATGAGCGTTAAAGAATACTGACCACGTGGTCGACGGGCTCGTCCTCCCCGGGCGGCAGGTCGAGCTGCGGCTGCTGCCCCGCGGCGTCGCGCACCTCGCCGCGCAGGCGCACCAGCTCGGCGCGCGACACCACGCCCGTCACCGGCTCCGACATCACGTGCTCTTGGAAACTGCAACACGCGCCCACGTACTCGTCATCCACATGCTAAATACCTCAATCTATGCTTTGCTTGTTTGCCTATCCAGCTGTTTAAAAACTGCTGGTAATATTAACAAACGAACAAAAGTGTCACTGCCACATATGTGACTAAATTCTGACGCATTATTACATGATTTAATCATGTAACAAAATTATTGTTTTATAATAAATATACATATATATAAACGTTAAAAAAATTGTTGATTTGTAACATTTATATTTGAAAATAACGTTTAAGTAAACGTTTACGGTTACCTAAAGTTAAAAAGGAATAACTGAATTTGAGGTATGTAATACATAATGTTTAATGAGATGTTATATGCATGCACGGTGACTCGATATTTTTCACTCTTATAAACGCAGGTTTAAATTCAACCTAATTTCTAGCCTAGTAAGTAAAGACTAATCAATGCAATATTACTTATTATTATAACATATGTATGTAAAATGATCCTAATTTAAACTAAAAATAATATTTAAGTGGTTAACTATATTACATAGAATTGGTATGAGGTTTTAAATAGACGACAGTGAAATCTGTTCTGTATTATTAATCGTTTATTAATTTAATTTCACAAAACATATCGATACGTCAAAAACATTAAAACAAGTTCCAAATTAAATACTAAAGATACAAACTTGTCAAAGTGCGATGTATATCCAAGTGTTGGTGTAGCCAACAGTCTGTCATAAATATTTGTAACATTTAGAGCAGAACCGTTCTCGGCCTCCCATTTGATGTAAGATTCCCATAGACGATCAGAACGAAATTCTAGACCACATGCCTCTGCAAAAAATCACACTTTTTGAAATTTGAAGCTCGTTACGTATATACAATGATAACAACATTTTATAACTGCCCGAAATAAGCTCACAATCCAATAATAATATTGTGCTCCCATAATACTTAACACTTTCACTGCGGTCCAAATTTTTATGATGTCCTTAGTGTCGCCACTTTTGTGAACGCGCTAAGTGCGTCGTCGTCACTGGATAGTAATGTAATTGAACGCGCTATGCGCTTTCACCGGCACTATAGGAAGTCAAATTTGAAACTTCTTTTTTCACCAATGTGTAAAATTATAACATAATATAAAATATGTAGAAGATTGAATATTTTTATCGTAAAGTTTCTTACCGCTTTATTCAGTGATATTATCAATCAAAGCTTGACAATCTATGTTTCATGTGATATGTGAACACAATATATCTATACAGCATTAGCATCTTCGATCAAATATACCATAGATACACGTTTCGTAAAAAATAGCGGTCAATAAGGGCACCAGATAGCACTGCATATTAGAGTATGTGGAACGTGTGTGCATTTAATAAGTCTTACGAATGATCAACCATACCATCATGTCAACATATTATGTTGTAATAGTTTGATATTTCTATGTAGTGTCTATAGTTTATTACTTATCTAGACGCCGAACTTATACTAACACCATATGCCTAATCCCAACTTTAATTAGACTCGAGGGAAGTGTGCCCCACGCACGTCATGATAGGGAAAGGGATAGGTGCACAATTTACATACCTATTGCAGAATAACAAATTTCAAATTATGAAAGTTATCACAATAATAATAATAATATTTCGGACATCTGTGATACAAACGCCATCTAGTTTCAAACTAAGCAGAGCTTGTACTATGAAATCTAGATTGACTGACATTATTTATGCTTATCGACTTTGTTTTATATTTTTACTAATAAAGGTCAGTTTTTTCCCTTTTTTTACTGCAGTTGAAAAGTTACATCGCTAATGCGAGTACGATTCGTCTTGAAACAAAACTGCTCATAACTAATTTTAGCAGTTAAAGTGGTAGTGGCAAAGCTATGATATACATGATCGAAGTAAGGTATACTGTCCATATTAGTAAGCTAATCCTTTCAGGGTTACTTTTGAGATTTTCAATGGAATATATAAATTAGATTTTAGGAATTAAGATTACGGTTGTAAGTTAGAGTAGCCATGTGCTTTCTCGGCATCTTAAACAAAATCCTAAACACGCAGCTGACGAGTTCCTGGCATCGAGGAGTTAACATACAGTAAATAAAATTCTCGAAAACGCCGACGCGACTCATACAGAAATTTCAAACAATGAAAGAGTGAATCATAGGTGCTCATGAAATAGTCGATGCGGAACATGTGTGAATATAAAATATTAAAACAAAATAAAACTCAGATCTTACCGATTGCTCTCTCATACTGAGCTCTAAGGTAGGTGTGGTCATCGGTTCTAGTAGACTTGATATGATTTAGATAATGTATCCATAAATCGACAGATAAAGGTATAGCTTTAAGACCCCTTTCCAAAACCTGAAAAATGAAATGGCATTAAACGTGTTCCACGAGTGTCGAAGTGCGCCGCGTTCACGACAACACTATGAAGCAAGGGAATATTGAACAGCATATAATGTTTCATATAATAATTAAGTGCGGACGTGGCGGCCCGCGGCGTGGGGCGAAGGGCCGTGGGGGGCGAGGCGCCGTGGGGCGCGAGGGACCGTGGGGCGCGGGGCACCTGGGGGCGCGACAGAGTGCCGCACGCCGCGGCTCGCCGAGTCCGCTCAATATAAAATGTGTGTCGGGTATATTACACCTGTTCGCACTCGGCGCGGTGGCAGCTCGCGGCGTCTCGCTGGCTCTTCTACAACCGCCATTCAATGGCTAAAAATGAAGGCTGGCTGCGCTTCCATGCTACCATGGACTGGTTAATCTTAATAATTATATCCACCACTCATTAAGTACTTACTTAAATAATAATACATGAAACGGTATTACATTAATACATCATGCGTGTACAAAGTATAATAAATGTATGTACTAAATTATTATAAAATATAAACCACAAATCATTATTAATCACTAGAACGAGATCTATGTGAAGGTAACAGAACTCTCCGGTGTGAACGGACGACTTTGCCTTACGAACATCGTGGACCTCGTTGCACTGTTGGGAAAAAAAATAATTGCAAAATACCAGTTATGACTAAAACATATCAAATTCCAAGTGTTAAGGAACATTTATATAACTAATCACAGTCGTTTTAAGTCGTAACATCTCACCAAATGATTTAAAAGGCAAAAAATAATACACAATACTAAAGTGTCTGGCACTCACCTCGAGGCACTTCTTTTTACTTCCTTTACGTTTTTCATAATCGGCGTATTTCCTCCAGTAGCCGTAACAATACGGGTAGTGCGAAAGGAAAGCGTCGTAAGCTTCGCGCGCTGCCTCCACGTCACTCTGTCGTGTTTACAAACGTATTCGTTATCACACTATACATCGATCAACAGTTGTACGAGTATTGTATTGCTACACCTAATTAATCAGTTGGCCCTTGCCACTCGACATTTGTATTCAGTTCTTATCGCTTCATAAAGCAATAAGATTAGCGTTAGTCTTCATCACGTATTAACTATGGCTTCAATTTTTTTTAAACATTCGAATTTATTTTGAAAGTTTTCTGGAGGACTTAAAGTGAAATAGATTTCAGTGTAATCAATTAACTTTCGTTCGACAAAACTTACTCAACTAGAGTAGCTGCTGCCGACACAAAATTTGTATTATTATAAGGTAGAAGGGTCGCCAAACCTCTATGGATAGGTTGTTACGTCACTGATGTTACGATACATATTTTCACCGTAACCTGTTGTAAGTATTTGGCAACACAGAAATATATATATAACAAATATCCGGATCTCAATTTTTTGAAATGTTCATTTATCATTTTAATTTACCAATTTCGAAATAAGAGGAGGTTCTCAAATTGGATGTTCCATACCCCGGAACTCCGTAATTTTTAAATCAATTAGTTTTTTTTTTAATTAGAAAATTTTAGTAATTTACAATCACATTTGAAGTAATATACCACCCCTGGATGGATGGAAAATAAATGAATGAAGAATACAGTTTTTACAATCCATCATGATGTCAGTGATACTTTTATTAAAGTTTATTATGATATTTAAAAAAAGAACCCTTACCTCTTGATCAACATATTGTAACAGATATGTCCAGCCAGTGAAGTCAGTTGGGTCATCATTGACTACTTTCCAGTACTTGTCTAATTCAGGAAGGGCTTTCTTTTTCGGCTTTTCATCAATTGAACTTCTCTTCTCTAACGGTACCGGTTTGCTTTCGCCATTCTAAATTAATAATTCAACACCATAAATTTAAAAATGAGCTATAATTTAGTGATCCTTAGAAATTACGAATCCATACACGTTTGTTACTTAAACATCAATTTAGTGTAGTTGAAAATCAACCTATGCATCACAGATTTAATAAAGTATATTCTTGAATATGAAATATGCCCTGAAAAATGCTATCATATAGATTATTAATTGCTAACATTACACTTTTTTGGCATATCATTAAATGTATATTATTATTTCTTTTCCCAAAATAACATTTAGCAAAGAAAATACTCAATGAACGAGTTTTCGTAAATTCTTGACATTTAAAGACACAAAACTAAATTAAACAGTGAATTGAAAAGCTATACACCTTGACAATAGCTTGTTTTTTGGTTGAGGATTCGCTTTCAGATGTGGGTGAGCCAGGATCGTAGCCATCACGTTCATTTTCAGTTTTTCGTTTACGAGATTCTTTGGAATCTTTCTTAGAAGCAGGTAGTTCATCCTCAGATACAACCTTAAAAATATGGACCTATTTAATTAGAGCACTATAAAATAAATTTCATAAATAGTTCTGTTTGTTATTTTCTTTAAGGTATTAGAAGAAAACGGTTCGCCGGGTGAACCCAAGTGGCTACCACTGCCAATAGACACCTGCAACTCAAAGAGTCCCAAGTGCGTTGTCAGCTGTAAGTGGTTCCACACGCTAGATAGACTGCAAAACCAAAATACAAAAGCTACTACTCAATCTAAACTATTTAGAAACAGAAAAGTTGCTAGAGATAGTTATATATATGATAGATATATATATGTAACACACACACACGCGCACATACACGCATTCGTACATAAATATCCACGCTTAAAAACAGCATTGATAATATTACCGTAAATTCATATTGAGGGACCTGGAGCTCTAAAATACAGGCCAAGGCTAAGTTTAGACTCCAGATCGCCCACAAATTACCAATTAAGCCACATATTTTGTCAACTTAATATGAAAGGTTTGATCGAACAAGCCAATTGATCCGGTTTCATTTAGGTGCTATAAAAGTTTAAAATAATCTTAATGCATTTCTAATGATTAAAAAAGAATGTTTTGTAAACATGTATTTGCATTGGTAAAAAAAATGTATGTTATCATCTTTCTGCTGTTTTTCCTTCAAATTGGGGGTTGATATAAAAGGTGTAACACTTCAAAGGAATTTAGCTTTCTTATCGACCTAACTGACGCACATTCTCCTCAGGAATGCAATCCTACTGAGGTGACAAATGAAAAAGGTCAATTTGGGTAATCAGAAAGTATTGAATGGGAAACCGGGCCTGCGATTACATTAGCTCGAATATGTCGGGGTCTCGTAGCCGTATGGAGGAACTGTTCTAATTAGATGCATTCATCCCTGCATGCATGCATGAACCATCAAGTATCATGAACTATGTAAGTATCAATGTTTGAGAATTTTACCTCAGTGTCAGCTGGTAATTCAGCAGGTTTAGGGCCAGGGAGTTCATCATCAGATACATTTTCCGCATCTTTTACACTTGGTTTCTGTACCTCAGGCAGTTCATCTTCCGAAACCACTTCAGTTTCCTCAGCTCCTCCCACCTTTAAGAAAAGCAATGGTTTAAATGACTTGGAATAATATTTCTATTGGCAGTCCACAAAACTATTTCATTCTTCTTATAACATTCTACAAACCTTGCTGACTTTCTTAGTTGGTGTAGCAACTTCTTCCTTGTGTTCTTCAGAAAGGTTTTCATCAGTATTCCCTGTGCTATTGTCACTATTTTTCTCTGGGCTCTTCTCTGTATTACGGTCATCAATTTCCTGACTGGTCATTTCATTAATTTTCTTTGCATTAACCAGTGGTGTAGCTGTTTCATTATCATCAATTTTTTCATTTCCTTTTGGAGTCACATTTTCATTAGCTTCTTTTAAAATTTTGTTTTCAGGTTCATCTACAGAACTTTCATCAGGTATTTCTATGATACCAACGTCAGGCTGAAATAAAATAAATATCATCATTATCATTTAATTATTACTGAATCAACATTAAATGATTAATTAGAATTAAACATACATGCATTTTGTGTTTGCGATCATCTTGTTTCTTAGTATGTTCAGATAGCTCTTCAGGAACTTCAAGCTGTTAAATATAAATAGTTTTAAACTATTACACATGATATGCATATAAGCTCATGCACAAACACATGCATTCAAATATTTGAGTTTAAATTGAATTTATACAGTAATTTAAATTAGATTCGGTGTAGTAACATGACCCACATTTTATTGCAATGAAATGTTAAAAAGATAAGTAATAATATATCCTTCTAGTTTTAAAGGAGTGATATAAATGTGTGTGTATAATATTAAACAACATGTTGAATTTAATATTCTTTTGAATTAGATGATTTTCAATTATATCAACACCATTGTAACTAATTTTTTGTCAATTTTCATTTGTTTGTTAAGAAAAAATGATTATTTTCCATATTATTGTGTATTAAAATAACTTAAACTTTATACAAAGTTAAAACATTGTTAAAAATTTTATTATGTGACTGACTGTATTGGCAAAATTGTATGTAACTGTTAAATGTTTGTTTTATCAGTTTTGAACTAAAAATTAATCATAATTAACAAAAGTTGGTGAAACTACTACGGTGCCTAATAAAATATTAACCATGCAAATATGTAGTTTCCCTTGTTAATTAAATGTTTAAATTGAATAATCTTATTGCATAATAGAACTACATAAGAAACCTAACCTTTGAAGAACTTATTCTCCTATGAAATTACTTAAATTGGCTAACAAAGTGATTCCTAGCATCCCAGTTTATAGGAATAATATATATTACTATTATTCTGTCTACATGTACATTTTTACATTAGCATTGCCACTTGACATATTTGTGGTTTTAAACATCTTTTTTGATGAATAGCGTAAATATGTTTAAGTTTGGGTTGCAACGCTAAATAGGACATTTATTGTGAAGAAAACCTTGTAATATTATTAACAGGGAGTTAAAATTATCTTCAAGCCTTATAATTGCTTACATAGACTTGAGAGCTCTTTTTATGTTTTATTTCTACATAATACGAAAGGAATATAGTAAAATTAAATATTGATGTATCTCTATTATATTCTATATCTTCTATAGAATATAATAGAGCTATTAATACATGAAGCAATACAGAAATACACTGATGTTAAAGGCATGGCCACACTTATATTGTTGCAGCAGAAGAACTGTGTTACATTTAATAATTAATGCATGCAGACATTAATATATATTTATACTATTATACCAGTGTAAGAATTATTAGAAAGTTAGATAGTACTAGAGAGTCTTTATTTTATTATTTTATAGATGCTCCACACAAATTAATCAAATTGAATGGATTTGCTCCACCCCTGTCAGTTACAGCCTACAACTTTATTCAGTAAATAGGCTGTCTATCTATATAACCTATATATAATATTAACTTTGTTTGTTCTTAATTGTAAACTTCCAAAAGTTAATTCTAGTCATACACACACATGTTTTGTGCTGAGAGGCCACCTAACCAGTCATTATGAAATCTACACTAGTAATAGGTTATCTTTTATCCATGGAAAAAGACCAAAAAGGATGGAAAGATCATCAAATGTGTAGGTTATAATTATATAATTTACAAAAAAGAAATATTACAGCTAAATAATTTCATTAAAAAAAAACATAAGATCAAGACAAACATGATAAATAAACATCAAAAGATTCAATAATACTCAATTATATATCACTACTTCTATACTACAAATAGCTACACTAAAATCATAGAAATATTAAGGTTGAGACTGAACAACACAGAGATGCAGCATGATCAGGTATATTCTTAAATTTCTTTCATTGTTGAATGTTACAGCACGTATAACATCCCCAAGATAAAAAATATTCTAAATTGAAAATGTGTAGCAATTGCAATAAAATATACCTACTTTCTTAATAAAAATTGTCAACATGTCACTTTCTGTATATACAAAAAAAAAATTTGTATATGAATAATAAATGAATCTTCTATTATGTCTACTATCTACTCGACTAGTACTATCAGTTAAAATGTCTCAGTTTTTCTTAACTTCGAATGCAAATGTATCTTTCAATTAATACTAATATTATAAAGCTGATTATTTTGTTTTAGTGAATGCACTAATCTCAGGAACTACTGGTTTGAATTGAAAAATACTTTTAGTGCTGGATACAACCAATAGGGGCCAAGCATCTAAAAAAATTTTTTGCAAAAAAGTAAAAATTAACTTCTTTTGAGAGGTAGCAAGCAAAATTGCAGGAGTTACCTATTCATTTCAGTTACGGTGCATGAGAATATGTTAACAAATAACCAAAAATGTTATTAAGAATGGGACGTAGCTAAAGTATTATACAAATAGTATCAATTTACAAATTAGGATATTTTTCTTTAAATTTTAACAGCAGTTGTTTATCTAATACAAGTCTGCTGTTAATTTAAAGAAGAAAGGCATGTCTATACTAAGACAACATGATGGAAGAATAATGTAAGTACATAAAATCAACATGCCTACTCTGACCATTCGTTTTGAACAGTTGTGGTTACAATCTAATCAACTTTTTTAGGATTAATGATGAACCATGTTATAAAAGCAATATAACTAATTTTATTTTTAAATATATAACTAATTTTAAGCTCTTGTTACCCCTATTACACTTAACCAATTATGGTACTAACTTTTTACTGCAAATTCTCAAATAAAAGAATCCTAACTTGTGATAGTATACAAAAGCCACTAGGTTCACAATACAACACAAACTACCACAAAATAGCTAACTCACCTTATCATTATTTTTACTTATCTCTTCACAATTTTCAAAAGATGTATTCTCTTTGTCATTAATTTGTTCCATTTTAGTATTCTCCTTCTCTTCACAAGCATCTGTAGTGTTGTCATCAATCTTTTGAATTAAATCATCAGCTGATATTGAATAGCCAGCATCAGACATTTCACTGATGTCAAAGTCAGTATCCACCGTCGCCTTCTGACTCTCTGTAACATCACCATCAGTATCAGAGGTGGCCTTATATACTGCATCGTGACTAAGTAGCGAGTCGCCGTCGGTGAGCACGTTATTAAGCGAGTCACTGGGGAAATTGACTGCATTATCGCCCACATCGAAAGAGTCAGTGTTAAACCCATCTGTGTTGTTGTCCAGGTAGTCGCCAACGCTACCCGCTGACAGCTCCACCGCATTGAGAAAACCTTGATTCGAAGTCGACGACTCATCAACCGCTGCATCTACACTGTTGAATTCGCCCTCTGTCAGCAAATGTGATAACCCGTTCGAGTTCTCGTTAATCAATGGTCCTTCGTCAGTATCCATGGGTCCGTCAGAGAGACATTTCTGCAAAAAATTAAATTCTTATGATCTCTATAACTATTTGCACTTAATATAGTATTGTTTTGTCGCATTGTAACCTCAGATATAAAATTAATCTGTGCGCTCACCTGCATATCAGAGCTGGCTTCATCATCCATTTTGATACTAGAATAAACAAATCCGATTTATAATGCTATAAAACAATAACGAAATCGTTTCAAAGGTAATCAACCCAGACTAAATAACGCGCACTGCAACCACTAACCACAAGAACGGAGGAGAAAGACTCAAGAGTCACATTCACAAATTGATCACTAGGATAAACCGCTAACGACAACGACAGCCACAGCTATATATTTTACTCTATGATTAAAATGACAACCAAAGAGAATGCGTTCGCATTTTTTCACACAACTTTTTAAATCCCATTATCGGAAGTCCGAAAATATTTTGAAATGAAGTTCCTTATCGAGTGTTACACGTTCTGAGCGAATGGAATTGAGAACTAAAAATGTGTAACAAGACTTTTTTCCGACATTTCTTGCTATACGTCTACCAAAAAACCCGACCTGGGGTCCATAGAACTTGGAAAATTTTTAATTGTGTGAAATTATTAATTTCAGTAAGTTCTCCGTTAGGTACGATGACGAGAGAATCAATGAGGACTGTTAGGTTCGATTAGAACAGCGACCTTATAGCACGCGAGCCGAGCGAGTGCAGTGAGTTTGAAAACTTGGTTAGTTATTTACTTTAATATCTATTTATCCCAAAAAAACCTATATTTTAAAGAAAAAGCAATATTTACATACGTATTTTGTATTAAAAAAAAACAATTTAAATTTCGATTGAAAACGCTGAATAGTGTCATTGCGTCTAGAATGACGTCACAGTCTACGAAACAAGACTGTTTATATCTGTCCAGTGTCAACTGAGTCTGTATTAAGGTGTGAAAACATGCTAAAAACGAAACACAATATAGAGTAACCTGCTCTGTTGTATGAAAACGTCAATAACAACAATGATGTTTTGCGTGGCGTGACGTAACACTTTCTGATAGGTGTTCGCTGACAAGTGACGTAATGCCCATTTGTTCGAATTTATTTGTTAAAAATATTAATAATCTTTAACTTTTATGAGAAATAGACTGGTTTTTTCTTATCTATGTATCTTTAATAAAAAAATTGCAAAAATTGCTGGCGCTTTTCATAGCCTGCTGGTTTGAGCTCCTGAGTTAGCTGAATCTTGTACGCATAAAGGTGGAGGTCTTTTGTCAAAATTCGTTGCGTAGTGCTTTGTGAAATTTGAAGTTGTTGAGAACGATGCCGAATTGATGTTTTCGGGTTTTCGGCCACACTCTCGTTTACAGCAGCAATTTTTTCAAAAGACTGACCGGTACGTTGACGCAAAGAATTTTTAATAAACATAATCGACCCAGTTTCTTTTAAAATTTTTGACCACTCTTGGAATGGTTGATACATTAGGTGTGCACTTTTTCAACAGATTTTTTTTCAAATTTTGTTCAAAGTTTCAGCGTAACTTTCCCCATCGACCACGGTAAAGGCGGGGCAGGGGGTGCGAAGAATC
The DNA here is from genome assembly GCA_902825455.1 of Arctia plantaginis. NCBI lineage: Eukaryota > Metazoa > Arthropoda > Insecta > Lepidoptera > Erebidae > Arctia > Arctia plantaginis. The sequence goes on from CADEBD010000344.1 coordinate 9,629,060, forward strand.
TCCGGGCTACGGGAGGCCACCACAACCGACTGACCCTGGCTACGTACAACGGACGCACGCTACGGCTAGACTCGCATCTGGCGCAACTTGAGGTGGAACTTGGGAAGATTAGGTGGCATATCCTAGGGCTATGTGAAGTCCGAAGAGAGGGGGAGGACACCATAACCCTCGAGTCAGGCCACCTAATGTACTTCCGCGAGGGAGACCAACAATCCCAAGGTGGGGTTGGGTTTCTGGTAAATAAGTCCCTATCTGACAACGTTGTGGAAATTTTCAGTGTGTCGAACAGGGTAGCGTACCTCATTATCAAGCTCACCGAGAGGTATAGCCTCAAGGTTGTGCAAGTGTACGCACCGACCTCGGCACATTCGGACGACGAGGTGGAGGATATGTACGATGACATATCGAGGGCCCTCCACTTCACAACTAAGACCCACTACAACGTTGTTATGGGTGACTTCAACGCTAAAGTGGGAGTACAGAATTGCGGCGAATCGGTAGTAGGATCCCATGGATTTGGAAGCAGGAATCATAGGGGGCAAATGCTGGTCAACTTCCTCGAACGGGAGGGGCTGTTTTTGATGAATTCTTTCTTCAAGAAACAGCCCCAAAGGAAGTGGACGTGGCAAAGCCCCGACGCTATGACTAGAAATGAGATCGATTTCATCATGACGGATAGAAAGCACATATTCAGAGACGTCTCAGTGATCAATAGGTTTAATACCGGTAGTGATCACCGACTTGTCCGGGGCTCTCTGAATATCAACTTTAAGGCGGAACGTGTCTGTTTGATGAAATCCAGGCTCCGACCAACTCGGCTCCAAGCCATGACAGGATCTGAAACGTTCCAGTCAAAACTGGAAAACCGATTCGCTGCTGTGGAAACCACAATCGACGTAAACCAGAACCTCAAAAATGTGGTTCAGATCCTCAGGGAAGAAGGTATGAGATTTTGTGAAATGCAGCGTAAGGGCAGGAAGTCGAAGCTTTCAGAAAGGACCCTAGGGCTGATGAAGAAACGACGTGAAAACCCACCTGTCACTTTGGCGGCAAAGCGGACTCTAAACCGAGAGATCAGTAAACTCGTACGACACGACCTCCGGTGCTCCAATACTCTTTCAATTGAAAGAGCGATCGAGCAAAATCGGGGGTCAAAAGTGTTCGTACAATCTCTTGGAAGAAGCCACCTGACAAAGTTGACTACAGAAAGTGGAGAAGTCGTTGCTTCGAAGCCGCCAGTCCTTTTGGAAGTGGAAAGCTTCTATGGCCGGTTATACGCTTCGCATGCATCTCGACCTGATCCCGAAAATGAGGACTCTAGAGCCACATTAACGCGTCACTACACCGAAGACCTGCCAGAAGTTAGCATTGACGAAATCGAGATGGCTCTTGGACAGCTGAAAAATGGAAAAGCCCCTGGAGAGGATGGCGTTACAACAGAGCTGCTGAAGGCCGGGGGCAAACCCGTACTAAGGGAGCTCCAAAAGCTCTTCAACGCTGTCCTGTTTGAAGGGAGAACTCCAGAAGCGTGGAGTAGGAGTGTGGTCGTCTTGTTCTTCAAAAAGGGTGACAAGACCAGGTTGAAGAACTATCGACCCATATCCCTTCTAAGCCACGTCTACAAGCTGTTTTCGAGAGTCATCACGAACCGTCTTGCGCAAAGACTTGACGAATTCCAACCACCGGAGCAAGCTGGGTTTCGGAGCGGATATGGCACCATAGACCACATCCACACAGTGCGGCAGATTATACAGAAGACCGAAGAATATAATCAGCCCCTGTGTCTAGCATTCGTGGACTATGAGAAAGCCTTTGACTCGATCGAGATCTGGTCTGTTCTGGAGTCCCTGCAGCGTTGCCAAGTAGATTGGCGATACATCCAAGTGATGAGATGTCTCTACGAAGCCGCCACCGTGTCCGTCCAAGTACAGAATCAGCAAACAAGGCCCGTACCATTGCATCGAGGAGTGAGACAAGGGGACGTTATTTCCCCGAAATTGTTCACAAATGCAATGGAGGACATGTTCAAGACGCTGCACTGGAAAGGGCGTGGCATCAATATCAATGGCGAATACATCTCTCACTTGCGATTTGCAGATGACATCGTCATCATGGCAGAGACGTTGCAGGACCTACAGCAAATGCTGAATGACTTAGCTGACACTTCTGTACGCATCGGCCTACGGATGAACTTGGATAAAACCAAGGTCATGTTCAACGAACATGTACTACCGGAACCGATTGCGGTACATGGTGCCGTTCTCGAAGTTGTTCAAAATTATGTGTACCTCGGGCAGACATTGCAGTTAGGTAGAAACATCTTCGAGGACGAGGTGAACAGAAGAATTCGGTTGGGTTGGGCAGCGTTTGGGAAGCTACGTCGAGTCTTCTCATCGTCGATCCCACAGTGCCTTAAGACGAAAGTCTTTAATGAGTGCGTCCTACCCGTCATGACATACGGAGCTGAAACGTGGACACTTACGGTACGGCTGGTCCACAAGTTCAAAGTCGCTCAACGTGCTATGGAAAGGGCTATGCTCGGCGTTTCTCTAAGGGATCGCATCAGAAATGAGGTGATCCGGCAGAGAACTAAGGTCACCGACATAGCGTACCGGATCAGCAAGCTGAAGTGGCAGTGGGCTGGCCATATTAGCCGCAGAACCGATAACCGTTGGGGAAAACGAGTTCTTGAGTGGAGACCGCGTCTCGGCAAACGTAGTGTAGGACGCCCACAGGCCAGGTGGAGTGACGATTTGCGCAAGATGGCTGGCAGGAGCTGGATGCGAGAAGCCCAAAATCGATCTAAGTGGCGTGCAATGGGAGAGGCCTATGTCCAGCAGTGGACTGCGATAGGCTGATGATGATGATTTCCCCATTTTTGTAATGAGTTTTTATGCATGCATGGATAAAGGGTATGATTTTGTCAGAAAATAATTAAAAAAATCGGTCAATGTAATTCACGGTGGTTTTTTTTTTTAATTATATATAACGGATCAGCTGAGCCAGCGTTGTTTTTAAAAATTGTGACATCGGCACAGCCGACGTCACTATCATTATTATTACTATGGTGTTCCATTACTGAGGTAATTTTAAAATAACAAACTCCACTTCAATCAAAAATCAATTTATAATTAAAGTGAAATAGTTAACACTCGATTCACCTATAATAAATTAATTGTTCACTCTTTGAGTGCCCACAATCGAATGACCGCTCCGCTGCAGCGGGCGGCTTTTTATTAACATGTGGTGGGCGACCAGTTGAGTCACTTGTTTACGCCGTTCTAAACACGTGTAGCGATGACGTAGCTCATCGCATGTTGTTTTGCGCCGATACGACCATTCTGACCGGCAGTGCGCGCTCTGCACTAGCCGTGTTGTTGATGATTAACCAACGAGTATGTCTGTAACAGGTAAATGTTTATCTTTGACTTTGGTATCTGTGTACCTGGTTAATTATTATTATTATGATCTACACTGCGGTAGAATATAAGTATAGCGTACACTGTGGTACTATGTTGTTGCGTACACTGTGGTACTATGTTGTTGCGTACACTGTGGTGCTATGTTGTATGTGTGATTATGAATTTAAACAAAAACAATAAAACATACCCTGAGTTTTTATTGTGTTTGTTCCTGCGCTTCTTGTTCAGTCGCTCTTGCCGATGAAGTAGATGGTATAGGCACATTCATTAATACTGGTGCGTCATCTTCGCCCGCCGATACGGTTAACTGATCTGCGGGTTGAGGCGCTCGACGAAGTTGGCCATGGGCAACTTTTCTTGGACGTCTTCTACCCACCACCTTTTGGACTAGGTAGCGATCGTTTTCTAGAATCCGTGTTATCTCGTATGGCTCGCTGAACTTTAAATCCAACGAAGTTTGGTTACGAGGATTATTTTTAATGAGGACATAGTCGCCACGCTGAAAATGATTAATCTTCGCTTTCCTTGAATCAAAGCGTTTCTTGTCCTGTTCTGCGTTTTGTGTAATCTTTTGATGAACATGATTAGTGAGAGCTTCATAATTAATTGTCTGTTCATCAATATTCACCAGTGTGAGTAACTCAGGAGGCACGCAATGTTTGCGTTGAGTAAGTAAAGTGAGTGGAGCTACCCCCGTCACACGATGAGGAGTGCAGTTTAATGCCAACTGGAGTTCTTCAAGCATTGTGTGCCATTCTTCAGTTTCATAGTTTTTGATCATGGTTAAAGCATTTTTTACTGTAGCAACCACGCGTTCCACCTGCCCGTTTGCTCGGCTGACGCCTGGTGCTATTGCATGAATCTCTATACCTATACGATCACAATATATTTTAAATTCGCCCAGAAACTCTCTCCCACCGTCAACGATTATTTGTATTGGAGTGCCAAATAGGTGTACTGCACGCTTCAGTGCAGCCAATGTACCATGTGGATTCTTGTTGGTTGCGTGATATAAGAGCACATATTTTGTAAAAGCATCTACCTGTGACAATTACATACTGTTGGTCGGTGGATGTTCCCAACTTGCCAGTTATATCCATGTGCATTACTTGAAATGCAGTAGTTGGTTTCTGAATCGGGTGCATCTGAGCTTGTATTGCACCGGATGTTCCTTTTGATGTTCTGCAGATCACACAGGTTATCTACAAATTTCCGAATATTTGTGTTCATGTTATTAAACCAGTAGCTGTCCTTAATTTTCTGTAATGTCTTTTCCCAACCAGAGTGTTTCAATGCAGTATGGAATGAGTTTATTAAGCTCCATTGAAGGATTTAGGAACCACTGTACAATGTTTTTGCCCAAAGATTGGATCCTGGACTATTCTTTTGAGAACATTGTCTTCTAGTATGTAGTCATTGCTGGGAATGTCACTGGTCATACTATCCATAATATTTCGTAGTGTTTCATCACGTCTTTGTTCAATTCTTAACCAGTTGAGATCCCTGGTCATTACGTTTACTGTAAGTTCTACTGGGTTTCTGCTGAAGTAGTCAGCGTGTTGAAGTTGTTGACCTTTACGATATTCAATATCGAAATTATAATTTTGTAGAAATGCCCACCAACGGTGGATCCTTGGGAGAAGATCCTTCTTGTTTTTGGAGGTCTGTGATGATTGTAAACTTTCGTCCATAAAGATATTGCCTGAATTGTTTAATTGCTCGAACCACCGCCAAGGTTTCCAACTCGTAAGAGTGATATCGACTTTCAGGTTCAGTGGTTCTTAAGCTCATGAAGGCAACGGCGTGCTGCCGTCCCGCGACAATTTGTACCAGTACTGCTCCAAAGCCCAAACTACTGGCGTCTGTGTACAATTGAATTGGAGCCTCTTCTTGGAAAAGCGTAAGTGTAGGAGCTGATGTCAAACACTGGATAATCTCTTCTCTTGCGTTCTCATGACGTTCATTCCACTCCCACTTAGCTCCTGGTTTGGTTAGTTCGTATAATGGTATTAATTTTCTTGAGAAATCTGGAATGAACTTCCTAAAGTACCCCCGCTAATCCACAGAACTGCCTTACTTATTTTGGTGTTGTTAGTACTGGTGCTTTTACCAGTGCATCTATTTTACGTGGACTTGGCTGGACTTGTCCATTAGACACCACGTTACCTAAATATTCAATTGAGCGCTTGAAAAAGCTGCATTTGTCAGCGTTAATGGAGAAACCAGCATCTTGTAGAGCTATGAGTATGCGTTCAATGTTAGCTAATCCTTCGGCAATATCTCCACATTTGCTTAGGACATCATCCACATAAACTTGAGCTGCATTACCCAACAACGACTTCAAAGCTCTATTAATGCATCGTTGATACACAGAACACGCATTGCTTAATCCAAATGGCATTGTCAAATACTCGTACAATCCATCCGGTGTGACAAAAGCAGTTTTTTCAATTGATGAATCTGCGATAGGTATCTGATGGAAGCCCGCTGCCATGTCCAAAGTCGTAAAGAAATGTCCTTTAGCCAGTTGATCGATTTGATCCGAAATTAATGGTAGTGGGTAATGGTCACGTAACGTGTTAGAGTTGAGTTCTCTAAAGTCTACGCACATGCGGTCATCACCATTCTTCTTTTTCACTAGGATAATAGGACTGGAGTATGGAGACTTACTCTCACGTATAATACCATGCTGCATTAATTCTTTCACTATGGCTCGTACTTTTTCTCGTTCAATGGGACTGAGTCTATATGGTCTTCGTTCTACGTACTTGTCTGGATTTTTTAAACGAATTTCCAAACTTTCCAGTCTTGACACGAGTTGTTGGGTATCCCCTGATAAACAGGTGTTGATACTTATTCAATAGTGTTCGTAACGTTGTGATATCTTCATCATTCGTGAGATCACAGTCCAATTTATCGAAGATCGGGTTCATGTTTTGAACATGATTGATATTCATTTGATGTGTTAACGTTGTACCGCCTGAATTTATTATCATCGTAAGGTTGGTGTTATTTATTAAATTCATTCCCACTAGTATATCTGTAGTCATCTCATAGTCCCGCTATTATGTGAAACTGTAGGTTCAACATTGATCTCATCAATGTTCACAATTGTAACTAGTGTAGCTATAGAAAGTACAGGAAATTGACCAATACCCTTCAGGTAATTAGTAGTTTCAATCCTCTTCCCTGGTAATTGAGCCGCTATGGACTCTCGTATGAGTGAGCATTCAGCGCCACTATCAAAAATCGCCTGAAAAGTCTTCAGCCCAACCGTAACCTTTATAGGAGCTAGTTTTGATCCAGAAATGAAATTAACATTTGATGATGACAGTGAACGTTCTCTCTTGAAACAGGTTTCAAAAGAATGTCCAGGTATTTGGCAAAATGAACAAACCTTTTTATTGTTCTGGTTAGTCATTACCTCTTTGTTATTAATTTCTGTTTTGTTTTGTTCGTGTGTTCAGATTTTGATCCATTAGGTTTTTAGAAGCAATCACTGGTGTTGTGATTGGACCTTTTACAGATTTGACAGGGTAAACCCGAAAGATTAGAATTTGAAAAACGTGGTCTCTTATTTGGGTTTTGATTGCTAGAATTCGAGTGAGAACGTTTCGTTGTTCTTATTGATGATGCAACTAATATTAGTTCAGGTACAGTTTTAGGCTCTTGCGTTTAATAGCTCAATCCGAAGCCTTTCATCGTCTATGCATCCTATTACTGCTTCCACAGCATCTTCATTCGACAACTTGTCTTTTGTGATTCTCCTCCAAAGGACCCAGCTCGAGATAAATATTCAGTAATGTCCTTTGAAGAGTTGTAAACATGTTCTCTGAATCGAATAATGTCTCTGGGAATAACGGCTTTCTGGTTCGAAAGTAGTTATAAGATTGTTGCGCAACTCAGACCATGAAGCTGTTGTTACCATCCAGTCATCAACCCAACAATTTTGCTCTTCCTTTAAGCAGGCTGCCAACCTTCATACGTATGTCAAAATCATTGAATTTATAGGCTTCATAGCGTTATCAATGTGTTGACACCACTCACGTATTCCTAAGTTTGTATCAGGATCAAACGAAGGTAGAAAAAACCTCATTGATGCGTGTTTTCGTTTCTTGGTGTTACTCCAATCGTTCCGACATCTGCTGCATCACTTGCATCATTTGCAAAATAATTGGGGCGGCATATTGTTTGGCCTGTGCGCTGAACAAATTGAACTGTGATAGTTCCTGTTGCGTCGGTATTCCATTATTGCTCGAGGTGTGCATTCCCGGTTGCACATTCCTTGCAACGTCAGGTTGTTGAGCGGAAGTGGCAGAAGATCCCACTTCTGATAACGGATCAGCTGAGCCAGCGTTGTTTTTAAAAATTGTGACATCGGCACAGCCGACGTCACTATCATTATTATTACTATGGTGTTCCATTACTGAGGTAATTTTAAAATAACAAACTCCACTTCAATCAAAAAATCAATTTATAATTAAAGTGAAATAGTGAACACTCGATTCACCTATAATAAATTAATTGTTCACTCCTTGAGTGCTCACAATCGAATGACCGCTCCGCTGCAGCGGGCGGCTTTTTATTAACATGTGGTGGGGCGACCAGTTGAGTCACTTGTTTACGCCGTTCTAAACACGTGTAGCGATGACGTAGCTCATCGCATGTTGTTTTGCGCCGATATATATATAGACAGTTATAAGATCTAATAATAAAAACGTCAACGAATAATAACAATAATTATTATTGGTTTTAATATTCATAATACCTATTTTTTATAATGTTTTATCAGGTGAGATTTTTTTAAATCAAAAAAATCAAGAATTTCTTCGATAATTCAAAATTTCATTCCAATGAACATGCAAAATCAACAATTTCTTATTATTATTTATAAATTATTTTTATTAATAAAAAGTTTTTGTAAGTGTATCAACATTTTTTTTTTCAAATACCATCTTTTAGAGCCTTGTAGCGACATCTGTACCAGCTTTGGCTCACTAGTCACTACTATCTAACCCCTGGATGGGAATGAAATCTGTCAATTGTCAAAGTGTCGAATAGAATTAAAACTTACACTAACCTAAAATAATTGAACAATAAGTAAATACAACAGTCTTATTTTTATTCCATTTGATAATTGAGTAAAATATATCTGGAAGTTGTTTCCTAATCTATTAGCAAATGTAAAGCACAATATCTGCACATAAAAAGAAAAAAACCATTCAAGTTGGATTTCTGTAATTCTCGATCTTCCAAGTAGATTTTCGAGATGTTAGGACTACGAGCATTTATTTGTAACTCTTTACCTCCTGGGCCGCATGTATTCTATCAACAAATGAGGGTAATAATTTAAATTAATTAATTGTTTAAACTTAATAAGTTGTGTAAAGAAACAATGACATATCCAGGAAAAAATCCTGAAGGATAACATTGGGGAATTTTTTTGCCATCATGTTTAAGTTCTTTATAAAACTTTACTACATTTACTTGCTCTTGTTTAACAACATGATGATTCTGATATTTTTCCCATGACTAAATTTTGAGTACAAATGTACTAACATAGTTTTTTTATTTACAGACTACATTTATTTTAAAACGCAAATCACCCCCTCCTCTGCACAAGAAGGGTGGCAAACTGCTAAAATGAGAGCCAGACATTTTGTGTATGATCTTGTACAAGACACTAATGTTTGTAAACAACCTGATATTAAAATAATTTTGAATCAATTTGTAGATGGTGAGTTAGCAAAACAACATCAACATTTAATTCATTTAAGCAATGCTAAGACAAAGTTTCTGGATAAGATAATAGGGAATATGCATGTGACTCCAAAATGGACAAAATATTTTTATTTGCAAACTTTATTGAAAAAAAAAACATTCCTAAACAATAATTTTTGAAAGAGGAATTAACACTTTTGGTATCGCTGACATGTTCGTTGTGCTTCAAGTTTAAGATTTTAAGAATTTCTGTTTACATTTTATAAGATTTAATCTGATAATAAAAATCCATACTTCGAAGAGGAAAGTCAAGAGCAATAGTAGATTCTAGTTTGGTTTTCTTCAGTTTCTTTTTGTTACAACAGTGTGGGAAGTAGTACACATATATTTTAGAGGTAATTCAATTGATTTACTACACAAGTATCAACATTAATATTTAATGTTTGAATTCTGTGTATGTGCCAGGTCCAGATCAAATCATCATTCACAACAAATATTTAAATTCTACTAAAATGATTTTATAAGGGAACTAGATAATTTGACATGATACCATTGTTGTTGCTTATTTATATCATAAGCAAGACTATGTTAAATACCTAAATCCGTAAATATTTTACTTTAAAAAGTGATTGTGAGATACCCTTCATACCCAAATGGAACATTGTCATAAAAGGGTTTTTTCTTTTCATTTTAACAATAATGCGGGTTTTGGGAAATAAAGGCGATTTTTTTTTTTAAGCCTACTCCACAAAAAGTTTTACAGAGAAAACCTTTTCCCGGGGGTTTTGGTGTTTATCAAGTGCTAAAAACCCTTGAAAAGTCAAAGTAGATGGAGTAAACCAAAAAAACTGAAGAAAATTTAGCTCACCATATGTCGAGAGTAAGTTAATGTAACAACTAACAAGATCCTTTTTTTTTTTTTTTAAATTAATACAATAATAATTTTTTTTTTATTGTTTTTATATTTTTTATAAATTTGATGCAAAAATCCTTTAACTTTTCGTGAGAGAGTTTACGAGACTGACACTTTCAAATTTGGGTAGTACAAAAGTACTTCCAAATCATTATTACTACCCCAAAAATCATAAGTGTTATAAAAAAGTTAGACTATTTTTCAAACTTATTTTTAATACAAAATTATTTTTTTCTTTTTGAACAATGGGTTGTTTGTCAAGGCGTTCTACAAAAAAACCATGAATAACTAGAGCCCTTTGGGCTTTAACCAGGATTGTCTTCATTTCGTAAATCGGGGTTTTTTTTTTCCTGAAATATCTATTGAAATGCCTCCTTTGGATAAAAGACCGATCTATCATGCAAGGAAGGAATTTTTTTGTTACTGTTTTCAGTAAGCTACATTTTATAAATCTAATCGTAATTAAACTTTCCCTTTCATTTGCTTAATGCTATTTTTTGATATTATATTCTATTTTTTTGGGCATGGGGAATTTTTAATAGATAAAAAAGCTTAAAGATGCTTGAGACCCAATCCCTTCTGACTCACCCCACTACCAAATTTCACTACCAGTAGTCATGGGGAATATTTTTTCTCTTCTGCTCTACTAACCAGTAATGTCATGGCAATCGAGAGACTTTCATACTCCTTCTGACCCATCGCACTACCAGATTACAGTACTAAAAAATAAAAAAATTGGTAATAAAAATTTGTCATCTCTTTGATACTACTTCCGATTTTTTTATTATTAACTAACTAGCCTTCTACTAAAAGGCCTTTTATCCAGAAATTGATCAGTCATTTTATGTTTTTTTTTTATATTCTTGGCTAACACATTATAATATAAAAAATAATAACACGTTAAATAGCTAACACATTCAGTGCTACCGACTCGTTAATTTTATTCCAATGCTTGCAACTCTTATGGCGTTATTCTATTCAAAATATAAATTTAAAATGAAAATTCATCTACATAAAGGTGGGTCGCTAGACGCTCGTGTACCTACGTGTTGACTGACAGACCTTTTACATGATACTCGATCATGGAAACGTGAACAAAAGATTATGTTTGCCAGTAATTGAATATATCAAAATAATCCAACGGAACGGAAAACTACGTTCTAGAAAGTGATCGTTGCAGGCTCGTTTTAAGTCAACACGACGCTGCGAACGACGACGATCAGAACGGCTCTGCTCGTGTTCGGCTCGCCTAGCGTACACCTACCAGAATAGCTTGGATACTACTTATATTATAAACCTAAAACAAAAAGAAAGTGACACAATCTTTATTTATTACGTAGGTTATTACGGTTTTTTTCAACAGATTTCTGAGTGTATCGTCAATAGTTTCCAATAGTTTTTAAAATTTAATATTTGCTTTACTACTATAGTAGAATTATTTTCTCCGTGCAGTTTGGGTCATAAATAGTCGGAGCGGTAAAGCGAGTATTTCGTTCTCTTCTTCCACTCACGAGCCTTATGGGTGGGCATAGTGATGCGCATTATTCTTGTCGATAAGCGTTATCGATAGTGTATTTAGTTTTGTCATTTTGTGGTTTAGTGACAAAAATAAAATAAAATAAGATAAAACAACGTATTTATTAAAATAATAATAAAAGATAAGATATAATCTTGTAATAAAAGAATAAATTATTGGTATTTATTGTTATAAGTACAATAGTTAAGAATGTTAAAAAGTTATGTTAAGAATAAATATAAATACTTATACCTATATTTAAAATGAAAATATTATTTTTTATAAATTCTGCCGTTTTGGTACAAAACAAGGAGTAGCCATTGTGTCACTAAGAAATTCAGTAGAGCGAATGCACAAAAACACATTTCTCTTGACATATGTAATATAATTTGCAGTGGGGAACAACAAATGACTTATAACATAACAATGTCTCACCACCTTTGTATACCGCTCCGCCGCCGTGTACCTGCCTTTGATGACTCATTTGTTCTTATCGATAGTGGCGTTGCGCCCGCGCAACATGCTCACCGCCCTAGCCGGGCCGGGGCCGAGCTATGGTTTATGACCCAAACTGCACGGAGAAAATAATTCTACTATAGTGAAATAATTTTTAAAATAATAATTAATAGTTTTTGAGTTTATCTATTACACACAAATATACAAAATACCGGTAGATTGCCACAATTTCAATTGTTATTATTTTTTTATCTATTATTGTTACATTTATGTATCCAGAGATTGAAGATATATCAATGTCCCATGAAACAAAAACCCCCTTGCCAACCCAAAATATGGGTCAAGGTGGCAGCTCTAAGTAACTTTTGATAAGCCCATCTGGTTTAACCAAATCTTAGAAAAATTTTATTACGAAGAAAGAATACTGAGTTTGATACAAAATCTTTAGTAATTTTTTTTGGGGTTATTTTGTTATTTAATTTAAAATTTCAGTTTAATTATTTTAATTTTTTAAAAAACGGGATGCCCAAAGTTTAATAAAGGAAACGTGAGTTCGTTTTCTTTTTATATTAATTTAGGTCGCATACGGGGGACTGAGATGGCCCAAAAAAACGAAAAAAATCACAATCAAATTTACCACAAAAAAACCCCCACCATTACAACGTGGAGATATTGAATCATGTTCACAATGAACCCAAACCGAACTAAGGGGTAATTTATGAAGCTTGCAAGCACCTGTGTACCTACTAGTAACCCCAAAAACCATTTTTTCCAAACCCGAGTGGGGCATATGTGAAATCTCCCGGGAAAAACTTTTGATAATGCCCCGAATTAATTTTTTTTTTAAAATAGACTCGAAAAACATTTAAATACACAATGTAATGATATACACGCATCGCCTTAAGCTGCTAGTGTTTAAAAAATAAAATAAAAATAAAAACAATCACATTAATGATACGAATAGAATAGTGATTCTTCAGAGTAAAAAATGCGTAGAAAACCCGGGACAAATTGTCAACCACCTTTTACCTTACAAAACTGCAAAACAGCGTATAAAAATCAACTACTTCATCCATTTTTTATTTACTATCCACTTTTTTTTTCTTGACCAAAACCTAATTCTAAACTACAGCTATTAGGATAGCTATATTAATACACAGGTATTGCAAATGCCTCAGTTTTACTGCGATATTTTATTATAAAAAATATGGAAATTACTTTGCAGTTTAACAAAAAGAAAAAGTTAATGTAAATGTAAAATTCATCCGGGGCTACAGGTTTAGACAGGTTTCATGGGAAGAGTTTCATTGGAAAAACCGAAAGAAGCTCCATCCCAGAAAAGCAGCTTTTTAAAAAGTATGCCTCTTCCACAAAATAAAATAAAAATGGATCTATTAACTATCTTGTTTTAGGATACTTGATTTTGAAAATGTTTTTAAAAAAAAATCTATACCAGCAATCGTTTTATTTTTAAATAAAAAATTAAATATGACGCAAAAAGGGGGGCTCTAAAAAAAATTACTAAATTTTTTTTTTTACTTAATCTTTGATTTAAATACATTTAAACTGTTTCCCAAAGCAAATTCATGGGATTTATTTAAAAATAAAACAATATAATGGGAAAAAATTTCCCTTTCAAGTGACTTTTTTAGTCTGTCCATTCATTTATTTTTTTTGATTGAGGAGTATCTATGACGAGTTATTATTAATAAACTTTTTAGTTTTTTAGCGCGGATTTTTATTTAACCCATTTTAATTTAAGGAGACATGTTTTTGATTTAAATTAAAAAAAAAGAGTTCGTTTACTGACATAGTGAAAAAAAACTAATCATCTATACTAACGTTTAAATCCTATCACCCATATCTAAATCAGTATGAAAACTTTTTCGTATTTTGTTACAATCTTGTATTTAACCCTTTATTAATAAATTTGTGTGCTGTTTTGGGGGGGGCCCACCTTAAGCTTTGTAAATTTTAACCGCAAAAAAAAAATGTATATATATGCAAAATTATAATTGTAAACTTAATAAAAAGACTTTGCCAAAAACCTTTATACCAGGCGCTTCTCTAATGTTCCGGGAAAGGGAAAATTTTAAAGTTATTTAAAAAATTAATAAAAGTGATAGCAATTTTTAAGTCGCATTGGCTACGCGATAGGACACCCCTAATCAGTACTTATCGATCGAAGTGTCTACAATTAAATTATGAGTTTAGAGGCAAAGAAAACCATCTCAAATGGGGAAAAATTGAAGTGTCCAGTTTGTATACTGAAAATAGAGGTCGCTGCGTACGAAAAACTGCCATATGAAACATAGCTGTTGTAAAAGCATTATAATATTCTAACTCAGCATACTTTTCGTGGTGCTGAGTTAAAATATTATAATGCTTTTATTGATGAAAGTTATAACACGTTTATTTATTGTCTGTTTTAACTCATTGACTTTTTTTGCAGTCTAGTACACAGTGTCTAATTTATTTTTTAGGCCAATTAGATTTATCCTAGGCTACCTCAGTGCCACCCTTATTGGAAGCCATTTTAAGGACACTTTTCATATACAAAGATGGTTCTCCTTGCCTCTACCCTCCATAAATGAAATGAATGGACAGATTATATTATTAATTGTTACAATAGGAAATAGATAACTGTCACGATTAATCAGTATCATTTTAGTAAAGGTTAAAACGGAAGTTTACACATTTTGTAGAAATAAATAAGCACTAAGTCCCGCCTTACTATTTATTATTAAATCATTGACTTCATTCAATCAAAAATTAAATTAAATCGATAAGATTTTCACCATTTTCTAAGACAATTTTTTACACTGGAAATTATTTTATTCCCGAATTTCAAAATAACATCCTTTAAGTCTATTTTTTAAATAAATTAGTTTGTTTTAAACCAATTATCTAAATTCATGATATTAAATCCAAAGCTTACATAAGGAACGACACACCCGCTCGAGAAATGGTTACGACCGCACTGTGCCGTTTTAAAAATGCACCGAAAATGATAAAAACTAAAGTATGTGGACTGTAGGGACTTACGATTTATCTACAAAGTTTTATCGCACAGATAAAACTGAAGGTGGGGACCCATAACACATTGTTGGGAAACCCATCATAGAATTTTATTTTGTATCAGGGGTTTTGTTTTCCTCTGCTTGGATACCGCTCCATGTGTCGGTTCATTAATCCCTTCCTCTTTATTAATAGCGGCTTCCCAAATTTTTTCTGGATTTTCACAAAATTTCTGATCATATATTGCTTCAAAGTGATCTGTAGGGACGGGATGATAGTCAGTCTCAAATTCCTGATATTCTGGCTGATTTTTTTTTGTACGCCTTCTCATATGGATCTAAATATTGTTGTTGATAACTTTGATCATACCTTAACTTTAAATGTTCTTCATCTTCGTCAACGTCGACAGGATACACGTTCCTGCTGTACGGGCCCGTTATAATAATTCGTGTTATGTGGATAGTTCTCATTTTGGGGATAATCTTCGTTTTCTTGGTATGGTTTCCAGTTTATTATATTCTTGGTAATTTGTATTGGCATCAAACCCTTTCTGATATTCATAGCCTTCTACTGGATGATCAGAGTAAAACATTTTCTCTGTTCGCATTTAAATCTTTTGGGTACCCACTA
The DNA here is from genome assembly GCA_902825455.1 of Arctia plantaginis. Lineage (NCBI taxonomy): Eukaryota > Metazoa > Arthropoda > Insecta > Lepidoptera > Erebidae > Arctia > Arctia plantaginis. The sequence goes on from CADEBD010000344.1 coordinate 9,644,736, forward strand.
CACGTGTTCTTGTAAAACTGTGGGATACCTTTCCCGAAGGATCG